>OX246737.1:104093358-104693358 GCA_945910005.1 Isoperla grammatica
GATTGCGACGATAACGTAAGGTTCAAGGTAAACCATAAAAATGCACGGGAAATATACAGGATATTGCATAACGTACGAGTTATGTAACGAAATATTTTTAAATGCGTACTAAGATTTTAAAGCATCATCCATTCAACGGTCTGAAACACTCATATCCAAATTGTTGTAATATTTTAACATCACAGTAACGGTTTTACAGAATAAGGTTAAGGTGAATCTACCCCTCCTGAAAAAAACACTTTTGCTAGGAATTACTTGTAAATGTGTATGTGTGACGTATGAAGTGTACCCCTCCTCCCCCTGACCACCACAACTCCGATCGACCTCCGCGCGCTTAGTTCTGATTTCAGTCGAGCGCAGGCTCTTGTTAGAGTAAGGTCATGCCCGGCGAGGCGCCGCTCCGCTCACTTGGTGTCATGTTTCCCTCCAATACTTGGATTGCATCTGTACATTTGCGATCTCACCTACTGTTGAGCGGTGCTAGGACACTAGGAGACAATTTCTTTGCGCAAATTACCTGTCTAGACCCGTAAAGTAGTTACGGCTGGACTGCGACACGACCAAACTGGTGCGCTTTGCATCCGTGTACATATTTCACCAACACTCGAAAAGTTTTTTACGTAGGCTTGAAACTGCAAGCATTTTGGGAAGATAAGGGTCGAGCGCATGATAAGCACTTTATTTCTTGTAAGTGACTCTTTTCATAATTAAGTTATAGAATAGTAAAAAGAGCATATACTCAAGTGCCTTTTCACCGGGACACGAAAAATTTCATTAAAAAAAACCGGTCACATAATTGTGTTTTAAAATTGGATACCATCATTCCTAAGATAGCAAGCTATAGCATACTACGTTTTCGTGTACTTGACAAATATGGTCTAGAGGTGTCAGTACTGAACGTAAAGACTTTTGAAGCTATCGTTACACGTAAAAAATTAAAGTGTTGTTTTTTTAAAACCACTGTTTGCAGACATAATGTCAATATTTCTATAGTTCGTCTCTATCCAAGATGCACGCCGGTAAAGAGGACTCCTCAAAGGGCGGCTTATTTCCCACTCACTGTGCAATGTTGTAAACGTCAAGCTGGTCATAAGGAAGGATGCACAGTTTTTAAAAAAACGTTACCACCAATAATATCTATTTAAGAAAAACACCTGCACTTAGACAATAGGAAGACGGGGGCTAAGGATTCTGTCCCTTTTCAAAGGGTCGACCATAATTATCTCTTGCTTCGACGGTCCATGTGGTTTGGAGCTGTCTTTACTATGTTAGAAGCTAAGGGGTTTGCCAAATAAAGGGGATGATTGACAGCATAAGTCTCCAACAAAAAGAAACAGTTCCTTTTAGTTCTCATTTTGTCGGCGTGTATCTTTAATCGGGACATAGTATCGATACCTTCACCTTAAAGTTGCAAATGTCGTGGCATTGAAATAATTGTAATTTATACATACACGTGTTGTTAGTTCGGTTTTGATAATTACAATGGTCGAGTAATATGTTTCAACAAAGAACAAATCAAATAAGCAGTAAAGCAGACTTTTAGTAGAATTGTACTGTCAGTATATATTATAGAGAGAAAATCATCGTGTTTGATCCATTACATCGAGGACATGCTTAACAACATTGTTGTTTTGCAAAACGTTTTTGGTTGGTTCTATGGGGGACATAACTAAAGAAACACATAATATTTAAATCAATAGGGAATAGGGATGATACGTTTATTTATTAATGTTTGAATTAAATTATGAAATAAAAACTCTACTAGAAAGTAGAAACATTATTTCATAAATATACAGAACGACATAATTTCGGTTCCACTGTAGTCGTGGTGCACATCATGTTTGGATGAAGCTAAAGGCAACAATTCCAAGTAGTTTTAATTTTGAGAGTGGGGTTATCTAAAGGCCGATCCACAATTGAAATAAGGGTTGAAATAAGAATCCGTGAAATAGTGAAATAACAACGAACTGGTTCACAACAGACCCGTAGTACCTTATTTCAACATAGGAGAGCGTTTCAATCGAGCACTTTTCGACCGGATCTGACTCCATAGTCACGGCCTACTCCAAACCTATAGCAGGCCGTGGCCAAATGGGGTTTTGCACTGCGACTTTTTTCCACTCGCAGCGCCAGCACCGACTAACAACGAGCTGTCAAAATAATAAAATTGCAACATTATGAAGAAAACGAGGTATGGCGATAGTAACTGCTCACCAGTTAAAACGATTAATGATGGGCAACCACGTTGTGAAAGTTTTGTATGTTTCTTGTTTGTTTTAAAGATTTGTTTTCAAAATCAGAATATTTTATTGTTTGACAGCTTGATGGTTGTACATCGATTCATCTCATTTGTTTCATTGTTGTAAAGCAAGCTTGCAAGAAGCCTACGACGACGACATTAACAACAACAACAACAACAACACCACCACCATCAACAACAACAACAACGACCATATCCGGTTCGACTGGAGTAGGCCTTCTCTTCTCGAGCTCTGATTGGTTCGTCATAAGAAGTTGAAATAAGAAATGGAATTGAATCATTTCTTATGACTATTTCAATTCACTGTGACAGTTGTGAACTATAGCATTGTTATTGCATGTTCCATTTCGCTTAAACCTTATTGCTATTTCACTATTTCAACTCTTATTTCAATTGTGAATCCGCCTTTAAGGCCGATCCACAATTGAAATAAGGGTTGAAATAAGAATCCGTGAAATAGTGACATAACAACGAACTGGTTCACAACAGACCCGTAGTATCTTATTTCAACATAGGAGGAGAGCGTTTCAATCGAGCACTTTTCGACCGGATCTGACGCCATAGTCACGGCCTACTCCAAACCTATAGCAGGCCGTGGCCAAATGGGGCTTTGCACTGCGACTTTTTTCCACTCGCAGCGCCAGCACCGAACTGATGGACTAACAACGAGCTGTCAAAATAATAAAATTGCAACATAATGAAGAAAACGAGGTATGGCGATAGTAACTGCTCACTAGTCAAAACAATTAATGATGGGAGACTAAGTTGTGAAAGTTTTGTATGTTTCTTGTTTGTTTTGAAGATTTGTTTTCAAAATCAGAATATTTTATTGTTTGACAGCTTGATGTGATTGTCCATCGATTCATTTCATATGTTTCATTGTTGTAAAGCAAGCTTGCAAGAAGCCTACCTAATGTTTGTTTTGTTTTTATTTATTTTTCCCATTGGTGGATACAAGGATGTTACATCATGAAATTTGTATGCTCCAATAAGATCTGATCTTGAGGCGGAGCATACTTTTTCTTATTATTAACAAATACCTTACTAAAATCTAACGGTTCGTTTACAGCTACGCGTTGCGAGCGAAGCGAGGGCGCGAGCTCCAATCAGCGGCCGAGTTTCACGCAAAGAAGTTAATAGTTTCACGCAAACTCGGCCACTGATTGGAGCTCGCGCCTTCGCTTCGCTCGAACGCGTATAAATCGACTATAACGTGGACGACGACGACGCCATTAACAACAACAACAACAACAACAACAACAACAACAACAACAACAACAACAACAACAACAACAACAACAACACCACCAACAACAACAACAACAACAACAACAACAACAACAACAACAACAACAACAACAACAACAACAACAACAACAACAACAACAACAACAACAACAACAACAACAACAACAACAACAACAACAACAACAACGATAATATCCGGTTCGACTGGAGTAGGCCTTCTCTTCTCGAGCTCTGATTGGTTCGTGTCATAAGAAGTTGAAATAAGAAATGGAATTGAATCATTTCTTATGACTATTTCAACCCACTGTGACAGTTGTGAACCATAGCATTGTTATTACATGTTCTATTTCGCTTAAACCTTATTAGTTGCTATTTCACTATTGCAATTACTCTTATTTCAATTGTGAATCCGCGAGTGAAATAGCAATAAGGTTTAAGCGAATTGGAACATGCAATAACAATGCTGTGGTTCACAACTGTCACAGTGGATTGAAATAGTCATAAGAAATGAATCAATTCCATTTCTTATTTCAACTTCCCATGACTCACCTTATGACGAATCAATCAGAGCTCGAGAAGAGAAGGCCTACTCCAGTCGAACCGGATATTGTCGTTGTTGTTGTTGTTGTTAATGTCGTCGTCGTAGGCTTCTTGCAAGCTTGCTTTACAACAATGAAACAAACAATAAAATATTCTGATTTTGAAAACAAATCTTCAAAATAAACAAGAAACATACAAAACTTTCACAACTTGGTTGCCCAAATCAATTGTTTTAACTGGTGAGCAGTCACTATCGCCATACCTCGTTTTCTTCAAAATGTTGCAATTTTATTATTTTGACTTGACAGCTCGTTGTTTGTCGGTGCTGGCGCTGCGAGTGGAAAAAAGTCGCAGTGCAAAGCCCCATTTGGCCACGGCTTGCTATAGGGTACGCACAACTGACGTAACAGCCGAACTACAACAATGGAATAAATGAATTGAACTGGTGGACAAACAACAAGCTGTCAAAGTTATATCTTTGCAAATAATGTGAGATACAATTAGTTGTAACGATAATAACTGCTTGCCACTTTAAATTTATGTTTAGTAATGGACAGCAACTATTTGAAAGTTTGTAAACGTTCTGAACGTTTGTTTTTTCCAACTTCAGAACTTCATATATTTTTTTTGACAGCTTGTTTGTCCATCGGTTCAATTCATTTGTTTCATTGTTGTGTTTTGGTGTTGTGCGTACCCTATAGGTTTGGAGTAGGCCGTGACTATGGCGTCAGATCCGGTCAAAATGTGCTCGATTGAAACGCTCTCCTTGGTTGAAATAAGGTACTACGGGACTGTTGTGAACCAGTTGGTTGTTATTTCACTATTTCACGGATTCTTATTGCAACCCTTATTTCAATTGTGGATCGGCCTTTAAGAGGGCTCGCTGAGACGAGGCCAACTTCGCGTTGGAAGTTACGGTGAAGAAAACGAATATTGTAGATGGCTGGTGGGCGGAGACTAGCGAAACGGTCGCTCAAGTTCGGGTCTGATCGGCACTTCCCGAAGCGTTTACGGGCGAGATCTGTCGCGCGTCACGTGACCTCACCAGTTCACTTCATACGGTCGTGGTGCGAAGGTCGGGGAGTCTCGCTTTCAACAGCGACCACTGCTCGGAAATACATTCACTTCCTCGTCGCCTTGCGTTTTGTAACTGTACGGAAAAATATTCACGGCGATAGCCCTCACTTTATCAAGCAATGATTATGCTAGTCGTTCTTCCTGCATCTACATTACATTCAATTTTTCAATAATATTGTTCACAGAATAGTTATAATAGCCTCTAGCATCAAGTGCCCACTACGAGAAATAAATATAAATAATACTATTCGAAGTAAGATGAACTAAGACAAATACGGGTTACTATAATAGTAATCAATCAAGAGTAGGCCTACTTATGGTGAGATTGCGTTCCTTTTGCAAAAAATTAAATTAAACTTTAGAATATAGGCGTAAAATAAGGCCTTTGTGTAGCAAGCCAAGATATACATGAAATAAATACCTATACCAATGTAACAGTACAATCGTAAGGGCAAATAGACCAAACCCATATGCTATTGTAAAGTTGCGTGGTTTTTCAACGCCACACAGAATTTTAACAGTGTTTGTGCAAATACTTATGATAACACTGAACTTCATACTATACTTAATATTATGTTTATCCAACAGACATCAATAAATTGGATAGTTCGTCTACGCACCTTCGTTCTTATCACGTCAACACAAATGCACCAGCATAATAGCATTGAGTTTATTAGTGTAGTAATTAATTTAAAAAAAAAATAGTGTACACTCATAAACTCAATGATAATAGCAACTGCTCCCCCGTTACCATGCGGTTTGTAACTTGATGTAACTTTAAAAATATTCATGACAGTTGTCCTTCCTCTATCAAGCAATGCTCTTCTATTCGTCCGTTCTAAATTACATAGAATTTATCAAAGTCATTGCGCGTCGAATACTTATAATAATATCACGTGTCCATTATACTCGAAACAAAACTATACGAAGTAAGATAAACCCCGGTCACAACAATAGTAACAACCATTAATATGCCGACATTGCACGGCTCAATAGGGCACTAGCAACACCCAAAGACAACAATGGAACAAATAATTGAACTGATGGACAAACCATCAGCTGTCAAAATAATAAAATTGCAACCATAGAAATAAAAACAACTGTAGCAATAGTAACTGCTCGCCATTTAAAACTTTTAATGATGGACAACGACTAAGTGAAAGTTTTGTATGTGTATTAGTTTGTTTTTTGTTTTGTTTTCCAAAATCAGAAAAAATTATTTTTTGACAGCTTGTTGTTTGTCCATCGATTCAATTCATTTGTTTCATTGCTGTCTTGTTCCAAATGCCCTATACTTTCGTCAAACTTATTGAATTCAAGAACAAAAAGGAATCAAAGACAGTTTGGTAAAAACTGCAACAATATAGCTTCAATTAATTGATGCTTTTTTTTTGTCCTTGAATTCAATAAGTTTGACGCAAGTATTGAACCGTGTAATGTTGGTATTAGTCATGGCGAGAAATGTGCATCTTTTGCACAAACAATAAAAATAATACCTTTGTGTTACAATAGTAGGCCTACAAATACTGCTGTATAACGTACCTCTGGCTTGAATACCGTGACAATGGCAGAGCAACCCAAATGAGCCCTATAAACCACTGTAAAGCTACGTGGCTTCCTAACGTTTGCGTAACTAATTCTAGTATATACATTGAAAGTTCGATTACAATTTGGGTTATTGAACATTACACGTCCACACAGCTGGGTTGACCTTCCAACAGACTAACCCACAGACTTATGATGAGTATGCCTATGCTGAATACCAATTACAAACGCAGATAGCCATTTCCTGGCAGATTTTTCTGTGGATCCGATATTATCTTTTCAGGAGCTAAATGGCTTAGGTTCGATCCCCAGTCCAGCTAAACTTTGATTATAATTGCCACAGTCGGGCTATATGCTGCCTTGTCCAAATTGATTATCTGCTTGATGAATAGGGAAGTCTCATCAAAAATAAATATTCCTCAAAGTACCTAAAAATGGAAGATCATTATCTAAAAATACGGACGGTATAATTTTTATATCTGAGAAGCGTATATTTCCAATTCTATTAGCATTTTAAGTTTGAAATTTGGAACTTCTTGTTCCGTAATTGAAAAACGGCTCTTGACGTCATATGTCATGTAAACAACTGCCTCCTTGAAATATTCTTAATAATATCAACGATATTAAGTTGGACATTTTATACAATATCTAGGATGCAGTGATTTTACAACAATGTCTTTTATACCACTGTTTTCGTCAGAAAATACATTTTGATACAGTATTTACCAAAACGCGTTTAAAATAATGCAATCATTTAACATATTGTTGTTAATTAATGTTGAGCAGTGTTCATTTACTAACTAGAAATAAACGTTGGTTCAGTTTAAGTCTTATGAGAGCAATAATCTACTAAAGGTTGGGATTTCAGTACTATTTGTATGATATAAAATTATTGTTTACTGACATATGACGTCAGAACCTTTTAATCACGAGCAAGATGACGCAGGTTCGTTTCTGAGCGTGTTTTGACAGCAATATCTTTGACTTGCTGTTAAAGCGATCTTAATGCACCTTTCGAGCCGAAACCAATTAGTTCCCGTTTATTTTAACTTGAGGTAACCAGTAAGCAAATAAAAAAATGCGTGAGACTTCCCTATTGATTCTGCTGCCGACCCTTTTTCCATTTTCTTTAAATTCTTATCGTTTCTAAGGTTTTGTGACCGTTTTCTTTTCTTTTTTAGCTTCAATTTGAGCGCGTTTTATGTAGGGCGGATCAACGATGTAAGTTTTTTAAGACGTTTTCCAAACTGTGGATTGATTAGCTCTGGAAGCAAGCATTCGATGTAGAATCTGTAAAATTTGATTACAAATTAAAACCAACACCTTATGCTAGCTCGAGCTGTAACAAAATACATTTTACTATTACTGTAATATAGTCACCTTCGTAAATCATACGTTTTTCTCTGGAGAACGCATTATTCAAGAGACTACAGCGACCCACCATTATTACTTTTATTAATTATTATTATTAATATTATTATTATTATTATTATTATTATTATTATTATTATTATTATTATTATTATTATTATTATTATTATTATTATTATTATTATTATTATTATTTTTATTATTTTTATTATTATTATTATTATTATTATTAATATTATTATTATTATTATTATTATTATTATTATTATTATTATTATTATTATTATTATTATTGATTATTATTGGAGACCGCTCACTTGCCTCTAATAATACATTTTCGATTTTTAGGTTTTTTAATCTATTGCCTGTTTCTTATCTTTATAAATATCGCTTTATTTTAAAATATTATTTCAATAGACTATATGAAATTTCTGCAAATGTTGTTGGAGTTACTAGATGGAAGCAAAAAGAAAATGTTACTTTACCAAGATTTCATAACAATTATGGAAAGAGGACGCTTTTTTATCTAACACCTTTGATATTCAATGAAATCCCTGCTAATTGTTAGGGGCTATTTCTGAAATTTGTCACACAATTTGTCACTGTTTAAGTCACCTAAAGACTTGTAAATAGTAACAGAGACGCCTGTTTGGGTGCTAGCTGGTAGCAGCCAATGGTATTTCTCTGTTGCAGTCCAAAGACATTGGAATAGCACTGTTCGAAGTCATGTGTCTGTGGTGTCGAAGGTTGCTGTAAGAACATGCAGTGTCTGTGTAGGCCGTGGCACAGGCCGTGGTATAAAGTCCATAACAACGTCACTTGCTTTCTTTTTTACACTCGAAATGCCAAATCGTACGACAAAACACGTAAATTCCACAATGTAAGTAAATAAATGGATATATGCCATTGTTAAATAACAATGATTTGTTCAATAGTATTGTACAAGGTAGTAAGTAAAGATATATGTCTAAATGTTGTCAAATAGAGATAAAAATACACCTAAGCATAAAGTTGGTGGCAGAACTCTGTCGGCCATGATTTGAATGATAGGAGGTATCGGTAGCTCCACGGTGACTACCGACCACGGTGCTCTGTGCTAAAATCAGTGACATACGATTTGGCGCTTGATTTCGTTCTGCATTGTGATGATTATAGTCGGTTGTGACCGTAAATCTAACTACGATGGAGAAATACTATTTGCTGGTACCTTCTAGCCTCGGAACGGGTGCAGTTATCACCTCAAATAAAATTGTGACAAATTTCAAATTTGACAACTTTCAGGAATAGCCCCCAGTCCAGTGTATACTTGTGTATTGTTTTTTTTTTACTTTAGGATAATATACTCAATAATTTGAGTTAAATTCGCTTTAATTCAAATTTGCACATCTTTCTTATTTTTTTTTGATTTCGTGTCTACGACAAAAAATGACAATTTACGCTCGAGTCCTAGCTGTGTTTTTTGTTTATTGTTATATTGTAACAACAAAATGATATTGTAACAACAAAATGCCCTTTCAGGTCCACAATTGTTTATTTGATCGACTTGTTTATAATACTTCATTGACAAGTTCTTTAAATATTCAATTGATTGTTGTAAAATCACCAATAAGCATTATATTAATCTTTCAGATTTATGTGGGCCTACATTTGGTTTTATGTGTGTGTATACTGTATATGTGTGCATTTTGCAATTAAAACATAATATGGTACCGGTATTGGCCTCTTTGACATACTTTGACATAGGCTTCTCTTTGTTTGCATCGATACACGATTACGTTTCATTTAGCAAGAAACTATGCTAACTCACGCACGTTCATCTTCACGCACTCAAATGCACTCCCATCCCACACAGTAATCACTCAAGACCTCGAAACGTATACATATTGATATTATTAGAGGAGCAAATATGGCGAGGTTTCTCCCAGCAAAAATATAATTTATGATTTAGGGTTAGTTTAGTGCCTCGGAAGAGCTGTGCAAGGTGGACTCCAAATATATGGACTAAATATTAATTTTCTAAATCACGTCAGCCAATCACTGCCACCTTGTTTAGACGTCAATCTCATTGCTGATCTATGTTTTTTTGCAGTTATTTAGATTCTAGATGACTCCAAAGCAGTTTGACAGGGCAGGCTAATAATTCATATGAAGGGGGCTGGGAAGTGAAAACTTTTATTCACAGCTATCTGGCAAATGGCATTAGAAAAGTAATTATGTATGCAGACTGTAGGGCTGTATAATGTTGTTACTAAGCCAATTATTACAACGACTGCAACCGATAGTTGAGCGGTAACACGAGATACTATTCGGGACGTCGCCGGTTAGATATTCGATTCCGTTATCACTTTGGTAATCTTGATTGAAAATTTTAGCCAGGATTTTTGAAATCAAAATACGATCGCTGGGATTGAGCCCCCAAAAATTGTACATTTGCTCCAATCCATCCTCACACCGACAAACACTAGTATAATTATCTACGTAGCTGAAGAGGTAAATGTTGGGTCTGAGCAGGTTACTACGAAACAGTATTACTATTAGTTCACTGTGTAGGTGTCTCCGGAAGGGGGGGGGGGGAGGGCTTGGCGCGTAAGCCGTGTGTGCATACAGGCTTACCACAAGATAATTTACCCATATTGACCGTCCGTTTATAAACAATCACAAGTAAGCACACGATATTTAAAAAAAAATCCTGCATGTGGTCCTAGGTATATGAGAGGGGGCATCAACTCGTTACGCAAGACCTACAAAGACTAATATATAACCATGTCTGCGCAAGACTAATCTAACTATCGGTTGGTTGGATAGTCAAGTCGGCGAATATTCTCTTGCCCTGCATAGCCCAAATACATTTCCTCGTCTCGTCTTCAATCACATTCACAGCTCGAGCCAACGTTGTCAAGGTCGA
The DNA here is from genome assembly GCA_945910005.1 of Isoperla grammatica. Taxonomy (NCBI): domain Eukaryota; kingdom Metazoa; phylum Arthropoda; class Insecta; order Plecoptera; family Perlodidae; genus Isoperla; species Isoperla grammatica. Next base: position 104,104,305 of record OX246737.1, read on the forward strand.
CTGGTTTGGAGTGTGAGGGTGGTAGGCGCGGGGGGATGAAGACTGCTGGACTTCGGCAGCCAATAGGAGGCTGGCCCGCCCGTCCTCGCTCGGCTCGGAGGAATGTATCTGTGTCGCGACAGAGCGAGTTACCAGACGGCGTTTCGAAATAATATTGTAACGCAAAACATGCACTTTGTTTGTGCAGTTTCTGATTAAACCGTTGAACTTACAGTTATACTTTTTTTTTTCGATGCTCACATTGATTCAAACTTTGATTTGAGTTACTTATTTCTTCTAGAAAATATTTCAAACGTCTCCTATTATGCGATAAAGTTGCACGGTCATGAGACTATTTTAACATTATCGACAATGTTTATATCATTATAAGTCAAAAGTGCTTTATTATTTGGAAAATGTGATCACGCGAAAGCAACGAACACATCTTTGTGAGCGATATTGCAAAATATGGTTATGATCCTATTACCCATTAACCTGCAATAGCCACAAAACCGAGCGCTTGCATTCAGCTCCGCGCGTCCCGCATCTTGTCGACTCGAATCCTGGGACCAGGGATGGAATTTAATGAAATGTTTAAAAAACTACTAATCTTTCACGAACGTTATAGCCGTCAGTCGTCTTAGGTTTTAAGGCGCTCTGTATTCCGTAAAAAATCTGTGAGGTCAGACTAGCCAGGCTGTTTAGCACTGATCGAGGCAGCAACGTAAACATTGCATTATATTACATCTAGAACGACTGATGTACACACACGAAAATTTCATAATACACCATAAAATACCATGCAACGAGGCACTCAATAAATCAAAAGTTGTTCTGAATTGGCCTTGTTGATTCTGACATTTGTCCGCAGGTGTTCGCACTCTCCAACCACTGATTCATATGTTTCGTATTTGAAATATCGATCTTTGATTGGTTATCGCTCACTCGTCAATGGTGTTTGGAGCCTACAGTGTTGGTTTAGTCGCTTTAATTAAAGTCCCCCACTGCAAATCAGTTTTGTTACTGAGTGGGTAGACCCTAAATGTGAATGTATTTTATTTATTTATCAATGGTTATGGAGTTTGTTTTTATGGAAAACAGAAAACAAATCCAAAGCAACAAATCCTTTACTTAGTTGTCTGTGCATATCGCCCTTATACTCTCCAAATTGAGAGTAAATACTTTTAACAGATTAGCCTTCAACTATTAACACCATAAACATATATTTTTATTTAAGGAAGCATATAGTTACATTTCTGTACATCCACAAAGTTTAAAAATGTTATTTCCCGCTACTTTATTTTTAAACAATCTGTGACGTCACAGTTCAGCTGTATGAAGGAATGTGTTACTGGTGTTAGTAGCAGGATCTGGCTACGAAGTTACTAATATAAAGTCCATGGCCAAACCATGTCAAACCATGCATGCAAGGTCCGCGAATTTTAAGGTCTTGATTCACTGTCAAAAAGTTTGGATTCTTTTCATTCCTCTAAAAGATTGTTATGATTGGTGAATCAGCAAGCAGAACATTGACATCATGACCTGTTTTTCTCATTGTATTGAAGTAAAAAGTTTCGAAGTGGATTTTATAAATGAAAACATTCTCTTGGACAAAAAGGAAAACATATTTTAGACCTAAGAAAGCTGTCTTATTGCTAATAAAAATACAAAACAATTTCAGGTGTCTTCGCTATTGAATGAACTGAGAACGAACAGAAATAACTAAATTAAATATAAAACAATTAATATTTTGAATTTTTTGTTTTCAATACTATCTTGCTCGTAAGGCGGTTCTCCACAATGACGTTATGTGTATTGAATAAGGAATAACGCGTAGACAATGTTAGAACATAAAATACGTAGGCTACTGGCGTCCACACTAAGGAGATAATTCTGATAATTAAAAGAATGGAACAGGCAATCCGAAGAAACTGTTTGTGCAGATGTTCAGTCGTTTAGAGTCCTACTTAAGAATTGTAAGTAATATTAATTATAATTTTACCACCGTGCATTTGTATACAATTGTAAAAAATGAATAAATCTGCGAACCTTTGAATCTTTTTCTACGACAAGTACTAATTACGACTTACAACTAGTTACGACTAGTTGAGTCAAACAACCATCTAATAACGGATCCGTATATAATAAACATGGTTGGGGGTGAAATTAAAGCATCGTTCTTTTAAGCAATGTAGGCCTAATAGCCTATAGGCCCAATAATATCCAATGAACTGTATATGTAACACAGTATTTAGCCACACTCTCCAAAAATCTTTAAAAAATATCATATATTTTCGCTTGTCTTATGCTAGCGTAGTTGGCCGCAGTCGCGATGGCGTTGGTCTGGTCACTGCGTTCCAGGTTCGAATCCTGGCTTTGGCATTGATGGCACATGGTGCTTATCATCATAATCGCCCACACATTGTCTCGATTTGCATCGTTGCAAAATATGAGACGTAAAGCCCAAATATCATCATCAGCTTATGTATTATTTATAATCCAACGCATAACCCATAATATCTATTAACCATTACGTTTTTGTGAAAAGCAGCCTTTAATTACCATTTTGCTAAAGTTTATTTTTGTTGACTTTAGTCATGCTTTTGTTACTTTCGTTACTCTACTTTATCTACTGACAACTCATTCATTTTGTGTGCTCATATTCAGGACGTTAAAATGAGAGCAACAAATTATCATATTATCTACTGTAGGGCACATTTTCTCTTTGCTACTATCACGGTGATGAGCATAATGTGTAAACAATGTGCATGTATGAGTAACCTAACATAAAATAAGTTTAAAAAGGAAATAAACATTTGTAATTTTATTATTTAAAAAAACAAAACAAAATAAACTATCCCACACCATGAGCTCTTTTCAAATACTAGGCTCGAATGTACTAGATTGCTATATGTGGCAACGACTGTTCAGTGACCGTCAGGTTAAAGGTCAAATGTTACATCAACAGTCGCGTGTATGCATAATGACCCATAGTTATTACTAAAAGGCTAAAAGGTAAATAATACTCGCAACCATCAAACGTTGACATTGACTAAAAGAAAACAATACAACATGTAGAATGATGTAACGATTCAACTTGCCTAAAGCCGCGTTTACATCCACTTAACGCTCGTAAATTAACTTACTTGACGAACGCCCACGAGTTGAGACTGTACAAATCAAATCGCATCGTCTACATTGAAATTAAGCAAATTAACGCTACGTACGCCAAGCCAAGCTGAGGCGAAAGTTCAATCAAATTCATCTTTTTGTTTATTTGACAAAGATGGTTAAGTGGCGCATGCGCAGAGCCAAATTCTCTCCCCCAGAAATATTCTGATTTGTTGATTGAAGTAAATTTCGCTAATTTCATAGATTAATTGTAGACAGCCATATAAAATTGTCGAAGTTTTGAAATTTTCGTATGTTAATTTACGAGCGTTAAGTGGATGTAAATGCGGCTTAACTAGCGTATCCGATCTCCATTGTAATTTAAAAGTTTGCCCTGACTGGAGATCGAACCCAGATCTTCCGGCTCTACTTGGCGGTGCTCTGGTTACTTGAGTAACTGGGCTGCGTACCAACTTTGACTGCGTTCACTGTGGCTGTGACTGGTGGTGGGGGTAGCCCAGTCAACGCAGTGAACGCTGCAGCTGGTACGGGATGCAGTCACAGTCACAGCGAAAGCAGACAACAGCAGAAATTGTCATTCATAAAAGCAACATTAGCCATCTGTTAATTAACCTTACAACATTACATTAATAATTTAACGCTTATGAGACTTCTAAGATGAGATTATATGGTGTTGTGATGTCACTTACTATTTAAACAATATAATATTGTCTATAAATTCATAATTCGCGGTAAAATTATTAGCCACGCCCCCCTTGACTGCGATAGCTAGATCTTCTCGGCCCAGTCATCGCAGTGACTGGAGGGGTAACTGCGAGGTGAACTGGTACGCAAAAAGCAGTGACTGCAGCTTGACTGCGAGTCAAGCTGGTACGGATCCCAGTCACTGCAGTCACTCCCAGTCATAGTTGGTACGCAGCCCTGGTGCCGCGAAAACAATTGCTATTTATTTCAAGTGTCAAGAGGCAAGCTTGGTTCCATCACCCAAAGGGTAATATTTTCATTACAAATGCTGTATCACCATGTATATATGTTTATTCTAATATTCTCCCGAATATTTGCGAATTCTTCGTTTACTGGGGGGGTCTCTGCGCCAGTGGTCAGCAGGTATAATATGGTTTGACTTACCCAACACTGACAAACACTGACGGAGAAAGGACTCCGAAACGTCGGGTAGTGTTGGGTAAGTCAAACAACACGTTACCCGCTGTAGACCACTCGCGCCGAAAACACCACTGGACGAAAAATACAGGTATAGGCACCGTGCATGGCCGGTGAGCGCGCCACCGCTAGGACTGTTGCCGCGGACTCGCGGCCGCCTCGCGCACCAGGTAAGAGTCTCCCTCGCCTACTGCCGAACGATACCCAGTACCCACGTATTGAAATGGAGCCACAACTAAATATGGATTTAAAAACGTCTTGCCGGGTTATGAGTCCTCTAATTCATTTAAGAAGGGTATGGGATTGTTGAAAAGTGGCCAAGTAGTAAATGTCACCGAATATAAGATAAGAAATCCTGCCGGCAACTTTTATAACACCTGAAGTTGTACGTCAGACGTCTGTCAATCTACCCCCGTATGACGTGAAGATTGAGATAAGTTATCGAAGCCAATTTAAAGAAGTAACATAATTTGGATTTTGTTATCCCATAAAATTGTACTATATATATTCAGTAGATAAATAAAAACCGGGTAGCTGTTGCGAGAGAATGTAGTTGCGCTGCGGGAGCCGGAGTGTGCAAACACATTGGCGCCACTCTGACATCCATCAACTCACACTCGGGACTGTCAAAGACAGACGAACCACAGGTTTGGGCTAGGCCCAAACCTTCAACTAGTTCAAAAAGGCCTACCCCAAACCTACCCAAACCCAAACCAAAAATAAATCCAGTAAATACACTAAGTAACTAAATGTGTCAACCTTATGCCTACTTGTTTGAAACCATTGTTGACACTTGTGACAATTAGGCCTACCAGTAGGGCTAGACCTAGGCCTACCTAGTCCTATCTATGTTTTGTTGGTAATTGTGAATCAAATAATCACATCCTATGTAGCCTCCGTACAAACTAAAGTGTCAAATATATTGTACGGAGACAATCTAGCTAGGCCTAATATTAGGAGGCCGAACCTGATTTGTTTGCTGTCAACAGGGTTAGGTCAAACCTGCGTGGGTCTACGCTTCCTTGGCATAGGTAGGCGTAGGTAGGTGATATGTTTTTAAATTATTTCTCAATGAACTATTTATTAAAGAAAAAGCGTACTTTATTCTTTCTGCTGACAGCTTCTTCCTAGCTCTTTCTCCCATGGTCTGTTAGGAAATCTATAAAATGTCACATCACGGGTAGTGTTACGCGGAGTGGCATCCAACAACGCAGCAATACCTCTTAAATGTCTTTCTGCTTTCGTTTTGCATTGCTGCATCTATTTGTTGCAAAGAATGACTGATCCAATGAGGTATGAACGCATTTGGTCCCCGAGAGGGGTGCGGGGGGAAGTAGTGTAGTTTGACATACTTTCGAATAAAAAAATCATATCTTTGGAACTACTTAACCTACAGTCACGTACTACAGCTTGTTAGAAAGATCAAAGTTTCTGCTTTAATACTATGCTTGTGCAATGAATCTTTACTCTAACAGTTACGCAATAACTCAATTTTAGTAAACACCTGCAAAATCGGATGTTCTCATCAATATTGCTCAAAACTCTTAAAAGAGTCAAAATAAAAACATTTTTGATAACTGCATGCAAATACAGATGACTAAATGTAGTAAAAGTTTCACTTTTTCTGGTGTATACAGTGTAAAAAAATAATTTATGCAAAACCACTAATTATGTTTTTGTATTTTCTGTATTTGAAAATTGTACAAATATGAAACATACAAAAATAGCCCTTATCTCACATATTTCGGATCATTTTTTATTTTTTTCATACGATCAACTGTTTTTGAGATAACGTGGAATTGCGTTTACGGAGTTTGGACAAAATAAGTTGACCGACCAGTGGCGCATTCATGCAGGTAGCGGCTCTTTCTGAAACTACTCACTCGACACAGAACCGCGTAGCTGGACGGACAAAATGGGCTTGTGTAAAGAAATAACGTTGTGGGTCGCTGTGTGGAATTCGGATGGTGGGTCGATTCAGAAACGTTCGTTCCAGCATGCCCCCCTTTTGTTGTTGCCCGAAGCGTGTTTAGTCCATAAAGTACGATGTACTTTGGTCAGTGTAAACATGTCACATATATGAATAGTTATTATACACTGATATACAATTTAGCTTTCTTGTTCCGAAACTGAAGACGCACACGGCACACCTTAGATTCGATTCGATCCCTCTGTTATTTGTTGGTTACTGACAGTCGCATACCCAATACTATTCCATTTTCAAGTCACCGATAGAGGTGGCTCAGTGGTAAGGCGTGAGACTCTAATTCGGGAGGTCGCCGGTTCGATTCCGATCACCGGTAATCCTGACTGAAGGTTTTTTTGAGCTTTTCCTAAGCCGTAAAGGCGAATGCTGTTATTGAGTCCTACTAACAGCTCTAGGACATTCCTTCCCAATTATCCAAACACGGAAACACCCTAATAACATAGTCATCTGAAGAGGGGCATATCAGGTAAAGCTGGTGTGCCCCCTATAACGGGTATTCCTACGAAACATTAATTACTATTTACAGAGGTGACTAAAGAGCAGACTTCGCTTTTATCTCATCCCAACCATCTGTGTACATATGAATATCTGTATACACTCTCCCCACCCACCCACATGCATAGTTTCTTTCAATAATCAATCGTGTGTCTTCCAAGTATTTCTTTGTTTCAACATTGAATACTCCCTTATTCAATGGTTTCAATGCGGCTGTGCGTAGGTCCATGTTTGAGAGATGTTGTGAAAGCGAGAAGACGAACATTCACGATCAAACCTGAAGGTCACAACGAGTGGTTGCTATTGTTAGTGGCCGAGGGTGAACGGCCACAGAAATGTTGAGAGAAACTTTTTTTTTACCTGTTTTCGTCCTTTTCGTACCTATTGTGATCAGCTTGACGCATACCACATTCATTTATATCTACATCAGTATACATTTCAGAATGCTATTTACGTTGTTTATGTACGTATAACGTGAAACGTACTCCGCACGCCAGTGTGTCTGTGTGTTACTATTATTATTATTACCATTATTATTATAGCAATTGTCGTAAAAATGTGGATCGAACCCAGGTCCTCCGGCTTTCGTTACGACGCTTTACCAACTGTTCGATTGTCAAGCTTGGTACAACAGTCACTAAAAATAGCAATTTAGTGAAGATGTGTTCCAGTGGCCCGTTAGTTCAGTTGGTAGAGCGTCAATACGTAAAGCCGGTGGACCTGAGTTCGATTACCAGCCGGGACACATTTTTACGACAATTGCTATCATTCAATATTATTATTATTATTATTAATGTTATTTTTGTTACTACTACTATTATTTGAAACCGGTATGTGTGTGTGCGTGTATGAAATATAATTTTATGTCAGAAGAGTTTTTGTAGTATTGTAATATACAATTATTATTTTTATTGCCAAAGATTAAATTTTGTTTTATTTTGAGGGATCAAAAACGTAGGAGAAATGTTTTTTTCTGAATATTCCGTAATGTTGATCAAAAGTTAAAATTGTTCAGTATTTTACATTTCATCAAAGTTGACGACAGGTATTTATCTTATCTTCAAGCGACATCTAGAGTGTCCGCTCGTCTCTCACCGCTCGGGATCGAGCCGCCCGCTGGGTGGTTGTAAAGGGTGGTGGAGAGGAGGGGAATTATTTCAGATACCTGGCTGAATTCTCTCCTGCGAACGGACTTATGTTACCAATTGCACTTTTTTCGTCGAGTGTTACGATAAAAACTGACAGAGTTTCAGATTTTGCAAGATTGTGCTAAGAAAATATGCCGAATTTACATAATCGACAACACGGCAAGTTTTTATTGTAGGGACTCGGCAAAAACAGTGCCATTCATGAGAAATGCTAAATATTGTAGTGGCCGGAAGTCAAATAATTTAAATGATCGAAAACGTGGTTCACAAAAATTCTACAAAAGCTATAAAACTGTTAAACCATAAAAACCATCGGCTCGCTTCGATGTCGGGCAATTACCCCTACTCTCGAATGGTATTAGGAAACCGCTCTTTGTGCCTCGTTGATAGGCGAGCACGTGCTACATACATACAAACACACCGAATCGTGTGGATGTTTGAAATTTCAACCTGATCGGAAGCTCCGTGCGACAAAGATGAGGTGTAGGACGAACAGGCATACTTTCGAGCTGAAGTGACCATAACAGTGCCAAACTCGTATGCTGCTTGTAGATTGCAGTGTGAAAAATCTCAAAACAAAAACATAATATGCATATTATTATTCGTAAAGCCTACGTCTGTGGTAACTATACTTGCACTTGCTAACAATGTGCATTGAATTATAGGTATAATAATGTTCCATGAAATTGCAAAAATATGTTTAAAATGTTGTAAGTGGTTCCAGTCCGTAATAACAGGGTGCATGCTACCCTGCTATATCGATATCCGTAGAGTCAACGAAAATTTGTGGTTTTGTCGTCACATTCACCAACTAATTTATATGTGGGTTGCGTTCAACAGCCAACTGATACTTCACAGTGAGCTGTATAAACTGTCACACATTGGTATTGTGATGTAATTTGTTTTCATAACTTGTGAGTTGTGCTTGTAACAAAAGGTACTGCGAGTTACATTTCTGTCACAATATGTAAATTAATACGCACTCGGAGACCAGGAAGAATCATTTGGTTACCGCATCCTATTTTGTTTAGACTTGAGACAGAAACTGTGGAAAGGAGGATGATCTACACCTGTCAGACAAATCGAAAATGAGGTGACGAGGTTTTGGGTTGAAAGCGGTGCGGGGGCTCGGGGGGCTTGAGAAACACCGTCTCACAAGCTCACGATGGCCCCATCCACCCGATGTATTTTAGGGGGGCTAACTTACCGTAGACAGAAGGTTATTAGGTTATTGTATATTGTTTTCAATTGTTTTTTTCTTATACTTGTTTCTCGTTTGTGGCCAACGGTAAATTAATATTTAGATATTACGTTAGTCGAGCAGGTGCATGGTCATTGACTGCAATACCATACCAAACAAGGTTTAGAAATAAAGACAGAAAACACAAGTACACTTCCATTGATTGTTTCCTTCTTGTTTTAGGGTAGTGTAGAAGATAAGCTAATATTTAAAGTTGTAGGCTATGATGTGAACATGAAAATTACCGCTATTTTTGTAAAAGTCGAAAAAGTTTTACCAGGTTTTATAGGATAGTATAGTGGAATAGAAATGTATATTTCTGTACTTTTAATTACAAAATATGAAGTGTCATAAGGTAAATATAAATATCGATTAGAATTATTATAGCATTACACACAGTGGATTGGCAAAAAAAAGAAAACACGCGCTTGACGCAAATCACTTTCACATGAACCCCGACAGAGCCCATCGTGTCCTACCTGAGATGTGATCTCTGTATCTCTCTTTCAGACGGGTATAGCTGGAGGGTGAGAAAACTCAACCCAACCGTCAACATGGCTTGGAACTTGAAAGCGCTCATGGTTCATTGGGTGCAAATGGCACGTGAATGTTGCTATAGCTAGTCTGTCAATGATGAGGGTTCTTGATCCAACATAATTACTCTACCTACACAGGTCATTCTTAGTTCAGACCAGACGGGCCACCAGGTATTTTGTACTATTGGTCTGTCTGCCCCCTCTCTCTCTCTCTCTCTCTCTCTCTCTCTCTCTCTCTCTCTCTCTCTCTTTCTCTCTCTCTCTCTTTCTCTTTCTCTTTCTCTTTCTCTTTCTCTCTTGCTCGTGTATGGCAACTGGCCATTTTATTATATTTTATAATCGAAAAATCATATTTATACTTTATAGGAGAGGAATCGACACCAACATTATAAACACACAAAAACAATGATCAGTGTTGGTATAATCTCCGTCGAAACTATTACTGCCAAACACAAATGAATAGGAGAAACATATATTTGTGTCATGGATTTCAAACGATTGTCGATAAATAACAAACGAACAGTAGTTTTGATGCCGGGTTCTCATGGCCTAACCCCAACGTACCGCGAGAAGTCGTTGCCCATTCAGGCAGGATCGTAACGCCTTACGTGACTCCTCCAACTTTCGTATAGAATTAATTAAGCGAGCGAAGCGAGCGTCTACACTTGACTCTTTCTAATTCAAGTTGCCGTATGTGGCTTCGATTCCCAGTCGGAACAAACATCTACTAATATTGGCTCACCCGCTGTTCTGATCGCGAGAAATAGCACCGTTTCCAACTGGTCGACTGTTTGTGTATAACCCCGAAACTTATTTATCAAGTCTTGTCTATTATCTTGTCATTCAAGTTTTCTTCACTCAACGGTTGTAAAAACGACCTTTCCAACATAAAGAGATGACTGGCAGGGGGTTGCTAATTGATTTCCTTGTATCCACTCCGACTCCAATAACAAAAATGGTAATAGTTCTTCGAAACAGAAATTGCCCGTTTGAGCTCTGATAATTGAACAACCCCACAAAAGGGTGCTGTGTCTATGTCACGGATAGAGTGACATGTTTTATCCCCATCATAGGCCTACCAAGGGGCGAGGGTTCGAATCCCACATATTATAAAATTTGTAAGTAGTCGTGCAGTTTTAAATACTAAATAATTACTACATGCGTTTAGAATGTATACTATGTCATTTATTCATTATTTGTTTAAATCTGTCATGTCAATTGTAATCACATTGTAGTGCCATTGCCATAATATGCCCACTTTGGACACTTCGTACAATGTAAGTTCGTTAGCAGTAGCGCGTATGATGACATTATGGCGGATGGCGGTACAGCCACCGTACGGACTTGTTTTTTATTCGTAAATGTATTATTGTGATGCAACATGTCAGCTCGTATAGGGCTATGGGTAGGTCTATGGGATACAACTTATATTACGCATTGAACATTTTACCATTATTTTGCATATTGTCTACTTTCGTATGTATTGAATGTGTATGTATGTGTATGGGGATGTGTGTATTGTACAGTTTAATCATTCAATTTATTTATGTATAGTTACTGTGTGTAATTATTATTATTTGTATATCTACTACAAAATTAATGCTGTACTGCAAATGGCTGTTTCTACGTCATATGTATATATTCCAATTGTTTTAATGAATTAAACTAATTGTTTTCTTGCAATATGGTAATAAATAAGTGTGTGTGACGTTATACAATTATCGAATTTCTTAGCATGTAATCAGCACTTTTCCTCGAGATATCTGTACGTAATTGGGTGCAACGCGTTCCAAGTCTTCTGGTGCGCCGTGCGCGTGCCAATATTTCGCCTTCCCTACCCTATAACTATAACGTTCCGCGTTCGTAACGTTTGCATTGTGCACGCGGTCAGTTTTTTTCAATGTTATTCACGTTTGAAATACGGGTTACTCTGCGTATGGCTGGAATACCACGAACACCACCATAAGGACGGAGAAAGTCTTGGCCTTCATTCTTCTAAGTTTACAGATCTACTTACTATCCTATATATGATGAATATTATAGCTATTTGTATCGAAATGTGTATCTTCGGTTAGAGGTCAATGTGTTTAAAAGTGACATGGAGCTTTCACGGAACAATATCATTTGCGTATGATATTATTTTAATGGTGTACTAGTTACTGTATTATGTGTATACACTTTTTTTTTAATTGAATATACATCATTATGTGTATTATTATTTTTATTGGAGTTATTATAATTATATTACTATAGTTTTGGCTTTTCTTTCGTCTTTCTTTATTTATCTCGTATGCCATTCACATCTTATCTTTGCTAACTTCCTATTATTCAACGTACTTGCCAGCCCTCCAAACGCCCACCCACCCCCACGGCGATGTATAATGGATCTGATTTGTAGGACGTTATTTGACCTAAGCTGTTGAATACGTGTTAAATTCCAAATAATGAAATATTAAAAAAATACGACGTCAGAGAAGGGAATCGAACTAGTTCACTCTTACTCAATTGATGCGATGAAAATGCACACATGTAAAACAAGTGAGACCTTACAAAACCTTCAAATTTGGTGGATATGAAGACCTTTTGCAAGTTATAGATGTGATCTACTTTAAAATACAATACAAAATAATTCAATTGTTTGGCAACTGAACTACCTCTCTTCTGGAATTGCTATCATCTAAATTACTGAATTGTAAACTGTGACTTTGAAGCTGTCATAACAACGAGACTAGACGAGAGAATAAAACAGTGACACCCCTCCCAAGTCGCAATGTCTTGTCTTCCCAAGACACGGTAGGGCTATCAGCCAAGGAAAGATAGCTCTATAATAATTGACCGTACTTCAAAGCGAGCGAATTTTGGTTTTATGACCTATTTTCGTTCTTTTCGGGCCTATTGTAAGCAGCCTGACTTATCTGTAGTATACTTTTTTTTATTACTCAAATTGAATAGTTGGGTTCAAATATTCATATTGTATTATTTATCGATTGTACGCTTTTCGCCGGGTGCCTGCGATAAATACTGACCCAGTTGTAGGTTTTGGAAGTTTGTCTTCAGAAATTACAACAATCGTACTCGTACACCATCTACAACTCGGCAAGCTTTTATCGTAGGTACTCGCCGAAAAGAGTACAATTCATGAAAAAAAAGATAAATATTGTAATGCGACGAGATAACAAACTAATTGATATTATCGAAACGGTGTTCATTAAATATAATTGCTGGTTTAAATAGGCTAAGAAGCTATACAAACTATTTAAACCATAAAACTCTCGCTTCAATATCAACCAGTCAGTTATTGCCATCCATAAACGGCAGTCTTCTCGTGCCTTGGTCTTCAAATGGGGGAAAAGAATCATCCCTTCGAAATGTGTGTGCGATCCAGTAAAATGTCATTCTTTTTAAAATTACGTGTATTTAATTATGTAGTCCAAAGATTTAGATTGAGCTATGAATTGCGTTTTTAGCCAAGTCACTACGATGAAAACTGATCGACTGTTATAGCTCATTGAAATTTGTCCTCAGAAAGAACGACTAATTTTATGTAATCTACAAAACTCAGTCAGTTTTTATCGCAGAGACTCGGCAAAAAGAGGGTAATTGATAAAACAACCTAAATATTGCAACCTGACAGTCAAATTATAGAAATTATCGAAAACGTGGTTCAACAAATAGTTGCCGTTATGACAATAGGCTAAGCTATAGGGACAACAAAGCCCCAACAAAGCTATACAACCATAAAACCCTGTCCGTCAATTACCGCTGCCACTAGCAGGCATTCCTCTACTTCTTGGAAAAGGGAAGCGACCGCCTGCAGCAGCCACCGTTGTTACCACCCCTTCCCCGCCCCTCTGACGGAGGTGCCCCTGAGACCATACATTCCTCTATTCATAAAGGTCTAAAAGGTTGCCTAGCCGCACGGGGTACTATAGAAACATCCGATTTCAAATGCCGCCCAATTCTGACTGGTGGCGCTATCTAACACATTTTTGAGGTACTAGTCAACGGGGTATCGTAACGTTTACTGTTCGGCGTTTGGAGCGACGCGGTAGACGCGGCAGGCGCGTTGCAAGCGCCAAACCGTTTACTGTTGAGCGTGATTTGGCGCGGCTATTCTGCATTTCCCGCGCGATTTTGGAATGTATAGGCTATATAGTTGAGAGGTAGGCCTACCTACACCTAGCCTAGGCTATAGGCATTACACCGAAAAGTTTAAGGTACCGCGGTTTAAGATACCGCAATGTTTAGTGCTTATACCTACGTGTTTTAGGCTAAAACACGTAGGTATGAGCACTAAACATTGTGGTATGGGCTAGGCCTAGGCCCTATAGGCATAGGTAGGCCTAGGCCTAGGCCTAACTCTTGTCGTTCGACTGTGACAGTGACAGCCTATCTTATAACATTGTTGTCAGTGTCGCAGTCGAACGACAAGAGTTGTTAATGCCTAGGCCTAGGCTTAGCCAATGGGTTCAACCCCAATGGCCTAGCTGCCCTAGGCCCAACAAGACTGGCTACTTGACTGCCTTGACGGGTTTTGTATTGCAGGTAGCCTGGATCCCACAGAACACTACTCTTCTCCACGTTTTCAATTAACACACCTCAAATGACTTATCCATGGCTGTTAGATATGGTTGGTTTTAATTGAAAACAAAACAGTGAATTAAAAGATTTATAAAGCTCCGCCTCTTCACAGCTGTCAACAAAAATCGCGCCTACCGCACGCGGCGCACGAAAAATGTTGGACTTCGCTCAAGTCAGTCGCCCGTTTGGCGCCGTCGCGTCTGCCGCTGCAAACTAGCTACTTGATTGGTTGCCGCGCCTGCCGCGTCTACCGCGTCGCTCGAAACGCCGAACAGTAAACGCAACTTTACGTGTTTGCCAAATCCGCCGCGCGGAGCAGCACACGTTGAAGCGCACGGTGCCTTAGGCAACTATCGTTAGTCGATTTTAAATCGATTTCATAGTTCAAATCGCGATATACATACAATTTAATTTCATCCCCGAAATCTGAATTGTTCTGTAGAACGTTTGTTATCAGTCATAATTTTAAATTTGACACCAAATTGGCAAATACTAGTGCATACTGTAAAGCGATGCGCTCTCTACTGCCAAGTACAAAAAAGTAAACCGAAGGTGTTATTGTGAATTTGAGAAATAAAACCACATTTTAATTATATATTTATTCCATATTGATTGAAAACATAACAGTGTTTAGCTGATAAATTCCAAACGTATTGATCAACTGGTTTTCAGTATGATAGTTTAGTTTCAACTCCGACCTAGACACCGGAGTTGGTCTTAATCCATGCGCGCAGATCGGGCACGCGAGAGTAGACGCCGGGGTAGTTGGCTAGGGCACATCCGTAACCCCATGAGGTGACACCCACTAGCTGCTTCACACCGCCCAGTGTCGCAACCATCGGACCACCAGAGTCTCCCTGGAAGTACAGATACAGTCAAACACTTGTCTTGTGATACCCCCATGAGGTGATACCCACTAGCTGCTTCACACCGCCCAGTGTCGCAACCATCGGACCACCAGAGTCTCCCTGGAAGTACAGATACAGTCAAACACTTGTCTTGTGATACCCCATGAGGTGATACCCACTAGCTGCTTCACACCGCCCAGTGTCGCAACCATAGGACCACCAGAGTCTCCCTAGAAGTACAGATACAGTCAAACACTTGTCTTGTGATACCCCATGAGGTGATACCCACTAGCTGCTTCACACCGCCCAGTGTCGCAACCATCGGACCACCAGAGTCTCCCTGGAAGTACAGATACAGTCAAACACTTGTCTTGTGATACCCCATGAGGTGACACCCACAAGCTGGTTCACACCGCCCAGTGTCGCAACCATAGGACCACCAGAGTCTCCCTGGAAGTACAGATACAGTCAAACACTTGTCTTGTGATACCCCCATGAGGTGATACCACCTAGCTTCTCACACCTCCCAGTGTCGCAACTATCGGACCACCAGAGTCTCCCTGGAAGTGAAGTACGAGGATAAGAACTCGGAATTCAATTATAAAATTGGGATTCATTTTTTTCTCATGGTAGCTTTCCATTGAATTGAAATATGTATATATATATATATTATATATAATTAGGAAAACGCTCTGTTTGACACGTTGATAAGCGAGCTCGTCAATAACTACGAACCTTCTGGCGTAAAGTTTTCAATGCAAATACAAACTACAATTTTACAAGAATGCGCATTGCAAAAATTGTTCTAATTTCCATAGCTTTTATACTTCCCGATATTGTTGGATGCAGTGCAATGTGCGTTGCTAAGACTATTCGTCGTCATGTTAACGACACGGTCCGCCACCTTTACTATTGACAGCAATAGAAATGTAATTTCTGCCTCATATACGTATCAGATCGCGTTTATATTATTATATTCGTGACCGGACAAAAAGTAACAATAAGATAGCCACCCCACATTTTGCTGTTAATGTGTTTCGGAAATATATTTTCGAGTAACTTTTGTGTAACTGCCAATATTTATGTGATCGCCATGAAATGAACATAATCGTGATCAGAAAAAGCTTAAGAAAATATGGCTATCTCATATTTTACCGCCATTTTTTTCAGAAAAATATTTTGCAGTAACTGTTATGTAACTTTGTAACTTTTCGATTGATTTTGCCTCAAAACTATACACATTCAATCCACATCGAGGCTTGTGGATGGTCCAAATAATTTTGTTATATTTATAACGTTTTTTCGGAATCTCACCAAAAATTTATAAATATATTTATATGTTTTTTTTTTTAACTTAAAAAATTATTATGGTATTCAACAAATCTTCCTCCGTGAAAGCCCATACAATTATATGTAAACCGTTATACAGACATGTATATGAATAACATCTCAGAGCAATACTGTAAATGCTGAATGGCTCTTCGCTTGATCTTACCTGGCATGTGTCCTTTCCTCCTGCTGTGTATCCAGCACAGATCATCCTAGGGCTGATATTACTGACCCCATAGGAGGTCTGGCATGAAGTTTGAGAAACGACAGGGACCGAGACTGCCATCAGTTTAGTGGGCAGAGATGAAGCACCAGACTGTAAGCACACACATGGGTTATTTAGCACGTATACTCCAAACTTCTTGTGTGTGGGACTTCTATCAATTGAACACAACTTAATAATATGCTTTCCACTTACATTTCTACCATACAAGGTGATATATTCATGACTATCCTATTTTAGCACATTGTTCATTTCCCATTTAGGAAAATCAAACAGTCATTGTGTTTATATTTATTAAAATATATTAGTGGATTACGCTTGCCATGTTTCTTTTTTCATTTGATCTCTTAATTGAGAAACGGATATGTAAAAGATTCCCGACACGCACAGCTAAATAAATCTTACCTGCAACTAAAATAGATTGACACGCACACACATATATATAACGGATTTTATGTTTCCCGGGATATTCCGCCGCTTGTGTGAGAATACTGGTGCAAACCAAAGTCTGTCACCCATTGCACGACGTTTCGCCAGAATTGCATCTGGCATGATCACGAGTCCCTATCACGTCCTTCTCATTCAAGAGCGTAACGTTGAATGAGAAGGACTTGATAGGGACTCGTGATCATGCCAGATGCAATTCTTGCGAAACGTCGAGCAATGGGTGACAGACTTCGGTCTGCACCAGTATACTCCACAAGCGTGGAATATCCCGGAGGCAACAAATCCACAACATACGTTAGCGAAAACATAAGAAACAACATATATATATATGGTGAAATCAATAAATTAAGAAACCCAACCCCGACTGGGAATCAAACCCTG
Source organism: Isoperla grammatica (assembly GCA_945910005.1). Classification (NCBI taxonomy): domain Eukaryota; kingdom Metazoa; phylum Arthropoda; class Insecta; order Plecoptera; family Perlodidae; genus Isoperla; species Isoperla grammatica. The sequence goes on from OX246737.1 coordinate 104,121,792, forward strand.
GTCCCTCACTTGCAGGGTGGGCGCCTTGACCCCTAGACCACCGGGACCGGCAATTTAATGTCTGGATATAGTGCATTATGACATGGACACATTTTTAGTTTTTACGGATGAAACCAATCATTTACGTTTTTTAAATCACTTCGGTCTAAACGTTGAATTTTTAACAAATAAACCAAAAGATTTTGTTCTATCACTAAAAGTGTTTCCTTAGAACACATTTTGTAACCAAGCAAATAAAAAAAATCATATATATTTATATACATGTGAAGATGTCGTCTTTGCAGTGTAAAGACTTCTTGCAGAGGATTTGATATGAAAAGAATTTATCTTCAACACGTTTCGAAAGGTACTTTCCAACAATCTTCTGGATCCGATGTTAACAGTAAGATGTGTAACAATTCGATTGCTACCGCAGAGACGGCCTTTTTATCATATAATAAATATAAATCATTATTTTTAACTGTTTATAATATGCACAGGGACGGAAATGCATTAAGAGTGAAAGCACACGATTGAACAGTACGTTGTGTTCCTATTTATGCCCGGTTTTTCAATCGGTTAACGGGGCCGTTAGTTGACGGTCCGTAATCTGTAAACCAACAAACCATATGCAGACCGTCAGCTAACGGTCCCGTTAATGACCGATTGAAAAACCAGGACTTAAAGCGATGTCACTTTTGGACGAAATATGCTATATGAAGTTTCGTGCACGAAAACATAATACTGTAAAAAAAATTTTTAGGAACCTGCATTTCGATGGCCAAAATAGGGTTATTTTAAACACCGGATATTTATAATTTGTTTACCAATCTTATTAATTGTGTATTTTAAATTATTACGAACATTTCGAGAATTGAACGGGTCTCGAGAGCAGACGAGTGGTAGACAAACAGCGACACCAGTAGATGTTTGGTTTTCATATTGAAATGACGACATATGAAGGTTCTGGGATGTCGGGCGTCGCGTCAACAAGGTCAACATTCAAGGTCAACAACGTTAGTGCTCACCGATAATGTTCCCCAACCGCTGACGCTAGACACAAGTCCAGTGGCCACAGCCGCACCCTGGGCGGGTAGAACGATGTTCTTGATTGAGGTACTGTACACGAAGGGGGTTGCTACCTACAAGAGAGACAGAGAAAGAGCAACGTTACCATTATGAGATTGTATGATGTTAATGATGTATATGTATAACAGAGTGAAAGTATAAAAAGCGCGACCAAACCTTGAGAAGTGCTATGTCGTAGTCATAGGTCACCCCCGAGTAGCTTAAGTGGACGATCTTCTGTATTACTTGGTGGATGGTCCCTCCAACGGTCCTGTCTGCAGTGCCAGCCCTCAGAGTCATGGATGTTACTATAGTCGGCCCGAGGGTAGCTTGTCCCCGCTACCTGAGCCAGACCCTAATTATAATTGCTTCCGCTCCGGCTTGCGGTCAACAGATAATCTCGAGAAAATGCCAATGATTCAAATAGTGAAGTGATAAATTAAATCACATTTTTTACAAATTATCTGTTTAAACAATTATTTGTTGAAATTGTGTTTAAGTGACAGATAATTCATTGACAAATCTAGCGCTTTTTTGTTTGTTTTTTTAGCCCAATTTTAGCCTTATTTGATCTATTCTTGTTAATTTGACAATTAAATCAAATAAGGCTAAAATTGAGCTAAAAAAACAAACAAAAAAGCGCTAGATTTGTCAATGAATCATCTGTCACTTAAACACAATTTCAACAAATAATTGTTTAAACACATAATTTGTAAAAAATGTGATTTAATTTATCACTTCACTGTTTGAATCATTGGCATTTTCTCGAGATTATCTGTTGACCGCAAGCCGGAGCGGAAGCAATTATAATTAGGGTCTGGCTCAGGTAGCGGGGACAAGCTACCCTCGGGCCGACTATACACTACCAGAACAGTGGGCTGCAGTAACAGCCCAGAGAGTGCTGATGATTGAAGCCCCGCAGATGTGGTTGCCGTTGATTCGCATCGACAACTATAGGCACAAGTTTCTCGTAAGGTTATTGGCAAAATGTTATATTATTATAGGTGGTATTGACTAAGCAATCAGATTCTACATCAGTACAGATTCTCACAAGAAGTTTCATTGGTCATTAGTTTGAGTTGTATAACGAATCAGTGATTGGCAGGGATATGAATGTAAAGAATAAGATCTTAAAACATTAATGTTTCGATATTTGTCCAAGATCATTTTCATGTGCATTAATTTATTGACATACTCTTGTGTAATGATAAATTGAGTAATAAAAGTAAATGGATATTGATGTTTAATATATTTGTTCAGTGAGAGTTATTATTGTATTTCTAAGGGAAATGTGGGTCTTACCTTTTAGAACTGTGCAAAACCAAAGGCATAATAATATGTTAAGAACGTTACGTACTATTAAATGATTGATTGATTGATTAATGGGGCCTAACGTCTCATATTTATGCAACGATGGCTAATCGAGACGATGAGCGGGTGATGATGAAAATAAGAAAGATGATAATGAAGAATAAAGCCACATCCGAATCAGATCCATTGTACGTCGCGTGGGTCGTCATATGGGAGTCCAGCAAGGGAGGGCAGGGCCAAGTGGGAGGAGAAATATTCGATGGGACAGTGGGGGGGGAAGGGGATTGGGGTGTGGACTGCACTTCGTCTGACTTCTGCTCCTCGACCAGTCCGGCTTGGGTGGCCCTACTAGAAGCATACGCTTCCGCCGGCATAGCTTTGGGGATCAACAAAGCACGCAAACCTGCCCTCCACGATAAGGTAGCAGTCCGTGGGCAGGACGTACTATTAAAGAAATGGTTACCAACCCATATTTAGTTTCAGAAAAAATAAAAAACTGACTTAATAAAAGCTTCAAAATTGCAATTATTACGGTTGACATTTTGAAAAACAATTGAATAGTAATAACGCACCTCATGGCTTCCAAAATAACAACCTCTTATTATTTACTTTTCACGTAATAAAACGTTGGTTGGTATAACCACTTTTTCAATATTATGTAGCGTTCTCAAGAAAGTCATAAATCACTTAAATTTTGCGCGGTTTTAATATTGTCCCCGTTTAGTTTATTAGAATGAGTCACTAGTTACTTAAGGGTTGTTGTTATTTCCCAGGGCTTGATACCGTCTACTCAGAGCACAAGCTTACTAACAGCTGTCGCTAAGCTGCAAGAAGCTTCAAGGGTCGCGGTGACGTCACAGACCAATGAACAGTAACGGAGCTTAGTTCGTGGAAATCACAGTGATTTTGAAATATTGCAAGGCGGTGTTTTTAAGTTCAGTGTTGAAGTTGAAGTTGAAGTTGAAGTTTTTTATATTTACACATTGAAAGTCTCAATACAATACAATTTACAAAATGGTTGGCTCCTAATGAGTGAACTTTTACTCGGAGGCAAGGAGCCTTCATTAAACATAAAATTGCTGTTTTGTTTCCTAATACCTCTACATTCTAAAAACATACAAATGTACCTTTCAAGGTAAGTAAACGATATCTATTTATGTTCACACTTCGAGGTCATAGACGTATTGCCACCATGTTTGAAAAAAAAAATCAAATCAGACTGGGCCTAAATTTTGGTCTCAAGTGTTTGTTATTTACTAGGGTTTTTTAGCGACGTTGAGTCGAGGGTATGAGCAGGTACATATCAGCCAATGGCGTGCCATAATCTAGTGTCCTAAAGTTTCTTGGACAAGTGATTTGATTCAATAATGCGATATGAAAGGAGGGCAGGAGATCGACTTTTACACTTCATGAATGAAACACAACAATAGTTTGTGTGAAATGATGACTCACCTGGTACGGGTAGCCCGTGATGGCAACGGCCACCCCGCCGACGATTCTAGTATCCACAAGTGGAACATCTGAAAATAATTACTGGTTAAATAATCATTCCAACGATTCAAACGATGAAGAACTCACTTTAATGGATTTAGCTCAAAAGCAATGTGAGATTGAAAATTTGAGGGCAAACCAACATCCAAGCCAGAAGAAATAATTAGTCTTCAATGTTAACAGAATGTTAATTGACACACACTGAGCTTAGGTGATTCAGTTCCTTTAGGGAAGGATACCTCTAAGTCAAAAACCGCCCAAAATTTTATTTTATGAATTATATCACAAGAATGGGCTTTGAAATCGAAAATCTGAATCAACAGCGCACTGTGGTTTTGTAAGCTGTACTATACTCTTCTATATAATTAATTTTATAAGTAATTTTCAAATTAATAATCAAAATAAGTACGCTTATGGTTATGTTTCATTAAGTCTGTAGGGCTTACCAAAACCCAGTGGGCTGTTGATTTAGATTTTTGATTCATTATTGGAATCTTGAGATATAATTAAATAATGAAAAATTTCAACGGTTTTTCACGTAGACAGTACCTTTCGCTCTTAAACATGGTCATCAATACTTCAAATGCAAACGCTAACCAATGATCAAGCATGTATTGTGAACATAAGTTGTATTAAAAATTTTAAACAAATCCTATTATTAATTTTTGTATTTCTTTTAAAATGATTATTTTACCGTATTATACTTTACAATGCACATAAAAATACGCCCATAAACTAAATGAATGAATGAATAATTGACTGACGATGTTTTGAAATACATATTATTCCCCTTGCTTGGAACGAGTGTCATATCTAATATTCATTTTAAATCATTATAAAGTTAAAATTCTTAACGTAAGGGTATTACAAAATAGAATCTTCACCGTCAAGTGTCAGTAACATGTGCGTAGGTTATCAATTATGAGTAATAACGTGTAACAAATAAAACCCAGTCCACACTAAACATTAATTTATATTATGTTAAAGGAATAATATTCTGCAGGTTTTCATAAACATCAAAAAACATTCCATAGAAAACACAGCAATACCCTACCGGCTCTAAATGGATGATCGCGGGCCGCGTTGGTCGCACGCACAAGTGACACGTCACGTCACGTGTGTGTATGAACACGTCACGTCACGAGTGTGTGTGCACACGTCACACGTCACACGTAACGTCACGTGTGTGTATGTACTTGTCACACGTCACGTCAGGCGTGTGTGTGCACACGTCACATGTCACGTCACGACAACATATTTCTCTAAGGGAAATGTAAGTTTAAATTAACTTATAGTTAATATACGCTATGGCTATGGAACCCCAACATCTATTCAAATATGTTTTATTCATATTTACATAAATAATAATATGTTTGTAACAAGTTCACAGTTAATTGTGTAGATAATAATTAATTAATAGCGATTATATGCGTAATGAAGTTATCAGACATAGGTTTCACAGGAACTCTACTTGCGTACGTCTTACTTTCTGACATTGCAACATTATAAAATAATTAAGTTTAAGTTCAAGTTTGTGTTTCATATAAATGCAATACAAAACGTCTCCACCATGTAAAGGACTTGTGAGGAGTGAAGATATATATTTTAAATTGATGGGACATGAAGCTAATACCAATATAAGTAGCATTGATACAATATGTTGGTACTTGTGCGATACAATACAATATGAGTATAGACTGACACTCATACGTAATGCTAATGATTGTTAATTTATAATTTAGGCCAGCATATACTTATTTACATACTAAAATATACTATAAAAACCTATTGTAATCTACCTACAACTAACGAAGGCGATGGCAGGCGTTAAATTGTTTTTTTTTTTATTTAAAAAAAATGATTTTATACGGTATAGTAATATCTTGAAATATCCATTAAAAAGCGAACTTGTGGTTATGTTGTAAATTCACATAGACTTAAATATTTTCTTATTATGTGTTGTTTTAGCTATCAAGATAGCTCGGGGATTATTAACAATGCATCCGACAAATTCCACGTGAAGGATTAGATACCGGCTGCACTTTACCTCATAAGTACTTAACAATACAAGATACCAGAATAAGGTGTTGTTCTGCAGATGTCAATAGCATGAGCGTCGGTCACCCCCGAGACCAAGCACAGCAACCATTAGAACATAGAACACATGTCCAAAAAGATTAAGCGTTTGATACCGTTTGATTGAGCGTAACGCGGGAATTTATGGACCGATTTCGACGACTTTTGGACCGGGAGATTCCGCGTAAAGACGTTAGCGAACCAAAAAAGTGAACAAGCACAACTAGGCCGCATGTGGACTGATTTCAACCAATTTTCTACCGGCAGGGTTAGCATAAAATAGTGACCGAGCTTAAAGGTGACCGGCGCGGTGCCGCGTAAGGGCCAAGGCCGCGATGCGGTCTTGTATTCATTATACTTACATACAGTTACGTTGGATGCGGCTGTTGTAGTAGTAGTTGTTCTTGTTGTAGTCGGCTTAGTAGTAGTAGCGGCGTTGGCCCCCAGCACAGCCACGAGCAGCAGACATATCCTCATCAAGTAACCCATGGCAGACTTCAGGTAGAAGGGTGTTTGAGTTTGAGCGATGGGTGAATGGTACCTTCTGTACCGGACCCCCGTGCTTTTATACGATTTTCCAGCAACGTGGAACATACTCTGCGCAGTCTCTAGTGTCAGCGTTAGTGAAAAGCAGAGATGGGGTGGCACTGGGTATATACATTTTTTTTGTTTTTGCATTAACTCCATGATGTCCTTCGCAATTTGACTAATGAAAACCCGTTCAATTTATCTGTGATGAATAGAGGAAGTTGAGATTAATTGTACATGGTTAATGTTGGTAGTTTTGCGTCAGATTTGGATTATAAAACAGGGTAAAAATGGGAAATATAGATCATCCGTTGTGATAAGGGGATTTCAATACATCTGAATGTTAAACCTTGACAATATTATTAACGACTGACTCCAACACAGAGTCAAGTTACTTCCTTTATATTGTCACTCGTCGTCTATCTATTAATAGGTGAAATATAAATCATTGAACGGAGGTTACACAAATTTCGTCCTTGTAAAAACACACATTTCTATGAAATTTCTATTAATAAACTGTGAAGGTGACATTCAATGTGACCCTTAGCAAAGTTTAATGCGACGGGCATCGCTATAGAGCAGAGAATTGTATAGAAATATTCGTTACCTATCACACTACCCATCGCTGATGGTTTGTAAATGAACAATCACAAGGTTAATGTTGATTTTTATGAAATTAAAGGAAATAGGATGTTACATGACACCATAGCTTCCGGGGAAATTTGTTTTGTCGGATGTTCGACTTTTTCTTAACTTTTCCATTTGAGTAAAATATGAAGGACATAATTTTTTTTTTCATAAATATATATCCTTCAATATATTATTACTAAAAACTTTTGAGAATAGCAGTTTAGGCGTGATTCACTAAACCCGGTCCAAGTTTGGGTAACTGTTTAATTGTTGAATGAATTTGGTTATTTTCGACCAATAAATTTAAGAAACCTCCGTTTAAGTGACGTCAAACTACATGTTCAGGCGGAAACACTAGACCCATTGAATCAGTGAAGATCTCAAGCCTGGCCAACTTTAGATTGACGTATAAACTACATGTTCAGGCGAAAGCAACAGAGTCATTGCCTCAGTGTGTATCTCATTTAATTCCATCACGATTAATGGTGACGATTTTATTTTGATCTTACGATTATCTTTTTTAATTTTTAAATCGTAACGCATCTCTTATACCATTTATCCTAAATTAATTATCTCGATGAAGAAGACACCAAGACTACTGGCCATTGTTTATACCGATCCACTGTCGTCGGAAAACACGCTGGGCTTTGAGCTTTGGGTGGTATAAGTTCACACAGGCATATGTACCCTTATTTTCGAAAATTGGTTTAAATAAAGGCATCTTTGTGAATCCAGACCCTGGTGGGTTGTGTTGATTTCTAACCAATGGGGAACATGCATAATGTTTTTTTAGCATTTTACTAGATTAAGATTAACGTCCTGAATACAAAAATATTTTATTTCGGTGACATAGAATTAAGTTTCATTTATAAAAACGAGCTGAAAGTTTCACACATATTTATGGCGGGAAAAACGGGGCATACGTCACTTGCCATGTATCAGCAATCAACCAATCAAAGAAAGATAAATAACATAACGCTTATTTGGAAATTATCATATCCAAAATCATATAAAATCGAATTAATGTCTAGTAAGCGTAGTAATTAATTTTGAAGCCCAGTTACTATAAAAACAATAATACCAAACCTATTTTCATAGAATATCAGTAAATATTGGGTGTTGTTATTCATATAAAGCAGACTTGACAACGGCTTGCGTAAAAATTTTGACAAGGTTAGCTTGACGACCTTGAAAATGTGATTGTTTCGTCTAGGAGGCGGTGGCAAAGTCCAAGGAGGTTATATGCAAAGTCATTCATATAAGCAGTGATTTTCATGGCATGTGACGTCACATACCGTTTAAAAATAATAGTGCGGGAAACAGATAATCAAAATCTTTGAACATGTATAGAAGTATAATGAGTTAATTTTAAAACTTTTAAATTAGGTTTGTGATGTCTTCAGATGAATAACAATATATTCCACGTACTTTCAGAGCTGTAGAAAATTCATGCAAGTTCCCTATTGTTTTTGTTAACACTTTTCTTTTGTTTTAAGTGTTTTTATGGATGTTAATATTATGCAATCCATATGTGAAAGTCAAAGTCATTTTGAGTACATGAGTAACGAGTAAGTCAAAGTATCAGACTGAATCAATTGAACACAGATATAATTTAGTTTCAATAAAAATACTTGACATTTGTTAAGATATAAAGGATTTAATATACATAAATATATAAGCGAAACGAAGAACTTATCAAATCGCGAATCGAACTAATAAATACATTCAATTTATTTATTCAGACATATTTATTTATGCATTCCTAGCTTAAAAAAAATAATGATGGTGTTGGCACTATTATGAATGTTATTGCATAATGTGTTATTATACATGTATTCAATTATCATTGTCTTACAATGTAACATGAGTTATTTGAGAGCAAGACCAAATTCACTCACAATTTTTAATATAGTAAAAAATTGAAACCAAAAATATGAATCAGTACAAAACGTACAGTTTTCTATCAGTCGTAAAATTGTTTTAAAGGTGAAGGTAAATATATTGTTTGAGTATATAAGTATCACTGAAAAGAAACTCTGTGATTGTTTTACTAATTACCACAAGATAAAAGACACTCATGGTTGTAAGTATGTATTCATTATCGTTTATTCTGTACAATTGTTCTATTATTTTGAACTAACTATTTTACCGACTGGACTACCAACTCCGGCCGCTGCCATGAGCCGCCTCTGCTGGCTAGTTATGGAACAACAATGGGTTTGACAGGCCGTGGTTAGTATAAAAGGGCGAGCTTGTGCAGAGCTCGCCAATGGTTTGGTTATACCTGCCATACAAACATCATACGTGGTGAAGAGGTTATGCCTCTCACTCGCTACATCTGTCTGCAGTAGTTCGGTTATGCCTCTCACTCGCTGCATCTGTCTGCAGTAGTTGGGTTATGCCTCTCACTCGCTACATCTGTCTGCAGTAGTATTGGTTATGCCTCTCACTCGCTACATCTGTCTGCAGTAGTATTGGTTATGCCTCTCACTCGCTGCATCTGTCTGCAGTAGTATTGGTTATGCCTCTCACTCGCTGCATCTGTCTGCAGTAGTATTGGTTATGTCTCTCACTCGCTGCATCTGTCTGCGGTAGTTTGTTTATGCCTCTTACTCGCTACATCTGTCTGCAGTAGTTTGGTTATGCCTCTAACTCGCTGCATCTGCCTGCAGTAGTTTGGTTATGCCTCTCACTCGCTGCATCTGTCTGCAGTAGTTTGGTTAGGCCTCTCACTCGCTGCATCTGTCTGCAGTAGTTTGGTTATGCCTCTCACTCGCTACATCTGTCTGCAGTAGTTCGGTTATGTCTCTCACTCGCTGCATCTGTCTGCAGTAGTTTGGTTATGCCTCTCACTCGCTACATCTGTCTGCAGTAGTTCGGTTATGCCTCTCACTCGCTGCATCTGTCTGCAGTAGTTGGGTTATGCCTCTCACTCGCTACATCTGTCTGCAGTAGTATTGGTTATGCCTCTCACTCGCTACATCTGTCTGCAGTAGTATTGGTTATGCCTCTCACTCGCTGCATCTGTCTGCAGTAGTATTGGTTATGCCTCTCACTCGCTGCATCTGTCTGCAGTAGTATTGGTTATGCCTCTCACTCGCTGCATCTGTCTGCAGTAGTATTGGTTATGTCTCTCACTCACTACATCTGTCTGCAGTTGTATTGGTTATGCCTCTCACTCGCTGCATCTGTCTGCAGTAGCTCGGTTATGCCTCTTACTCGCTACATCTGTCTGCAGTAGTTTGGTTATGCCTCTCACTCGCTGCATCTGTCTGCAGTAGCTCGGTTATGCCTCTTACTCGCTACATCTGTCTGCAGTAGTTTGGTTATGCCTCTCACTCGCTGCATCTGTCTGCGGTAGTTTGTTTATGCCTCTCACTCGCTACATCTGTCTGCAGTAGTTTGGTTATGCCTCTCACTCGCTACATCTGCCTGCAGTAGTTTGGTTATGCCTCTCACTCGCTGCACCTGTCTGCAGTAGTTTGGTTAGGCCTCTCACTCGCTGCATCTGTCTGCAGTAGTTTGGTTATGCCTCTCACTCGCTACATCTGTCTGCAGTAGTATTGGTTATGCCTCTCACTCGCTACATCTGTCTGCAGTAGTATTGGTTATGCCTCTCACTCGCTGCATCTGTCTGCAGTAGTATTGGTTATGCCTCTCACTCGCTGCATCTGTCTGCAGTAGTATTGGTTATGCCTCTCACTCGCTGCATCTGTCTGCAGTAGTATTGGTTATGTCTCTCACTCACTACATCTGTCTGCAGTTGTATTGGTTATGCCTCTCACTCGCTGCATCTGTCTGCAGTAGCTCGGTTATGCCTCTTACTCGCTACATCTGTCTGCAGTAGTTTGGTTATGCCTCTCACTCGCTGCATCTGTCTGCAGTAGCTCGGTTATGCCTCTTACTCGCTACATCTGTCTGCAGTAGTTTGGTTATGCCTCTCACTCGCTGCATCTGTCTGCGGTAGTTTGTTTATGCCTCTCACTCGCTACATCTGTCTGCAGTAGTTTGGTTATGCCTCTCACTCGCTACATCTGCCTGCAGTAGTTTGGTTATGCCTCTCACTCGCTGCACCTGTCTGCAGTAGTTTGGTTAGGCCTCTCACTCGCTGCATCTGTCTGCAGTAGTTTGGTTATGCCTCTCACTCGCTACATCTGTCTGCAGTAGTATTGGTTATGCCTCTCACTCGCTACATCTGTCTGCAGTAGTATTGGTTATGCCTCTCACTCGCTGCATCTGTCTGCAGTAGTATTGGTTATGCCTCTCACTCGCTGCATCTGTCTGCAGTAGTATTGGTTATGCCTCTCACTCGCTACATCTGTCTGCAGTAGTTCGGTTATGTCTCTCACTCGCTGCATCTGTATGCAGTAGTTTGGTTATGCCTCTCACTCGCTACATCTGTCTGCAGTAGTTCGGTTATGCCTCTCACTCGCTACATCTGTCTGCAGTAGTTTGGTTATGCCTCTCACTCGCTACATCTGTCTGCAGTAGTTTGGTTATGCCTCTCACTCGCTGCATCTGTCTGCGGTAGTTTGGTTATGCCTCTCACTCGCTACATCTGTCTGCAGTAGTTTGGTTATGCCTCTCACTCGCTGCATCTGTCTGCGGTAGTTTGGTTATGCCTCTCACTCGCTACATCTGTCTGCAGTAGTTCGGTTATGCCTGCCAATTACATAGTATCCCCATAGGCGTGCGCAGCGTCTAACATTAGACCCGGCACAAGATGGCGTGGTACAGCTGGGGTCTGGGGCGAAGCCTCAGCCGCCGGAGGCGATTTCGCCTTAGGCTAAACATTTTTCGGTCGATGCACTAACTTTATGGCCTAAAACGCGATGTTAATGATGATGATTGGTGGTGTTTAACGACGTACCTACTCGACAGCTTAGGTCATATGACGTCTTCCGAATCATATTATTTTTTCTTAATATGCATAAAGAACACATATTGAGTTAGTATATTAAATACGCTCATTTGAGAAGATCAAAACTAATTTTCAAGCCCATTTTGGAGAAGCCGTATGGTATTTACAACGGGTTTTATGACGAATACGGCTAACAACTACGTTTAAACCACATACGCGTTTGGTATGCGATTTTTTGTTTACACCTTACCCTCACTATTGGCTATGTGGATTAAGTGTTTTGAAATAAGTGTTTTCAATATTTGGTTTACAACGATTTATTTTGCTCACCGGTACGAAAACTATTTCCGTACCGGAGAACAAAATAAATTGTAGAAAACCAAATATTGAAAACACTTATTTTAAAACACTAAATCCACATAGCCAATAGTGAGGGTAAGGTGTAAACAAAAAATCGTATACCAAGCGGGTATGTGGTTTAAACGTAGTTGTTAGCCGTATTTTTCATAAAACCCGTTGTAAATACCATACGGCTCCTCCAAAATGGGCTTGAAAATTAGTTTTGATATTCTCAAATGAGCGTATTTCATATACTAATCCATATGTTGTCTTTATGCATATTTAAAAAAATAAAATGAATTGGGGGTAGATTGACCTTAAGGGGAGTCCAGCAAGGGAGGGCAGGGCCAAGTGGGAGGAGAAATCTTCAGTGGGACAGTGGGGGAGGGGGGAAGTGACAGGGTCTCCTTTCGTCGCCTCTTACAACTAGCAGTGTCACTCTGGGCCTATTCTACCCCGGGCCGAGACGGGTCTCCTTTCGTCGTCTCTTACGACTAGCAGAGTCACTCTGGGCCTATTCTACCCCGGGTCGAGACGGGTCTCCTTTCGTCGTCTCTTATGACTAGCAGAGTCACTTTGGGCCTATTCTTCCCCGGGCCCAGACGGCCACGTGATTTTAAGACGCGACTCTTTCCGCTGCCTTATAGGATCTTGTGGCCCAGAGCTATGTTTTGTTCCATTTAAATAAAAGATAAATTAGAAATTATTTGCGCAGCCCCGGGTGAAGTGTGCCATAGCGGAAAAATGCGCTACTGACAGTGCATTTTAATTTAAAGACTAATTTTAATCTGCTTTCGGCCCAGGCCGGCTCTTAAGGAATTGGAATCCAGCGCGGCCCAACCGCCAAGTTGACACATTAGGTCCGGCTTGGGCCGTGCGCACGCCTATGAGTATCCCCTGCTTGAATTGTAACATTGTAAATATACCATCTAAAACCGGCGTCTTAATACCCTTCAAACATCTTTCATCGAACTTAGTACCAGCCGGTCGTACGAGACCGTTGAGATCCCATTGGGTCGTGACGCTAGTATACCCCTACCTTTGCTACATTTTAAATCGAAGTCTGTTTGGGAACCAACTTCCCAATCCTTCTTTCTATAACGTTCCCCGCGAGTACATGCAAGGTGTACTCGCAACATCAACGTTAAATTATTTTAGCTTCTCTACAAGTAGCAATGATTACGATCAAAGGTATACTTTCGTTGTTTTGAATATCTATAAGGTTTAAGTAGAAGTAGAAGAAGTAGTAGTAGATCTTTATTTTAGCACTTGGCTATTTTCAGTACATACATACATACATACATACATACATACATACATACATACATACATACATACATGCATACATACATACATACATACATACATACATACATACATACATACATACATACATACATACATACATACATACATACATACATACATACATACATACATACATTCATACATACATACATACATACATACATACATACATACATACATACATACATACATACATACATACATACATACATACATACATACATACATACATACATACATACATACATACATACATACATACATACATACATACATACATACATACATACATACATACATACATACATACATACATACATACATACATACATATATACATACATACATACATACATACATAAATAGATATTATTAGAACGTCAATTATACAAAGAAACCTTTTAAATAATCAAGATCAATATTGTTCTAAAATTACTCCTATAAGTAGAGTTCTAGCATAGCAATAATCTGACACACATACATTGCCAATTGTCATAATTAGGTCATTTAAACATAAACTTTAAATAACCATAATATAGAGGGATAAATTATAACTAATTTAAATCAATAGGCCTATTGATCTAAAAACAATGGTATAACAAAGCTAGTTGCAACATTCTGAATGAATTGAGTCAATAAGACTTTGGATATCAAAATAGTCGGCTTATACATAAGGACACATCTGTTGTAATAGATAAATAATTACAATACAAATCAAATAAAATTATATGATAAAAGCATAAAATACTTGAATTAAGAACCGTGCTATTCGTAAAACATACCTGACACAAGTACCGTACAATTATGATCCATTGTGCATGAAATTAGTCAATGGAACATGAGATAACGTAATATAAGGACAAAACATAGAATAAATGCAATGTAGCTTAGTCACTCAGTTAATCACTCAGTCAATCACTCAGCCAGTCACTCAGCAAGGCAGAAATATCAATGTTTAGTGCTAATGATTTATGTTTATCCTCACCTTGACTGAGAACATTTATATATAACTAAAAGAAAGTTTTTTGCTGACTGACTGACTGACTGACTGACTGACTGACTGACTGACTGACTGACTGACTGACTGACTGACTGACTGACTGACTGACTGACTGACTGACTGACTCACACTGACTGACTGACTGACTGACTGACTGACTGACTGACTGACTGACTGACTGACTGACTGACTGACTGACTGACTGACTGACTGACTGACTGACTGACTGACTGACTGACTGACTGACTGACTGACTGACTGACTGACTGACTGACTGACTGACTGACTGACTGACTGACTGACTGACTGACTAGCTGACTGACTGACTATTCAACGCTCTCAAACTAACCTAGGATCGTGAAATTTTGAATTACAAAAGAATTTTGTGAAATTCTGTCCCTGGGGTGAAAAGAGGGGTTGAAGTGTTTTTTTGGACTACTTTTATTTAAAAAAAACTAAAACCGTTATAAACGTGAAAATTAGTGCAATATGGAAAATTAATTTAAACCAAAAAACAGGAAAAATAATTGAGAATGAAATAAGAAATCTAGCGTATCTAGGAACACACCAACGCATGTACAAAATATGAATCATCGAATAAAAAAATAAAAAAATAGTAAAAACCATTTGAACTAATATGAAGTGTCCGTGACCTGAAGGGATCATTTGCAACGACGTGTGCTCTCACGTGTGTTCTGGTTCGGGCTGTTCCGTGAGGTTTCGTTCATGGTCGGTGTTTCCCAATCAGGTACGTTGTGGATGGACAATACAAATATCTGGGAACTGTATGAAAGATGTTAAAAAGTAACACAAAGCTGTTATTAAGATATTTGTTCGATTTATTCTACCAACTATAGTTACATCTAGCTGTCGAACGGTGTCATATTAAAGTAGCTCCTTTTAAAGCTTGGTTCCTCGGCGTGCGGGCGAGAGGTGACTGCCTTATTGTCGGGGCACTCGTCGTCCAGCTTCTGAACCGAACTTGTCATTATGTTTGGCTAAAGTTGTATTTCTAGTGTTTGAAATGTGTAATTGATAATGTATATATTATACTATGTCTGTAACATCTATTAGTGCCATCATTTACGTCCCGTAGTCCTGGTCGCCGCAACCCATATTTCTAGATTGTTTATAAACCGATTAACGGTCACGGCCACGTGACTGGTCGGTTACAAAGCCACGAGCCTTCAATTACTGTGTTCTGTGTAGACAACACGCACGCACTGATAGACGTCGCTCATTGGTTGCTCCGCTGGTCATGGGTTAGATTCCCACCACCGACATTCCGCACTGCATGCTGTTCGGTTTACGATGATTATACAAAGGTGATATAATGGGAACTGATTCCATTCCTTGTTTGTAAACTATATATTTTTTATATTTATTTTATATTTTTAATTTATATTTATTATTTATTTATTTGCTTTAATAATTTATTTATTTACTTTGATTATTGATGTATTTATACTTTCTTCTTTGTTTTTATTATACCATTTATTTCTACGAATATTTTATTATGTATTCATATGTTTCATTGACATGATAATATTATGTTATATTTTGTTATATGAGGTAAACCAAATTCACTCCACAGTGGCAGTTGTATTGACGATGGTGCTTAAGGGTGCGCAAAACACTGATTGGCATGGTAAATCACCTTGTGGGCATTTTGGGACAACTCTGCTCTTATATAGTCTGAAGCAAGTACCGTTTCTATAAAAAAAAAAAAAAAATATTTGGCATCTGGGAAAGCTCTATTTGAAATGAGATTTGGCATCTGAAATAATTTTGAAGATTACACTGATGGTATCAAATTACACAAACTTAAGTTATAATGTGGTGTGTATGACATACAAGGTACACTGTGTGTACCTGACATTGTTTGAAGTATGTTCACTCATTGCAAATTAGATATAAGATATCACTGTCGTCAGGGCACAACATAGCAATGATTTTACAATCGATCAGGTTAAGCTTCCAATCAATTCAGTTGCAGATACAGGTTACGGTGAAGGTTCGATTAGTACCGCACACATTTATCTGTCTTTGATTCGAACTGAACTTGAGTGATACAATTGATAATATGGTGTTTAACCTATTTGACAGCTCAGGTCATATGACGTCCTCTGAATCAGATCCATTATACATTGCAGGGGTGGTCATAAGGGCAGTCCAACAAAGGAGGGCTGACCAAAGTAGGAAGAGGAATCTTAAATGGGACAGTGGGAGAGAAAGGGACAGGGCGAGGGACAGGGTCTCCTCTTACGACTGGCAGAGTCGTTCGGGCTTGACTAATCAAAGTGACGCTATAGTAAAGAGGGCCCGCCTCTCATCAGGACATACATTGTGTAGTGTTAGAGTGTAACATACCACTCTCCGGCCGCAATGCACCAGAAACTGGATTACATTCTCCTATCTGGCCACAGGGAAGTGCAAGCGACGTCCACTAGTGAAATGAATAAACGCCTGTGATAGTGAAAGTCAATCATTATAAGAAGAGCTCAGGTTCAAGATCAGTTCATTCAGTCTTGGGCAAGCCAACTACCAGCAACATTTCATCCACTCATCTACCAAGCAAGCAGCATGAAGTTGGCGGTAAGTTACTCGACCGTATATATATATTGTAGACTGCTATCAGGAGTCTACATGTACAGTCAGTATCTTATAACAGTTACGCGTATTTATTTATTAATTTAACGGTTATCCCATTCAGTTGTAAAGAGTTTGCAGGAATCAGAGCTCACAATTAGCGTGAGATTTTACGGTTTTCTGTTGGTATCTTTAGAAACAACTTTTAAAATCGAAACTGTGAGTGCATACACCAGCTAGATATGATCATAGTCTACATATAACAACAAGTTATATTTTGATTAAATCCGATAGTTGAGATATTATTTTATTATCGGATTTTATTAAAGCGTAATGAATTTCGCATATATTTCTTGTCGTTATCAGTAGACAGTGATAAAATCTAACTGGCGTATCCACCCACAATTCGGTTTTAAAAGTTATTTTAAACATGAACAGTAAACCTTAGATTTTTACGCGTTGTGAGCTCTGACTCATAACTGTACAATATACAAGGGTAAAAATAATAAGGCACCAAAGAAAAAATATGCAAACTAATATAAAGACACATATTGTTTGAAGGTTTGCATCTTTTGTATTGATGATCTCGAAGAACTCTGGGCCGATTTTGATGAATTAGTCATAAGTGGCTTTCTAATAATGTCGAGTGTAACAAGCAATGAATCACTTCTCTTGCAGAAGGGCTCTATAAACGGTGATGAAACATTCCGAAACAATCGGAGGTTAATTTGAATCTAGCGACTAGTTTGTTTGGTAAATGCGTTAAAAAGACTTTCCCAAGAATTATTATAGTTAAAAAGCAAATCCATTGTAAGTGTTTGACACGAACGTTACCATTCACGTTAACGAAGTCAAAAGCACAGTAGTGTATCAATAAAGACAAACCAAGAACAACAAAACAATGTAAAGGTATATGATTCTGAAGGGAAAAGTTGGTAAACTGTATGAAATAATCGTTTTATCATAGTTTTAAATTTAATTTGTATACTGAAAGTGTATGCATCATAATTCATCAATTAGCAATATCATTTAACTATGGTGTATCTCATTTCAAATGCAGTTCATTTCCACTTATTAATAAAACATTTTTCCAATTCGAACAAATTTTATTGTAGTTTATAAGCGTTATTTTTGTATTATTACTTGTGATGATTAATTACGAAATTTTCCCAGTTTAAGTTCAGTGGGCCGTTTGTTCTACAATTTTTGAAATATCGAGGTCAAAGTCTTCTGCACAATTAATACATTTAGTATATGCCAGTCAATAAAATGTTTTCTAGACAGACAGAGCATTTTACAAAATATTTAAAACTATGTATTAGTAAAAGGTAAAACTGTAACTTATAAACAAGGAATAATCCATAAATTACAATGCATACAATATAAAAAATGTAATTTCAACACCCATTTATATATATTGTGTGTTGCATTATTTAGTTGTTAAATTAAAATTCTTTTGGTACAAACATAGCGTTGCTCAACATTGTTCTGGTCCCAACACTACCTGTCCATGCTAATCACAGTAGTCTTTATTCCACTCATTGCACCAACTTAACAATCTAATAAGAAGCGTAGACGCGCCAGTTAATGTCCGACGGGTCATTAAACTTACAAGTAGTTTTTTTTAAGTGTAGTCAAATAACGAAACGAAACACAATCTAAAAGAGATAGTTCGGTGAATGTATTCCTCGTAAGTCGCGCGGTAAAAACAAGGCGTGGTCCATGCAGGATGAACGACACTTCCGTGGTCTCCTTCCGTCATCGTTACGCGTGCCATTCTAACATCATAGAGACAGTGGCGGCTCGTGGCCAGTCTTATTGACTTGGATTCAAATACAAAATATCTAGATACTATTTTCTATATTTTATCTTATCTAGATAACTTTTGTGTAGTTATCTTTATCTCTTATCTAGATAAAATAAAGTGTATATTATCTTTTAGCTTTTAGGCACATCATGCTACATCACAATTCGTGCATTTTCAAACAATAAATTAGTTTTTTATTTTAAAAAATTGTGACGACAAATCTTGTGAATGAAATGTAATATATTTGTATGATATAAATATAACTGTACGCATTGAAAATAATATATTTCAGTCAAAAGATTTTTGCAACAAAAATAATACTCAACATATAGAAAGGGGCGTAACCTACATGAGCCAATGCTCATAGTGACTTACCGCGCATTTTCTACTAACGCTATTTAACTGTGCCCACTTAAAATACGAACTATTATATTTTATGTACATATACCAATTTAACAATTGTTACTGATTAGAGGGAAGGGGGAAGACGGGGGGGGGGGTTCTCTACTGCGATAGTTAATGAGAAGGTAAACTTATAAATGGAAACCCAGGTTCGATCGCCAGTGGAGCAAACACTTCGGTTCTGCAGAACACAGATTCTGAGTGAATCGTAGTAGGTAAACCCACATATTGTTCAACACACAAAAATATACAAGATTTTAGTAACCACTTTCACCCTATAGTATACCCGTTGGTTAAAACACATCAAAGTTTCATCAAACTTATTCTTCACTGTCGTAAAGGGAATCTTAACTTATTTTTCTTATTTCTTTTCAATTATTTCTTTTCTTTAGTTATTCCTGTATGTAAATTCTAAATGTACTGCAGTATTATTGTTGTTCTTTAATGTTATCATTGTTCCTTTGTAGCAATATTTTTGTTATGTTCCAATATATTTATTTGTATATTTTTTTTTTAACAAGCGAGCGAGGTGAGCGTTCACATTCTACTTTTACGGCACTCGTTTTGTTTGTTTGGTTTTTTGTTTGTTTGTTGTTGTATATCGTGGTAACGGTCGACTGGAGATTCAGATCAAGTTGAAATTCGGAACATTCACAAATTCGATGTTGATTGCAAGTTTTATGGCAGCATGGTTAATAAGTTAACCGTAACAACACCATCTCGATTTTTTTTCCAGAACACAATGAAGGCACTTTGCCATTGCTCTATTAAAATAAACTAGCCGTCCCGTCACAAATATGTTCATTTGTAAAGACTATCAGACACCATTTATAGGTAGATTAGATATTACATTTCTAGTATCTTATGTCTATAAGAGCGATGACATGAAAATGTAAGCTATGGCCGGGTAAATGTGGGACCATTGACTGGATTGTTCGTAGATGTGGACGGGCCCGCTTATTGTCGCGTCACACAGAGCGATACATGAAACCATGACATCCAATAACATTGTGAGATGAGATTCATTGCGCAACAAGTACTAATATACACAATTCCTTCCAGTTGGTGACTGTGGTGTTCGCCATGTGCATGTTCGGCGCGGTCCAATCCGGGGGCTACGGTGGCTATAGCGAGGGGGACGACAGCGGCGGCGGCGACGGAGACGGTGGTTTCGACATCCAGGATGATCACAGCCACGGTGACAATCACGCGCCTCACTTCCAGTCCCCTATCGTCAAGGTCATCCGCGTGAACGTGCCCAAGGGTATCCCGGTCCCCCACCCCCAGCCCTTCGCCGTACCCGTCCCACAACCGTACGCCGTGCACATCCCCGTGCCGGAGCGAGTCGAGGTACCCGTCATCAAGCACGTGCAGGTACCCGTTGAGAAGCCGTACAAGGTGTACGTTGACAAGCACGTGCCCTACCCCGTGGAGAAGCCATACCCCGTTTACACCGAGAAGCGGATCCCGTACCCCGTACCCAAACCATACCCCGTCTACTACCCCGTCTACAAGCACGTCTACCTCAAGCACGGACACGCACACGGTCACGGACATCACTAACGTCGAGTCATCGTATCATCGCTCACTCACTCAGTCATTTCATCACACATTGTTGTTCATTTCCTACTACTTGTTTTGTTTGTGTTATGCCATTTTTGTAATAAAATAAAATAATCTTATTCAACTGTTTTTATACTTGAAATCCATTCCCTGTTACAAATTTAATTATTTTCAATATTTATTTAAACTAAAGCCTATGCCCTATATTCATGCAGTGAAATTAATTCAATTGCAATTACTTTTACTCCAAGTGAAAGGTTATTTAATTAAAATTATAATTACTTCTGGAATATAATTGAACTACTTGTAATAACCTTTTAAAATGCCGTGAATTTCTTGGCACTAATGGTATGTGTAATCTTTTGGCACTATTCAGATGAGGTAGGCAACGAAGTCATTTCACGATAATTGGTTGAAACCAACGGCAGTGGTTTTCTTGTAGAAACATACACCTATACTACCCATGATTCTTGCATTTGTCCGCAGGTGTTCGCACTGTCCAATCACTGATTCATATGTTTCATTGTTGAAATATAGATCTTTGATTTGTTATATCGCTCACTCGTCAATAGTGTTCCGAGTCTACAGGGTTGGTTTAGTCGTTTTAAATTAAAGTCCCTCACTGAAAATCATTCTTGTTACTGAGTGGCTAGACACACTAAATATTAATTTATTTTTTTTTAATTAAGCGAGCGAAGCGAGCGTTTCCACTTGACTCTTATGGCACTTCGTTCTGTTTTTTTTGTTTGTTTGTTTGTTTGTTTGTTTTTTTTGTTTTTTTTTTTGTTTTTTTTATGTCTGTCGATAGCGGTCGAACGGAAAGTCCGATCAACTTGAAATTTGGACCATCCACAAGCCTCGATGTGGATTGAAGGTGTATAGTTTTGAGGCAAAATCGTTCGAAAAGTTACAAAGTTACACCATAGTTACTGCAAAATATTTTTCTGAAACAAAATGGCGGCAAAATGTGAGATAGCCAGATTTTTCTACAGATTTTTCCGGTCACGAATATGTTAATGTAATGGCGATTTGATAAATATTGGCAAAGTTACACGAAAGTTACTCGAAAATATTTTTCTAAAACGCAGTAACGGCAAAATGTGAGGTGGCTATCTTATAGTAAATTTTTGTCCGGTCACGAATATACTAATGTAAACGCGATCCTAAACGTATTAGAGGCATAAATTACATTTCTATTGCTGTCAATAAGTGTTAGTAACGGTGGCGGACCGTGTTGAAAACATGACCACGAAAATTCTTAGCAACGCATATTGCACTGCATACAACAATGTCGGAAAGTATAATAGCCATGGAAATAAGAACAATTTTTGCAATGCGCATTCTTGAATTGTTGTTAATTGTTGTTCGTATTAGCATTGAAAACTTTTCGCCAGAAAGTTCGTAGATATTGACGCGCTCGCTTATCAACGCGTCAAACAGAGCGTTTTCCTAGTTTTATTTATGAGAGTTGGGTCGTTATTCTTTGTTTGTAACGTAATAGACGGAGAGCCAGCAACATAAAAGCTCCCCTCATAAGGTACATATGTTTTGACTTTTGAAATAGGAGCGGAAAAACTACTCTACTAACAAAACGCGCGTCTTACTCCTCAACGTGGGGGCTTTTAGGCCCCACAGGGGGCCAAAAAAGCCGAAAAAAGGCCCAAGGTTCCCCTCATAAGGTACATGGATGGAGTAAACGCCATTTTGTAGAGATAAGTGTCCCAAATAGGAATTCGAAGATTAAGACGGGATATTAGGGGGCGTTTACCGATCAGACGCCATTTTACCCAAAAAGGGCAATTTTTTATTTTCGCACATGCATGCGCTTAAACACTCTAAACATATTCGGAAATGTCTCGAGACGTAGAAAAACATACATTTTAAAGAAATTTTGGGTTATTGTCCTCGCCAGACGCCCTCAAAAGGGGCCCAAAAAGGCCAAGGTTCCCCTCATAAGGTACATGAATGGAGTAAACGCCATTTTGTAGAGATAAGTGTCCCAAATAGGAATTCGAAGAGTAAGACGGGATATTAGGGGGCGTTTACCGATCAGACGCCATTTTACCCAATTGGGCCATTTTTTATTTTCGCACATGCATGCGCTTAAACACTCAAAACATATCCGGAAATGTCTCGAGACGTAGAAAAACATACATTTTAAAGAAATTTTGGGTTATTGTCCTCGCCAGACGCCCTCAAAAGGGGCTCAAAAAGGCCAAGGCACCCCTCATAAGGTACATGAATGGAGTAAACGCCATTTTGTAGAGATTAAGTGTCCCAAATAGGAATTCGAAGAGTAAGACGGGATATTAGGGGGCGTTTACCGATCAGACGCCATTTTACCCAAAAAGGTCCACTTTTTATTTTCACACATGCACGCACTTAACACCCAAAACATATCCTTAAATCCTGACATTAATAATAATAAATACTGGTATATTAAAGTTAGGGGTGGGCGGAGCTTCAAAACTATCGCATTCGGATCGAGGCTGTGGGGGGGGGGGGGGGCTGGCGAGGACATCACACAATATCTTAGAAATGTATTCACCTCTAGGGGCATTCAGTACTACTACACACACTACACTATTCTATTCAGTAGACGGGGTGTCTACTGAATAGAATAGTTTCACCAGATTCCGTGAATATATAATTGGTAGTTTGGTTAATCCGACGCCATAGGCAATCGCTAAATACGATTACAGATATCACAAATATATTATATCTAAATAATTACGTTCATGATTGTTATGTTTAATATTTAGAGAACATTATTGTAGCTATAGCTACATTTTCATAAAATTGTTGCCACCAACTATACATACAACACCAAACAGGTCACTTATATTTAGTGATATTGTAGTGTGAAAATGGAAGTTTATTCATTTTTACACTGGATTCCTTTGCTTTCGTGTTTTATTCTACTTGATTGTGACATATGGGTAAACAACACTCTGTTTTGATCACAATCAGGTAGGTGCTGAGCTGGCTATTGTGTAACCATCAATCTAGGGCAACAATACTAACATGACACAGCATTATGGTCATAATAGTAATTTGGTAACTTTGTTGTGTCAGGGGTTTTGGGAGGCCCAAGTTGGATTGTTGTTAGGAGTTTGGTCTGAGCCCCACTCTTGCATTTTGGCTTGAGTGGGGGGTCGAACCATGAAGGTTGATTGGTGGTTAGAGACATGAGCAGCTAGCACAAGCCAAAGAGGGAGTAAGAGGGGGGAAGGTGACGTGATACGGTTGAGGTGGATTAAAAGTGGTAAGTATGGGGAGTCTCGGGGGGGACCGGTTGGAGGAGCCGTTGAAGATGGACGCATATGTGGGCGCATGAAGATGGAACGGGCCGAGAGCGACCGGCGATGCCATGGAGCACAAAGACTATCCCCGAGGAACGAACCAAGGAGTCACGAGGGACGTACGGACGGGGCGAAAGCCATCCAAGGTAGTGTGACTTCTTAGTAGTAGATAGAGGGCGAGATAGATCCTGATCGGTACGCCACGTCTTTGCCACGGTAGGATGAATGTCTATTGTCAAACATAATAAATGTACGGTTCCTCAATGTTTGAACCCAGGACTGTTGATTTGAGTACCTAGTCTCCCGGCCCACCTCAGACATAGCAACGATCCCAAATGTACGAGTTCACGTATGTCAAGAGAGGGTTACGTCCCCAGTAAAACCTTGTGACAGCCGACCTGAACATGGGTTCGAGTCCCGTACCAGG
Source organism: Isoperla grammatica (assembly GCA_945910005.1). Lineage (NCBI taxonomy): Eukaryota > Metazoa > Arthropoda > Insecta > Plecoptera > Perlodidae > Isoperla > Isoperla grammatica. The sequence goes on from OX246737.1 coordinate 104,146,473, forward strand.
GTGGTAGGGACAAGGGTGGGTCGGCGCGAGAATTCGGTACATAACAATATTTTGTCAGAATAATAAAGAAAGTGATAATTGCCAGTGTATGACATAAGAAGTTGAGAGCCCTTATATTTACTATAGGAACTCCTCTGCACACATTTATTATGGAATTTGGTTACTGATCGTTATCATCGTCGTATGTTGCCTATTGATTCGCAAATTAGATTCAGCCAAGCAAGCATGAAAGTGGTTACACTAATTCCGGCCAAAACTATAATTTGCAATAAAAACGTCTTACCTAAGCTAACCCAGTGTTCCACTCATTTTCAACAATACAGCCATAACGAAACCAACAATCATCAATTCAAATAGAATAAAACAGCGTGGGGAGTAATTACCTATTAAGACGGGTACCATGGAAACAACTATTTTTCAAATTAACTAATAATTATAAAAAACAAGGAAAATATTTTTCGAAATTTACAGTCCCGTAGAATATGTTGCCTAATGATGAGCCGTTGTACCTCTCTATCGCTGGACCGAGAAACTGACAGAACTAGTGAGTTTTCGCACGCGAGCAGTGACACGTAAGTATGTATTCTATCTGTTTGCATTGCTCGTGATCGTAAATGTGTGTACTCGCGTCTCAGTAATGTTTGTTAAAGTCGTCTTATACCACAACTTCGGTAATGCTTTCGTCATCAATCAATGACGTGTTTACGGTCTTGGCCAACCCGAGCAGGTATTTTATTTATTAATCATTTCCATTTACTACAAAAGTGAATGGGGGTTGGCAGAAAAGAGCACAGCTCCAAACACCAGAGTGACTGCCAACCCATACTAAAATTACTTAAAATCTAAATATAATAATGAACATAATAACAGATATTGTACGACTATAGCAAAGAGGTATCCAGCTGTTTGCCAAGACAATGGTATAGCCACGAGTGGCGAATGCCAAAGGTGGCCAAATGATAGCCATGAGTATCCATATCATCACAAGTGGTCATGTCTGTGTCACGGTAAAAGGATGCCACTAATAGTTCCCGTTTGGTTGTCATGTGGATACGTCTTGGGTCACAGAGTCAAGGTACTCGTGATATTCTAATGCCGCCCAAAAGTAAGCCAATAAGTGACGAGTTGGCCAACAGTTTTCCACGTGGCAGTGTAGTTGTATTATCACTATTTCATTTATTTATTATTTATTTGTGGTTTTACGACGTACTCGACACAGCTGTTATATAACGCATTGGATGACAGACCAATAGAGGTGGCGAAGCGGCAAGACGCGAGACTCTAATTCTGGAGGTCGCAGGTTCGATTCCGGCCATTGGCAATCCTGACTGAAGGTTCTCCCGAGGTTTACCTCAGTCGTAAAGGCGAATAGGCCTACACTGGGATTGAGTCCAGAACCCGCGGACATTCCTTCTCAACTATCCAATCACCCTTACGTTCGAAGTTAGTCACCTGGGCCCTCAATCCAGTACGTAATTTGCAACCGGTTGGAACTTGCGCCCGGGTAACGGATGAGGGGCTCAACTTTACAACCGGTTACAACCGCCTAAAACTGTTTTGGAATGAGGGCCACTGAAGATGGGCAAATAGTTGGTGTGCACCCTGGAAAACATATTCCTACGAAATATGTAATTATTATTGGATGACAGGGACAACTAGGACTTATTTTAAGAGGGTGAAGTGGAGGGGATAAAGAGGAGAACCTTCCGTCGCCTCTTACGATTGGCAGAGTCTCCGTGGGTTAAATTCTATCCACGGCTCGGACGGGGATCGCATCCAGGAGTTTGGCAAGACTGTGTGACTTAGAACCAACTTCTAGAAGACTATACATCTTCATACCTTTTAGTGACTCATTACTTCCTATTGCCGCACAATTAGATACCCATTTGATACTGCTTGATTACACTAGTCTCTACTAGAACAGGGCATGTTCTTTTTGGAACAGAAAACAAATAGAAATACACTACACCTATATATGAAAGATCCTTTGTCTAGTTCTTGATTTAACTTTGTCATATATCGATGACGTCAGATGTAACGTACGGATGGTTGCACCCCAGACCAAGAATAAGAATAATAGTAATATTGAAAGTGCACAGTCGCCGACATATGTAAATCAAGAGTCTCTCTCTCTCTCTCTCTCTCTCTCTCTCTCTCTCTCTCTCTCTCTCTCTCTCTCTCTCTCTCTCTCTCTCTCTCTCTCTCTCTCTCTCTCTTACCACTCACCTGCACTCACACTATTGTTTTGGGGTTCAATCTAACTTAGACATTATTAAGTAATTTAATTTGTTGATGAGAAATAACGAGCGCTTACCATGCCAGATAGCTAAATAGTCGTTAAAGTAAATACGCTTTTTAACCTATTCTTGATTTATTTAATGTCGCATACAATACAGTACATTCATTTTGAACCTAATTTTTAAATACCAGCCACCAAAGATTTATTTTGTCAAATTGTATTGTTCACACTCCTGGTTCAGAATTTTTATTCTACAAATAATAATAAATAAAAAAACAGTTTCAAATTTCAGAAAAGATGATTATTCACAAACGTTAGCTGCTCCCTGTCTGGGCCCAGGGTAGGATTGGGCCAGGATAGCTCTGCTTGTTGTCAGAGGCGACTAAAAGGCTGACATCGTGTTACCTAGTTGTCGAGTACGTCGTTAAACACCAAATGATAATGACGAACTAACCAGTGGAGAGGTGTTGATATAGGTTTCTGTCGACGCTCTCCACCCCTCGCTCCTACTGTGCACTTATTCAGATTCCTCCTCACATTTCCACACTTGACATCCACTGTAGCAGGTTCTACCCCTATTCAACCTCACACACAGTTTTACTATAATCATCCCAGACCTAGCACGTGCGCGTCATTAATTTGTATTCCTTCATTTGCTCTAAATGGCCCAGCCCAGGAGAGCGTTCCAGCAAAGAAACAACCCTGAAACCTGAATTATCATATCAAACCATCATTATCGTTATGAAACCTGAATTATTGTAATATATAGTAAGTAATTAATTAGTAAATTGACCACATACCGTACACTTCATGTGAAAATGTGATTTGATTGTGGTAAACAGTTGCCAGTGGCTTGTCAATTGCATCCGTCAAGTTGAGGAAGTCGACGGGTTTCTGGAGTGAATTGTTCTATTATTTCAAAAACCTCGTCAAAAAACGAAATATTACGTGGGAATACAAATTAATTGTTTGAATAAAAGTTTCTGGCGTTTGCTAACATTATTTCAATCAGAGCAATGGACGTAGACCACAAGGAAATTAACTGGTTTTTCCCCCCATGGATAAATTTTAACTACATTTCTCCAACATTGACTTGTCTATAGAAAACCAATAATTACAAACTATCACAGAACACTAACTTTTACACACAAAAATCGTAAAATAGTCCTGCAAAGTCCCTCACCCTAAACTGCATGATTGCATCACTTGTCAGGTCGTCACATATTGATACTCATTTGTATTTGACTTTGAGGTTGCGCATGTAGGCCTACCTATAACGTATCGACTTCACATGTTCTTGAACCTATGGATGAAAGCCTAGGCATACATAGTGTAGGCTAGATATAATGAAAAGAGTTTCCTTTCTGAGACGTAATTGTACTTTGTTAAAAGGCGCTTTTATAGCGACCATGATGTTGGCAGGAGAAGCCGCCAGTCGTCTAACTCGACCGAATATGCCTCTTCAACGTCTTGTGTAAGTATTGTGCCATTTTAATTCTCTGGAGTAACAAGTTCTCTGTCTGGATCCAGGGTAGAATTTGGCCCAGGGTGATTCTGCTAGTCGTAAGAGTTGACGAAATGAACTTCTATTTCCTTTATCTTCTCTTATATACCCATTATAATTTAACTCAATTTCAATAATCCAACATGTATCTTTCCTCCAATCACTTCCCGACGTCGAGTTCGTCGCTAAACACCAAATAATCAATAATAGGTTTTCTTTGGCATATCGCACTCCAACTAATAGGCTGTTTTTACAAATCTTACATTTTAATACTTCTTTCGATTACAACATTTATTATAACACAATCATTTGTTGAAATTCTGCAGTTGTTATTTAGGATGGAATAGGTTTTTAATTTTTGTGGAACAATTTGCGCTTTTGTGGTACTCGTGGCGTTTACACCCATTCGCATGGTGCGTTACGTACAATAATGACAGTTGAATCAGAGTATCAAAAGGCGTTTACGCGAACCTGATTGCAGTCAAGTCCCACCCACTATTGTCGGCATCGGCATAGTTGGCATCGGGACCACAATCGTACTTGTACTTACTTATTACGACATTACGATTAAGTTGTGAACAGCGCCATAAGAACCGTGCAAGTAAATTATCACGATTTCCGGATTGCGATTGCGATTGCGATCCCGATACCGACAATTGTGGGCAGGGCTTTACTCGGACGATCCTTGACCGTGAACGTAATCTTGTGATCCGTTCTTGACCAGGGTTAGTTGGATAGACATAATGTTTTGGCGGCAATAAAAGTACAGCAGCAAGTTTGACGATACAAGAAGAATATGAAAACACTTATCATGAGGGATGAATACATTCTACGATGAGTGATCAGTGAGGAGTAACATGCAAAGATGAAACACAACTATTCATTGGATTGCAGGAGGGGTCTGGGTGGTGAAAACCTACCAATCAATCACGCAGGGAACGTTTTTTTTTTGTAACACCTATAAACGATTTTGCGTTGTTAATATAGGTTATGCATGAAATGAAGTGGAAATAATTTCCTTTATCAAAACAATAGTTTGATTTAGATTAATATGTAATGTATATGTTGATATTGGATCTTCTTTTGGTTACACAAATCACTTGAATTACTTATTTTAAGTTGAACCAATGTGAAAGAAGATTAAAAATACATCAAAGAAATCAAATATTCTCCTAGGTATGAAACTTAAAGAATCTATTGTATAAAGCACAGAAATGACATCCTACACAAGAAATTAAAAACCTAAGAAATCCCTGATCAGATTATTATTAAATTGGCTAGAATTTTTCGATTTCATAAGAAAATTAATACCTTACAAAATAATAATAATAATAATAATAATAATAATAATAATAATAATAATAATAATAATAATAATAATAATAATAATAATAATAATAATAATAGTAATAATAATAATAATAATAATAATAATAATAATAATAATAATAATAATAATAATAATAATGTGGGCATTTGAGAAGCAGAAGAAGAAGAAGAAGAAGAAGAAGAAGAAGAAGATACATTAAGTAGTTCTAAGTAGATTTTAATAAGGTAAACACATGGAAAGACTTGACATTTTGTGTCCGTACAACATGTTTATGCCGGTTTTGACCGAGTTTGTATGTATTGCAAAAATGAAACAATAATAATAATAATAATAATAATAATAATAATAATAATAATAATAATAATAATAATAATAATAATAATAATAATAATAATAATAATAATAATATAATATGCAAGATTGTCATGCTGTACAAGCAAGGAAACAAAAAATAATCCATGCTTAGATGAAAGGACGGAGAGAATATTTAAAAAACATTATATAATTAATTGTTTGACATTTTAGAATGATCCGGTTCAATTAAAAAAATATTTGCTCGTTTATATGAAATAAAGGCACAATCTATAGAGATCGATTCCGTTTTGATAAAATAAAATTCAATCATCTTTGGCAATTGTTATTGTAATTGTGTAATACCGTAGACTAGAGTGTGGAGAGGCCAGTGTTAGGTCTCTGGACTGAAAGTGATTACTTTGCATATTTAGCACATTGAATGTAACTTATGTATGAGAAGTACTCGGTGTTTAACGACGTACTCAAACGTTATATCATGACGTCAGAACAACTGTGGAGAATCTTGGGATCGAACCCGGTGCCAAAATACAGAAATATTGCGTTATTAGAAATCTTTATGGTTAAGATATAAACACACTTCCATAATTCACCTCTAAGAATTGTAATTTAAATTTCTTACTTTATTCAATTACTTTATTGAAATAACGTGTACAGCCAGTTAAATTTTCCAAATTTTTGTCCAAGGAGGGTTAGAAGCAATATACAATACCTCCTACATCCTACATAATACGAGCATAATTATTTTCCAAAATGTCAACGTTTATATCTATGACCATGTCTCACCGAAAATCGCTCCACAGATCTTCTGCATTTTAATAACATTAAAATACAATAAAACCGTTTTAATATTATTTCAAACAAATTTAAATATTAAAAATTCAATAAATTATCACGAATTTTTTGGTAAATTACTTGATTTGCAAAACACAATCTTGATGGTGCAAAATCTTACTGGTCGAAGTTTAAAACTAAGAATAAACTAGGACCGTCGAGACATACTAACGACACATATTAACGTATTAATGTAATTTATCGCAATAATCTAGAATCTAGACGTTACATTACATTCAGTAATTATTATCTGTTGTAATAAGAGATCTCTGAATGCTGTATTATTTTGTTATAGTATGGTTCAACAGGCGACGAGAAAAGAAGTGTTTCTTTGGCGCCAGTAAAACCCTCCAGTCGCAAGAGTTTGATAAAGTGTTTCGCAAAACAGAACAAAAATGGCCATCGTTTACATAACAAACCAAAAAGAATTCTCTCGTACCAGAGACTGAAAACAAAACAAAGAGCCAAGCATACATTTAGTAATTGTAAATCGAAAGTGTCAAAGGTTTCTGTAAATGTTCATAAAAGACGGCCGGCAGAAAAACTTCATTTAGATCCTGAGAAAATCAGGTACGTCTGTAGATTTTTGCATATCATCACTTCTTTCTTTCAATAAAATTTAATATTAAAATAAATCTAATTGTAAACAATTTCTTTTGACTTTTAGGCGCACAAGAAGTCCTGATTGTTCTGAGGGTGGATCTTCGAAAGCGAACAGAAAGTTTGTATTGGGAGGCTGTGATTCAGACACCCGCGCCCGAAGCGGCTCAGAGAAGAGAAAACCTTGTGCCAACGTTGAAAGAATAAACGTTTCGGTTCCGAAGGTAACATCGACAATAAGACGAACCTTCAGGAGATCGGCGTGTCAACTCAACGCAAGGAACAAGCGCCTTTTTGATAGGAGTTGCCAGAGCAACAAAGTTATTAAGACTCAAGTTCATGAACTGAAGCAAAATAACACATGTAGTGCATGTAATAATATTAGCATAGATAGCATTGATCCGGTTTATAGACCTATATATGCAGGTCTAAGTAAGTTTAATTTTACCAATAACGAGAGTACAGTTCAAGGAGGTAGAGTACAAAGTACACTTACAATTGCAAAAACTACAAAAAATGACACCGAATCTAATAAAACTGAACTAGTCAAATCTCTTTATAAACAGTATCTTGAAGATGTAAAACGCTTAGGTGATAAATCCAAACAAACTCAATTCATAATTGAGGCGCCAGGTTTGCGTGGTAAATTCGTAAACGGTGGCGGCAAACAAGGAATAATCATAACTGACCCGCGCGGTGTTTGTAGTAAGAACATATTGCATTCACTTAAGAAGTGCGCTGGTACTAAGAACAAAAGCTTCACGTCCGAGCTAGGAATGTCGAGCAGAAAGACATCCCCGCCGCGTGCTAGATCTGGTAGCGAAGATCGAGGCAAAGCTGTGTTCGAAACGCCAATGAAGCACGTGACAATATCGCAAGAGCCGTGCATAAATAACTATGTACGAAGAAGAGGCCCAGCGGAGGAGATCAAAGGGATTATTAAATCAAGGGAACAGATAGCATCACGAGACAGAAGTCCCTCGCGAACAAGAAGGCGCGAAGATGTACCACGTGACACCCGTAGGACGCCGATGGTTGACGACGAGACAACGGTTGGCACGCGAGAGAGGATGCGGTCCCCCGAGTGTCGAGCATCTCCAAGGAAGACATCGCCCGAGCCTGGCTCGAACAAACCGACTTCGGAGACTCGCATGCGTGTCCCGGCGAATGCAGAGGGTGACCGATCCAGACCTCGAACGAGTGCTAGTCCGCGTCGGCAACTAAATGCGGCTAAGAAACCACCAACCGCAACAAATAACAGTGGGCAAAATAGGAAGTTGGCCTCAGGTTCTCGTACGACCAATGACAAACATTTGGAGAACCTAAATGTTAAACGATCTAGTCACAACAGAAGCAAAAGCGCTAATCGACAAAATACGGCTAAAACTCCAGTTGCAAAACGTGAAGGTAATCATGAACAGAACGTGAAACCAGCGCCACATGGACGTAAACCCACTGCAAGTATATTGCGGGTACCAGAGAAGAGAGCAGAGAACCGCTGTAGCACACATGAGAGAGGCGCATCACCGGGAGGGCAGCATACTAACAAAGGAAAGATTTTGAGACCCACTCCAAGGAATGGAAGGACAACTGGAGCAACTAGTAGAGCGATATTGCGTGATTCTTATACGAATGTTACTACACAGAAAAACCGTCCAGTCACTCTTCAACGAAGTGAAAGCAGTGTAGATATACATGATCAAGATAATGTAAAACGCAAAGAAACACGAAAGATAGCAACAAAAAATAAACAGCACAAAACAGTCCGTGATGACGATGAGGTCCAAAATAACCACACACAGCAAACGAGTGGTCCTGAATCAGAGAATAAACACGAAAAGAAATCGCGTGATCGTACAACTAGTAGACACCGAACTGTAGGGAGTGGTTCCAACGGCCTTGGAACCGAATATTTCAATGAGATTGACACGAACGGATTCGAAGGCAACGCTGAGTCAATTGACGATTTTCGAAATGAATCTAGTGTACAAATTCAAGAAGATCAAGTTAATTCCTTTTCTGATTCACAAAATGTGTTTACGGAGAGAGTGCATGATAATATAAACGGTTCCATAGTTCAAGAAACATACTTTTCAGAGTTAAAAAGTGATAATTTTGTATATAGTCCAGCAGAGAAGGACATACTGGATTCCGATCCAGAAAATGATATTTTTGAAAGTACCGCACAGCCTGGAATGTTTAACCCGCTGGAGCAAACACGACTCGCGTCTAATGCCCAAGAAGTATCTTCAGGGACGAATTGTGAGCGTGGTACTCGCGAAGCCTTAGTGCACGGACGATATACACCTGAATTACAACATGAAAATGTAACGTGTAGAGCAATAGAGCAAGAAAAACAAGTATGTAATGCTAAAGATGGATTTGAAGATGCCTCGTATATAAGACAACCCACGGAACCAGCAAGAAGAAATTCTGAATTTGAAAATAATCACAATGTGTACGACCCTATAGATCAGACGAAAATGACTGTTCCTTCTGAAAATATATTTTGGGATACATTATACAATACTGATATGTATCATGAAATCGAGCAAGAAATGCCAAACCCAAATCGTCGGAATTATCATGACGCAGTCAATGTACAAGAGCTAGGAACGTTGCCTTGCGAGCAACAAAACGTGTTTTGTGAGGCATTGAACAAAACTGACAAGAATTGCCCAATTGATCAGCGGATGTACGTATCTGGCAGGCAAAACAATCCTGTTGTATACAGTGCCGTAGATCGAAGAAATACGCCTTCACATTCACAAAACATATTTTATGAGAATTTGTATGACACTGATTTTGATGCTGGACATCCAGAAGCATCAAACTCCAACTCATATGCGGTTCCTGTCACATCCAGTCCTAGAGAGCAAAGGGAGCCATTTATAACCGAACCACAAAATACGTTTGAAGAGGAATTTGAATTTGTTAACGATACTTATTCAAGAGCGCGTGAAAAAACCAGTTATGATTATCAAAACGTATGGAATAATGAAGTGCCCACGGGATCGACCAGGGAGGCACACAACATACCTTGGGGCGATTGTCAGAGAAATTATTCCGCGGGACCAGAGAGGCGTATTTCCGACTTACAATATGAACCTCTTGGCAGTCCCGATAATACTGGACGATTACATGACATGTCACAAAACCTGTATGATGGTCCCACAGAACAAGAGAAGCTTATTTCTGATTCAGCGCATGCACCTATTGCCAATTTCGGAAAGGGTAAAAACGTTGTCGGCGAGTCACAAAACATATTGAGGGTTCCAATGAGTAAACGTAATTGCCAAGGTCATATACAGGAGAACAGACAAAATCCAGAATTAATAAATGAGCCATTTTCTAACAGTGCTCATTCAGATGAGAGAAGAGTAAATTCTGGTTCATCAAATGTATCAAATAATGTACTGCGGAAAAATAGAATTGATAGTAATGTACAACAGGACATACAAATGTCTCATACAGAAATAAGCAATATGACAGCATCTCAGCCAATGAATAAAATTGGTTTCGTACAACCAGGAAAACCAATAACTGATCACAACCAAACGTATTTTTCGAGACAAACAAATAAACCTTGTACGAATAGCAAATCACAGCGAGATATTCCAACATCAATCTCTCAAAACACGTTAAGAAAAAAAGTACAAGACCCTCACATGCTTTATGTTGTCCAGGAAGAAAGGCCAACATCCAGTGAGCGATATGAATCGCATCACAACGTACCGGAGTCTACCAGGCAGCAACGGAGGCCGATGACCGCCCCACAACCGTCTTTTAGTAAGACATTGCAAGAACCTTGTACATTTCAGCAAGACAAATTCGTAGCTCCTCAACAACATACTTACAGAAATAGAATGCACGAGCCTAATGTGTTTTATGACAACGAAATGAATCGCGAAAGACATATGTCTGAGGGTCAACATCTTAGTGGGCCACGGTTGGAATCTTGCATGATAGAACACGAAAATCAAACCAACACTTTAACACCTCAATATCAAAGTTCGACAAGCCAGCCATTGCACAAATCTAACGCGAGTTGGTCAAAACAAGGATGTAGCTCGGTAATTCACCCACAAAATTCAGTCCAAAGATGCCAGATTCCTCAACCTGAAAATACTTCTCCGAGTAAATTTCAAACAACAAAAATAGGAGGGAATGTTCAGCCAGAAGTAAATGAATCATATTCCCAAAGAAAAGATGCGACAGCTTCACGTATATCACACAATACGGGACAATTCCAACAAGAGACCCAGAATGTTCACCCCCCAACTAATGGGGTTGTTCAAATTGGATATGAAAGTCAAAGAAACCAGAGCCAAAATACCTTCACAAAGACATTTGTACTTCCTAATAAACCTGGTCATTATCAGAAAGTAGACCAAGACGTGAATCAAAATGTTATGTACGGAAATCCATTGCAAGGACCAATTATAGTTGATCATTTGGAGCAAGGTAATCAAATACCTTGTGTACAAAATATCTGTACAAGATTAGTTCAGAAACCAATTCAAAACGGTGCATATCTACAAGAAGAACAGAACTTCCAATCTCAATCTTCATATAGAAATTCATTGCAGCAACCATATCAAAGTGGTAATTTGGCTCAAGAAAGACAAATACATCGCGCAGTAAATGTGTGTACAACGCATCTTCAGGAACCAACACAAAGTCGTCAATTTCAGGAAGGAAGTCCGAACGAGCAGTCTCAGACTATTTATGGAGATGCATCACAAGATCCAAATAACGTTAGTCAATTTACTCAAGGAAACCAAATAGATGATTCACAAAACGCATACAGCAATGTATTTTATGAACCGAACATAAGACCCCAAATTCCGCAAAGCAGCTGGAATCCAAATAATAATGATCTCTCTAGAAACACATTTCATGGTCAAATGATTAATGGTCACAATCAACCACTCGGCTCATCTCAGCTTCAAGCTGCTTTTCAAAGAACTGTACAGGAACCCACAATATTTGGACAGGGACACCAAGGAAGCTACAGCCATAACTATAGAAACCCACCAGAGGAACCATGTGTAAGGAAGCAATTCAATCAACGAAGCTTGTCAACACTACCTCAAAACTGTCATCAAAATACTTTACAAGAGCCAAATACCTCTAGCCAAGTGCACGAAGATAGCCAGAAGCACCACAGCCAACAAACATATTATAACAACAATTTACGAGAGCCGAATGTAAATGGTCACTTTCAACAAGAAAACAATCGACCACCTCCTCAAAGCACTTACACGAAACCACCGCGAGGTACAATAATAGCTGGTCACGCGCAACAAGGCAACCAATCACAGCCCTCTCCACAAATATATGGTCATACGTCTCAACAACCAAATATAGTTAGCTATACACAGCAAAGAATCCGTACTTCTTCACCTCAGAACACTGACGGAAACTTATTGCAAATAAGAACAGTTTGCGAGGAAGTGCAAACGGGCAACACAGGTTACGCCCTTCAAAACATACCTAGGAACATATCGCAACAGTCAAATAACACTAGCCATGTGCAGCGAAGAAAACATACACATTCTTCACAAAACACAAATAGTAGATTAGTGCAAGAACCACATAGAGTTGACCAAGAAGAGCATGCCAGGCGGAATCCTATTCCAATTAACAACAATATTAAGAGTTTACAAAGATCGGAACATGAAAATAATCACAAGAAATCAAATAAGAAGTCTAGTACCCAAACAATTTATAGAAATGCATCACCCCATGTGTCCGTTGTCCAAATACAGCAAGATACCCGGAAACATAATCAAAACGACCATCGAAGAACATCGCATGGGTCTGATGTTATAAGACACAAGCAACAGGGAAATAAATCTCAGACAACCACATTGCAAACCAGTCAAGGTCAGCAAAGCTCTCACAAACATCGACCCCGTAACACCGATAGAAATGAGCTACAAGAAAATACGATTATTGAGCATAGGAGGCAAATACCCCATCTCAATAAAAATAATAACAATCACAATAGAAGTACAGCCAATTACCAAACGCTTCAATCAAACTCTTCATCCCAACCCCAAAACACTTATCAAAAGAGAACACAAGAGTCAACTATTACATCTCAAGTACCGCAAAGAAACCAAATTTCTCACATGCAAAATCCCTACCAAAGCACATTACGCGAAACAACAACAATAATAAGTCAAGATAATCACTGCGTTCCGTTGATTCGAACGAAACAATCGATCATCAATACTGTTCAACGCACCAACAGCAAAACGTTTGAACAAGTCTTTGTATCTGAACCTTGCATGGTTACAGAAATGCAACGAGTTATTGTACCGCATTTCTCAACTGTGTTGACCAAGGCATTGCAGGAGACTAACGCAGACATGAACAGACAGCAAGCTAGACTGATGGCCGACTCTCGTAACCTATACAATACGTTGAATGAGCAAGTGATAAGGGAGGGGCAACCAGGAAATGTACAACCTCGTCATCATGAGATTGTGAGAACGACTCTGGAGCCGATCAACAATTTAAGCAGACATCGGGCAATATTAGTATCAAGCTCGCATAGCTTTTATAAACGTGTCCAAGAGACATTGCTAAATGACCATTTGTTGTAGGGTGACAGTTGGGATACTTTAGTTTTGGAATGGGTTTTCACATTTGAAGATAAAATGTTTGTTCATTAGAAAAATGTTTACTAATTAATATGAAAACAAAGCAACTAGTCACGACCAATGGAAATAATGACGAGGAAATGCTGATTGAGAACCTGAATATTCTAATAAATAAAATTCGTTTAAGCATAGTGATTGTATATTGTAGAAGTGGCAAAGGCTGCAAATATAAAGATGTACTTGTATTTCACTTACCTCTCTAAATTTCCTGCAATATGAGAAATAATTACACACTAAATATCCAATTGTATTGATTTCATTAACTTTTTTCACAATTATTATTAATGTGTACACATAATGTGGGAGAAGGCCATTCATTACCTACTAAGGATAATTAAGTTTTGTTCAATACAGCAGCAGTTTAATAACTTTGGATTGCAAAAGAAATAAATCAAATTACAGATATCCAACGAGTATAGTAGCATATTAATGTCTCGAAGTTCGTCTTCGGCAAAAACGTCGGCCCAGTTTACTCAGCTCAGTTTTCTCGGCTCAATTTACTCAGCTCAGTTTACTCCGCTCAGTTTACTCGGCTCAGTTTACTCAGCTCAGTTTACTCAGCTCAGTTTACTCGGCTCAGTTTACTCAGCTCAGTTTACTCGGCTTAGGTTACTCGGCTCAGTCTACTCAGCTCAGTTTACTCGGCTCAGTTTACTTAGCTCAGTTTACTCGGCTCAGTTTACTCGGCTCAGTTTACTCAACTCAGTTTACTCGGCTCAGTTTACTCAGACACAGAGGCCTTCTATTTTGTGCAGAATACAGAGGCCGAAAACTACAATACGAAATTGGATTTTTAAGGCCCAGAATGCTGTTTTGAGGCCCGTTACTCTCAGGCTCAGTATAAACCCCCTTGAGGCCCACAACACAGTGCCCCCCCCCCCCCCCCCCACCCCCCCTGTTCAGTCAGGGAAACGTTTTTCTTTCAGCTGGGAACATAACGAGATTAAATCGAGACCCAACGTAAGTATTCTCATCAGTGGCGTTTCGGGGGGGGTGGTGGTGGGGGGGACTTGGAGACTTAGCCCAACCCCCCCCCCCCTTACAGCTTTAATAATGATACCCCTCAAATCATCTACATTTACGCAAAAGATGTAATACATTCACGTATTAATTTCTCTATTTGCTTAGTCAGGAAACATTCAATTATAATATGTTGTAATAATAAAGTAATTTTCGTATGTGTAATGTACGTTATGTACCCCGTCCAGAAAAGAACCTGAACTTCTTCTAAACCACACTAAAACCGCTATCAAAATAGAGATTAATTTTATAAATTGCCTGCGGCAAGGTTGTGGGGGCATCCATCAACCCCCCACCGCCATTGTGTCGTTTGAAGAGCCCCTTTTTACAGCTATGTGGAATCCCGCCCCCCTACCCCCGAAATATAATCTTGCGTACACGCCACTGATTCTCATGCTTACAAAACCGTACCAACTAAAGTTTGTAACATACATATGCAACATATGCACAAGTCTTTCGGTTGGTTATCTGGAAAGTCCTAAGAGAGCGGCCGTGACTTATAAGACTTGTGCATTTTAAATGTGTGAAAGAACGCCAGAAATCAGCTGTAGATTTTCATTGAAAGATACCAGAAAACAGATATAACAGATATAACAGATATCTGAGGCGGGAATGAGAGTAGTTATACGTTACGTTCAGTTGGGACTACGTTGTTAAGATGGCTCCACAGTTACAGTTCAATTGAAATAATATGACAGTATAATTTAATTCACATAGCTAATAACTTACAGCCCGAACCGGAAATCGAATTTTGTTCCTTCTACCTGCATCACTTTGTAACAACAAACTTGATGTGTGATTTTACAAGAACACTGAATGGAATATTTGCAAAGTGTGAGCAGTGAGTGACTGATTATAGAGCAGTCAAACGGAAAGTCCGATCAAGTTGAAATTTGGACCATCCACAAGCCTCGATGTGGATTGAATGCCATTACTTTTGTGGCAAAATCGTTCTTAAAGCTAAAAGTTTAAAGTTACACTATAATTACTGAAAAGAATTTTTCTAAAACAAAATGGTGGCAAAATGTGAGATAACCGTATTTTAATAAAGTTTTTTCCGGTTACGAATATGTTCATTCTATGCAACCTGATAAGCATTAGCAAAGTTACACAAAAGTTATTCGAAAATATTTTTTCGGAAACACAACGGCACAATGTGAGGTCGCTAGATTATAGTAGATTTTTGACCGGTCACGAATATACTAATTTAGACGTGATCTGATACGCATTAGAGGCAGAAATTACATTTCTATTGCTGTCAATAAGTGTTAGTAACGGTGGCGGACCGTGTAGGAAACAAAAAACAATTTACGAAATAACAACAAAAATCTTAGCAACGCACATTGCACGACATTCAACAATGACAGAAAGCTATTATAATAGCTTTGAAAATTAGAACAATATTTTAATGCGCATTCTTGTATTGTTGTTATTTGTTTTCATTTATTTATTTATTGTGATTTAACGAAGTACTCGACAATAAAGATCATTTGACGTCGGGGCGTGTTTCTAGGGAAAAAAATAATTCAAATATTGAACAAATAATCGCATGCTTATGCTCGCTTATAACGCGTCACACAGAACGTTTTCCTAGTAAATATAAAACATGGGAATCAGTGAACAACTCAATCAACAACGCTGATTCAGAACAACTTTGAGTGTATTAAGCGTTTCTGAAAAAAATAAAGTTGTTTGTTTAAATAGTCATTTTAAATCGTGAGCTTAGTACGTAAGTGAAAATTAGAAATGCAATTTGAAGTGGTAATAATAACTGGATCACAATATTCATTCGATCACCAACATAAGAACTGCATGAAATTTCTATTTTCTAATCATATTTCAATAATGCTACACCATATTGAAAGTGAAAACTAGTATATTCGTAACATTGAACAGTTATGGCCTATGGGTGATATTTAAAAAAAAAAAAATAACAACCATTTATAAAAAGTTTTTTTAATCAGTATTCATTCCTTTCGGATCCAAATTGAGAAATTGTTTTTCTTTTTCGATGCGGTGTAGCAGTATTACGATACCACAAAAAAAGCAGTGGCCTATCATTTCACGCGTGTTTTATATTGGCAGTGGTGGTCCTTCCTCTTAAGCATTAGAAAGCAATTTAAACTTCAGAAATCATTACTTGCGTGGGACGTATGACTTGCGATTTGGTGGAGGTAATCTCGTGAAGTACTTTCCTTCCGTATCAAATCATCAATTCATAAATCCAGTTATTTACCGTCACTTGAAGTCGCAATATTTACCTGCCTCTTACTGACCGTATAGAAACATCAACACGTACATATGCATGAGGTGTAACGTAGTAAAACAAGCAGTTGAAAAGTGCATAACATCATAAAATTAACGTTTGACTTTCATTTTTTTAAAGATAGCTCAACATTTTTTTGATGCGTCTACTTTTCATTTCCGAGAAGTGAACTCGTATTGCAATGCCCGGATTGTTCTGTAGATGAACACGTGTTTTAAGGGTCTGCTGCGTTCGTTCACGATGCGCTGGGCCCTTTCTCTAGCTCGAGCAGTGAACGTACTAGGGAACTAGCAATGACGAACAGACTTTCTGAATGACAACCAATAATATTTTATGCGTAGACATCATAAACAACAGTTTTAAATGAATACATTAAAATTTATGAAGAATTTATTTTTATTGCCGAGATCTAGTTTCTAGTCCTATATAACTTAGAAGCAAATGCAAATTAAAAATACACATAACTTGGGTTGGGAATTTCTAGACTTCCCCATTTTTTCTATTGGCATATTCATGTGTAGAAATTACTTTTACAATATGTTTCAAGAGTTCTGATGCCAAAAATGCCAGCTTAAATTTCCCACGAAATGCCATTTTTAACATTTTTTATGAAAAAGATTAATTGTTTTGCATTTTATGCACCAATTCTCCTCAAAATTGCCCTTTTATAATTTTTTTTAAATGAATAAGAGCCCTTTTTCTTTTAATGGTTCTTTTGTTTAGGAAAGCCACCATGAAAATCTTTCTTAAATGGTTTTTCAACAAACATGACATACAAAATGCATAGTCTACTTCAAGTTGCCATATTCTATATTTGGAGTAAATCTCCGCGTAACGACTCATCTTGGGAGTAAAAGTTTGGTGAAATGGTGCTCGCGAACAGTGGTGTATACAGGAATTCTCAATAGGGAGGGGGGGGGGGGGGGGGGGTCGAACATCCAAACATCCCAAGGAGGTAGGGGTCTTGAAGAAAGCCCCAGCCGTTGGAGGCCATGTATGACGTTTCAGAATCGGACAATGTCATAATTACTATTTAAAAAAAAAAAAAAAAATAGTTCAGTACCGGTACCCAAGTCACAGAACAACAATATTACAGAAACTTAATACAAGTTTTTCCTATCGTTGTTGATTTTAGTTGTTGGCAAGTCTCCTCGTAACTGGTATAGTATTGTATTTTATGATAAGGAAACCACTATAAGTCCTATATTAAGATTGCAATCTATTAAATTTTGCTCGTAGAATATATCAATTTCTTCTTGTTACTGTTTTTTATAGTTTCTTATAAGCAGAGCAGACCGTTAGAGGGAAATGAGGAACCTCCTGACTCCTACCACCCATTAACAGTTTTAAATTTTAAATATAAAATTAAATGTGTTTTTAATTTTAAACCAGTCTTATCTTGAATAAAAAATAATAATAATACATTTTCGTATGAATACCTGGTGCACACCAGCTTTATCTGATGTGCCCCTCTTCAGATGACTAACTATGTGTGTTAGGGTGTTTGGATAGATGAGAAGAAATGTCCGAGGGCTGATCGTACAACTCAATCCCAGCATTTGCCTTTATGACAGAAAAACCTCGAAAATAAATAAACACATTCATATTTAGTCTACCCACTCAGTAACAAGACTGATTTTCAGTGGGGGACTTTTTAATTTTAACCGTCAGTCATGATTGCCAGTGACCGGTATCAAACCAGCGACCTCCCGAATTATATTCAAGCGTAGTCACCTTCATTGTGTCTTATTATGGTCTACTCTGTAAATGCAAGTTAATTGAATATTATTCAGGTTTACGAGTATGGTAATCATGTATAGGCAATGTGAAAGCCTAAACGATGCAGCAACGAGTACTCGAAACTGTCGGATTTCCACACGGGTGCCCAAACATCTCATACATAATTATATTATTTCCATGATTTCTTTTATGAAGATACTTAAGAGGTTTTACAAATTTATCTCGGTTGCATTAGTAAACGTGAACACGTTATTTTGTGTTTTTTTGCCAAAGCAATCAAGTTTCTATGTACAAATCCCTTTTAACAAAGCTACAGTTTATTCCCAATCATTATAAACTTTGTCACAAATGTATAAAAATATCATCTAAGATATATACTAAAATGAGAATTAAAATCACATAAAAACTGGTAGAGAAAGCCTAGATCTCGTAGAAAAACTTAAGATAATGTATAAATCCAATGGTCGAAGTTAAGCCACATCGAGCTAGGACAGAGGTGATCTCTCTCTTCTGAAACACTAGTTACCATTAGTTGGAGCAGACGGGACAAAACAGCTTCGTTCTTCTCGTCAACTGCTCCGCAGTTCAGCCTAGTGGAGGAACCTATATGACTGGTCAAAGCTATACGGTCCTTTCGGATGGAACGTAAGACCTATGGTTCCCTTGGTTTTTTTCGACAGGAGTAGGCTACGTGCCGGTACCAGGCTTCCCCTCCTCCCTTCCTCATTATTATCACACATCAGGCTAAGGAGAGCATTGTGCCCTCAACCAGCTTTAACAATAAAATAAATAAATATTACTTGTCAACGTTACACCGCCGTCCGTTCGGATGAGAAGAAAGGCTTATTTCGATAAGAGTGGGCGACGGGCCATTACCAGGTTTCCCCTCCTCTCTTCTCCATCATTGATCATCAATTCATTATTAAATATTAATCAATCAAATCTCTAGTAGTACCTTGGTCCGGTTGCGAATATAGAATATGAACCAATCAAATGTAATAAGTTAAAGGGATGTGTAAAACGAAAGCTTGTGCGTGTGCGTGTGCGTGTGCGTGTGCGTGTGCGTGTGCGTGCGCGTGTGCGTGCGCGTGTGCGTGTGCGTGTTTCTTCATCGGTCCCGTACCACGTTCAAGGTGAAATCTCACATTGCAATGTCAATATCAATGTAATACTGAATACGTGGCCGGTCAGAATTACGCACTTTCTAACCAATACTTGACCACAAACTTGATCAAATTGTTCTGCACAGTCAATAATCTCGTGTAATTCTATTTGAAATTAATTTGACATTTCTTGCTCACCACAAGAAAAGAAGAAATCAATCATTTTTCGTATGAGTGTTACGCACACCGCGTCTCAAGACAACCCCACTGATGCTTTCGTCTATAGGTTTGTTCGCCCGACGTAGTCTACTTGATCTGGCTGCTCTAGATCACGGAAATGCGTTCGTTCGTGCCACATTCCTACTCGAGTTGTGTTCGCCCGATCAGAGTAAAGTGATCTGAGCAACTTAGATCAAGATATTCTTACTCTCGTTTTGAAGTCAGATCAAGCTAGAGTAAGTTACTCGTGCGCGAAAATGGCCGATGAAGTGTTCTGTGTAAACATGGAAAAAAGTGTCGACGGATGTTTCCTGTACAGGACAGTTGATAAGAAAGTTGTTAATTACCGTAAGTTATTATTATTATATGCCTAGTTAGTTTGTCTACTCTCGGCACTGGAAACGCGTTCGTCCGTCATCAGTGCTCGGAGTTGCTCTGACGTTTCAGAAGCCTACTCGCGGTTGCTCGGGTCTGATCGAAGTAGAGCAGGGAGTAAGTTAGAGTACGTCGGGCGAACAAACCTATAGAAGAGTGACCGGTAGGCTCTAAATTCAAACACCGATCGCTGATTGGTCGAGAGTTCCTTGTCTGTGACGAAAGCGTCCGTAAGATTGTCTCGGGACACGTCCATATGTGCCCACCGATAGAGGTGGCTCAGCGGTAAGACGTGAGACTCTAATTCGGGAGGTCGCCGTTTCGATTCCGGCCACCGGCAGTCCTGACTGAAGGTTTTTTCCGAGGTTTTCCTCAGTCGTAAAAGCGAATGCTGGGATTGAGTCATACTATCAGCCCTAGAATAATCCTTCCCAACTATCCAAACACCAGTAATAACCTATAGTTAGTCACCTGAAGAGGGGCACATCAGGTAAAGCTGGTGTGCACCCTAGAACGGGTATTCCTACAAAAATTATTATTATTATATGTGCCCCTCTACAAATGACTAACTAGGTTAATTAGGATATTTGCATAGTAACGATAAGGACTGTAAGACTCAATCACAGCATTCGCCTTGTGACAGAGGAAAACCACGAAAAACCATCGATCTGGATTGCCGGTGAACGGTATCGAACCGGGGACTTCCCGAAATGGAGACTCTCGTCTTAGTGCTGAGCCACCTCTATTGGTGATCATGATTATAGAGTGACAAGGGGGGCTGACCGAGGTCTTCGTTGTACGCAGACCGTGACGTCTGAGCATGAGTCTGTTCTGGTACCTCGAGGAAGTGCGATGGACACTTGAATTTTTTTTCCATGTTCTTTCTATCTACAGACTTTTATTTTTATTTTTTATTATGTTGAATTTCCACTTGATTTTATTTTATTTCATTTCTCAATTATTTTTTCTTGTTCTTGATTTTTATTTTATATAGTACAGTAGTTTGTTTTGTTTTTGTTGTTATTGTTAATTTATGATTTCATTATTATTAATTGTTTGCATAGCCTAGTTTTATTTAAGGTCCTCCTTTGTAAATCAGTTTTCGTAACTGAAAAGGATAGACATTAAATAAATAAATAAACAACAAACATTACGATTTGGATCTTCAGTAGAACCAGAACATTCTTATTATTGCAAATATTCAATAAATATGGTAAACAATGTTCAAAGTTAAACTCTGTCCTTCTCGGTCGTCAATAAACTTGGATTTCGGATTTCGCGTAGATTGCTGGAATTATGGCTGACATATGGCCGGGTTTGGAGACCCACCCACAATCGCGCGCGAAGAACTCAAATAGACAGAGATAACATCGATACACGCAAACATCGATCGTCATCGATGAACGCGACAGAGGTCGAACCCGTACAGCGGATGTGACACGAAAATCGGGATATGATTGAATATTGAATGACTGAATGAAACAATATCGCAGCAATTTCTTTCTTATATAAATTCTTGATCACGGCGGATAAATATTTCTGTCCGAAATGTCTATCCCTTACATTATTAATGTGAATGTTTAACATCGATTCAATGGTATGCACAACTGGTAGTATAACCGGTGTAACAGTCCTGCGTGCACCAATCTTACATTTCATACAGTCGTTGATCTTAATTGCATTCCATGAATTACCATTGCAAAATTCCAGTACTTCGCCAACCTTATCAAACACAATGTACAAACTTATTATAATTATGAATTATGAGGCTTGTTTCGGCGATGTGATATATTCACATTTGATAGATCGACTTGATGGTTTTAAATTTCACTTTTCTAAAGACTTATCAATCAATCATTTATAATTAGTTAAACAGCAAAACACTTCTTGAGTATATTCAATTTAATAATATCTCGTCTCCATGCACGCGAATGATGAGAACGAATAGTTGCTGGACCAATCAGAAGGGTGGAATCTGCATGAACAGGAAATTGCCGCGAAAGATGAGAACGAATAGTGGCTGGACCAATCAGAAGGTGGGATCTGCACGAACAAGAAATTGCCGGGAATGATGAGAACGAATAGTGGCTGGACCAATCAGAAGGTGGGATCTGCATGAACAAGAAATTGCCGGGAATGATGAGAACGAATAGTTGCTGGACCAGTCAGTTTGTGATTCATTATACACATTTTAGTGGTTCCTGTTACGTCAATTTATATTCATTTCTTTCTTATACGCCTATTTCATTAGATGCACATTTGCTAAATTTCTGATTTGAATTGTCCTCTCTTTCTGTAGCACGTTTGTTCTGTTGTTCATGTTAGTAGTAATCATAATAATTACAATGATAGTGATAATTTTTCGTAAGAAACCTGCCCCGGGACAATCTATGTCGTGTTCCTAGCTGTGACTGTGACTGTGACTAACTCTAGGTATTGCACTAATTGGAATAGCTAGGAAGGAATGTCCGAGGGCTGATAGTATGTCTGCATCAAAGCATTCCATGAGACTGAGGAAAACCTCTGAAACAAATACCAGCCATTATTACCGGTGGCCCGTATCGAACCGTCGACCTCCCGAATTAGTCTCGCGTCTTTCTTACCGCTGAGCCACGTCTATCGGTGATTGTTCTTCATCTTATCTTTATAAGTATTTTATTTTATTTACCTTCAGTTTGTTTATTTTTGTTTTTATTGTACATTATTGTTGCATTTATTGACCTCCGTTATAAATCAGTTTTATAAAATTCCACGATATCACGTTTGTTGTTGCGTGGATTTTACTCAATGACTTAGTAATGACTTAATTTCTCCCGTCATTAGCGGGGACTTAGGGCAGCTTCAACTAAAGACTAGAGAGAGGAACTGTCAAAGTTCGCTTTGACCGAATCACATCATGATTGCAATGCGGCGAATGAATACCCGCCTATTATCCGCTTAGTTGCCCAACCGTGATGGTGCTAAAGTAATTCCTAGAGGTTTTCTAATTTATTTACAACGAGAACATTGTTCAGTTTCAATGGGTCGCGTGCATTAAAGTAGACTCGTTTATCTTCAGAATGTTGCACAATACCTTAATTATGATTCACAAAATATATAAGCATGCAATCAATTTAAACATATTAATTTATTTGACATGCAACCTATAGTCCAGAAAGTGATTTACAAAGGATGACTGTAAATAAATTGCACTTTAGATACGTTAAACAATTGTTAAAAATACCAAAAATAATTATATACAAAATAGCAGCAGTAAAAATAATCCGTGAATACAGAACTACGATGGATCAGAGATATTATTTATATATACAAAGATTATTGTTGTCAAAGAATCCGCATTTGGGTCCGGGATAAAATTGGTCCAGAGTACGTCTGCCTGTCGTAAGAGGAGAAATGGTCGACGTCGTGTGACCTAGCTGTCGATTACATCGTAAAACAACAAATAATAAATAAACAATAAGTGAATGGATACATAAATGGGAGTATATACAAGAAAATTAATAGTTAGTTTGACAGAGAAACAAATTCACACACAATTGAAAAGAAGAAAAGTAAATGTCACAACATTCACTTATAAAGGATAGAAAAGAAAGGTGAAAGAAATAGTGTTAAAGATATTCGATTACATATACAACAGAAACTATCCAAAAAAAGTAGCAACGGAAGGATTGTAATTTGTAAAGAAAGGGAAAGCTACAAGAGGAAAAGAAAAATTTACACTGATCTGTTAAACAACCCCAACTTTAAACGAATATAATATGATGATTGCAAAATATCATTAACTACAACCAAGGAATAACCAAAATACACGAAACCAGAAACGCGGGAAATTGTTCGCCTTTTTTACATCTATTCGTATCTTGAAATCTCAGAAAAGAAATATAAAAGAAAAATATACATATATATATCTACAAGTTATTAAATATTTATCCATCAAACACTAATGTCGTGGATATTATGGTGAAATCCAGAAACTGAAAAAACAAACCAGATCAAGGTACCCACCCGGCAAGTGGGAGACCTGGGTTCGATTCCCAGTCGCGATCGGTTTTTTAATTTCTGAATTTCACCATGTTTACATGTATATTGATCAATGACCCAGGACCAAACTGAATGTACCTCTCACGTTAAAGAAAGCCAGACAATCTAAAACAGAAGAAATCCTAGCTGTAACAAAGCCTTTTATTTCAATTACTTAAAACAAAAGTATATTGTGATTCTGATAGCAAGTACAATGTACAATGATGAAGTGCATATATATTATTTTACATTGATTCTTTTACATTTTTAATTGTAATCATTTAACTCAATTAATGTTATATTTGAAACTGATAAATTTAACGATATATAGAACAGATCTTGAAATTCCTAGATTTACACTGATCGTCTCCAAGCATGATGATTCAAACTAAGGGGATCATGGGATCCCATCATATTGAAATTGAAACAAAACACAACGGGCATCCAATAAAAACAACGGACTTTCAGTTTCCGACCACGACCACGAGCGTGTGGCAACGATATTAAATTCTATATTATTGTGGCCAAGTCATATGGGTGATACTTTTAAATTGGCTCTCTGAGTCATGTGGTTTCGACTGTATAAGTTCTATGGTTTTGGCAACCATGACTTAACCAAACCTGCGGTAGACATGGTGAAGTCATGGGTCACTCTCTTATCAACAATAATATCTATGGTCCCTGGAGTCACCAAGCAGGGTACGAGAACGAGTACAAGGACCAAACATTGTCTAGCTATTCCCGCACCGTCGTGTTGAAACATCAAGGAGCTTGATTTAGTAGTGACAAATCCAAATGTCCTGTCAAATTTATAATTTGCAATTATCTCGGGGCACGAAAGCTAAAAATTTGGAATCATAAATTTAAATTAGCAATAACACACATATTTGAACTATAATCTGGGTTACTACTTTGAATAACGGAAAGGACGGATACATAATCAAGTCAAAGTGCGGGCAGCTTTCAAATCTTCTAAAATATTCCAACAGTTATTTAGTTAAAACTAAACCTTGCGACCCCACTCAAAAATGTTAACTCCATCTCATGTAATTGTGGACAAACTATGGAGAAACCAAAAAAAGAACGGACGGGTTTTTTTGTTGGCAAAACATTTTTGTAGTCGTGTGGAACACTACATCAAATAAACGTAATTTAAAAAGAAGATGACAACTTAGCTAAGACGTAAGCGGTCATCACGCATGAAGCCAACTAAAACTGTAGCAGGCTGCCCAACCCCGTTCTAGGAAGCTAATTGTCACAGTCTAGCAAAGAAGGTGCTTGAGAGGAGTCAGATATCTCACTCACTCACTCACTCACTCACTCCCTCACTCACTTACTCCCTCACTCACTCACTCACTCACTAATACACTCACTCACTCACTCACTCATTCACTCACTCACCCACCAACTCACTTACTCATTCTCACATACTCACTCACTAGCTCAATCACTCAATCACTCAATCACTCACTCAATCACTGAATCACTCATTCACTCACTCACTCACTCACTCACTCACTCACTCAGTTCCAGGTAAAAGTTCAACCATGGACTTAAATTTTATTTTATTATATTTTATATTTTGCACTTATTTACATAATTTTATTCCTAGTAAGTACCTAATTAAAAATATTATCGGATTTCTATTTATTTCTTCATTTGCCGTCTGCGCGGTGGCCCATGCGGTTGAGGCGTAGGTTCTATGGGTATGGAACCTGGGGATGTGGGTTTGAAGCTCAAACACGTCATGCAAATTTCTATTGTCCTTTATCTGCTTGCATCATATTCATCCCTTACCGTCTCAAAAAGCATGATTGCAATCACTGAGACGTTAAGCAGCTAGAATCATCACCATCATTTCTTTAAAACGTTTTAATTTTGATCCAAAATATGTTTATACTGTGGATGTTTGTCAAAATATTAATAATAATCCCATGAATGAACTAATAATGACGTTGAAAAACAAACGTCAAATTTACTGAATTAATCATATTGATGATAAGGTTATAATTATAATAACTTGATTATGTGAAAGAGCATCACAACAATATAAATGGTCTGAAATGAGGAGTGATATAAACATGTATGTGAACTGATACTGCATTTGCGCACAATGCAAGTGGAACAAAGACAACCGGGAGGGCTGGTTGGAAAGGCAATAAGTATTAGATAATCTATGGCAAATTAATGCTTCGGATTCGATGGGCCCATTCCCGAGGTAAACAAACCCAAATCAGTACCTTCTAATCATCTCGGATTAGGTAACAAAGTTTACCTTGATATTTCCATTGTGTCAGGCAACACGAAAGCAGGAGAACTCAAAGCGTCATACCAACGATGTGACAACGGGACCCAAAACATCAGCCATGAATTTTTATTTCTTGAATAAAAGAATGAATCAAAAGAAATCTAAAGCCCAAATTATCACCCACAAGTTAATTCAACCGAAAGAATTTAATAGAGTTATGAAGATTGGGACCAGCCCTAATTAGGATTCGCTGTACGCGCTACTATTGAAGCCACCGACTTTACACCGAACGTCCTGAATTGCGGAAGGGAGTTTTTTTTTCGAACAAACCTTTGGAGTCCCGATCCAAGGCCAGCGTTGGCGTTCAGATTAAGATTGGCGGGAAAACTTAATACCCGTAATCAAAATGGAATTTATAATTTTATACGACAACGCGAAGAATTTAAAGAACGTGGAAAATTTGATGAAGAAATTTCCCCCCGGTCGGATGCTACCACCATAATGTATCGGCCCGTTCACTATACGGAAAAGCTTTCATCTAAAGTACAAGAATTAGAAAACGAGACCGGAAGTTCATTGGAAGAATTTAGAAGAAGTTAAGATTCAATTATAAGATGGCAGATAATTCGCCCAAGGGAGTAGGAAGTGTAGCGAATCTTTTAGCTTATTTTATCATAATTAAAAATATATACCCTATGGCCATGCTTGCTCACTCAGCCAACGGTTTAGCCGCGGTCGCTTAGCCAGTTCCCATACGAACACCGAAGTTAAGCAGCCTCGGGCTAGGTCAGGAGGTGGATGAGTGACCACTCACCTCTGAAACACTAGTTACCGTTGGTTAGAGCAGATTGGAGGGTTCGAAAGCTTGTGTAACAGCTTCGTTCTTCTCGTCAACTGCTCGGCAGTCCAGGTTAGTGGAGGAACCTATATGACTGGTCAAAGTTACACCGTCCTTTCGGATGGGACGTAAAGCCGATGGTCCCCTTGGTACTTTTCGACAGGAGTAGGCTACGTGCCGGTACCAGGCTTCCCCTCTTCCCTTCCTCATTATCATTCATGAATCATCACTCATCAGGCTAAAGAGGGCATTGTGCCCTACACTGGCCTTAATTACAATAAAATAAATAAATAAATATGCTCACTCACTCCCTCAGTATGCACAAGTCTGTATCACATTACCACAGATAACGATTGAAACTGCCGATTGCAATGGTAAATCGAGTTTACGATTGCGGGGCGCATGCGCAGTAGCTCAGTTGGGCCAGTCTACACTCCGATCATTTTTTAGACTGAGCTCTGAAATAATCACAGGTCACGTGAACCAATCAGGAACGAGAATGGTTATATATTTATACAGAGCACTGTCACAACGAAACAACTACGTTAATGGAAATATGTTGCCAATAACCTAATTATTTTTGTTGTTTGTGATTAAGACTAGTCTTATATAAGTTATTATTATTGATTTATTAATATTATTAACACAATTGATACTTTTATTTTAAAAATATATAAATATTTAAGTGATTTCAATTAGATGTTATTAGGCTAAGTATTAGGTGTCCCTCGAAACACAGTGCAGCCTTACGAAAAATACCGATTATCCGGAAAAACTTGGACTTGAACAATGACTTTCATGTAAATTAGTAGACCCACTGGGCCTAGTGTTTTGTTCCCTGAGTGCGGTCGAAAGGGAAATGGCGACGAGGCAGAGAAAGTATTGAAGCGGTCAGCTTTATAAAATGGATCTTACTTAAGTATCGCATCATTCACCTCTGAGACTTACAAGGAACAACAGCAGTGTTGTGAGCTAAGGTACCAATAGCAGGCAGCATGAAATACACGGTAAGTAATGACGGCTCGACACTTGATACATGTTCGGTTAATGCAATATTATATAGACGAAGACATGTTAGTAAATACGTACGGTATAGGGTTGATATTTAATAACTCAAAGGTTGTTTACTGAATATGCAGGTCTTGTGTTTTTAGATTAATTAATTGTTGCCTTACGGGTTTATTATTGCGGCCTTTCTGTTGGAGACGATGTGTCATAATAATATATGGTAGATATTAATAACGAAAATTAAAAAAATATCGCCTACGTCAGATTCGAACCCATGCGCCAACACGAATGGAAACTTTCATCTGTATTGAATAAAGTTTATTAAGACCTACCTAGAATATTTAAGAAAATATTGCAAATAAATGTACAAACATCCGTAAACCTTGACATGTTATTGGTCATTTGTTTTATATCAGAATTTGTAGGGAGCATTTTTAATCCTTAATTTGAGACGTCGTCTGTAAATAGATCTTCATTCTTTATTGCAAACCAGAGATGTCGAAATTAAGGTACGTTCTAACCAGTTATTTTAAAAACCGAAATAAGAGTATGTGAATAACTATATATATAATATAATAACATAATTATATAATAATAACATAATATAATATAAATAATATAATAACTAACTATATGGACATTTTCAACTGCCAAAAAACATGTTTTCATTAATCTATGTTTGAATAAAAAAAGAACTTCACTTCACTTCACTTAAAATCTATTTTTTTAAATACAGCCAGATTTAGTTCGCTTATTGATCCTTTACTGCCCATTATGCATCATTCAAATTATGCCAAATTATACTTGCGAGCTGTAAACGTGAAAACGAAAGTAGAAAGACGGTCACTAGGGTCGTGTGCACCCTTATTTTGTTACAGATCATTGGATATTTATGAACTATTCTCTCACATACTCCTAGTCATAAAAAGCCATTAAAAAAAATTTGACCACCGCCTTTTCATTTTACTTTTCCCAAATTTAGGGATAATTATTTTATCAGTTTGCCTGTTAGAATGTCTTTAAAGGAGTATTCAGGTCAGGAAGAAAAAATCATATGCATTCCCATCCATGAGAGATAGTGAGTGATACGTAAGTGTAGAAAAGTTCCTGCCTCAAAGAGAAAGGAAGAAAAAATTAACGAAATCGTGTAATAGACTAGTTTCCCAAACACAGTTTTTCTTATGGGAATTAGCATGTAGTGATTTTCACCCTAAAGCAACAAGCAAAGTAAAACAGATACGAATTATTGGGTCTTCGATATGATCGCAGGAGTTCTTTAACTTGAATAATATTTAACTTGAGTTGAATAATTTTCCCAAGTTATGTTTAATTCGGTTATTATTGCAATTCGGCGACCACGTACATACTAATTCCCCATAAGAAAAATAACTGTTGAGCAACTAACCAGAATTGTACGCTTTCGTTTATTTTTGTCTTCTTTCTATTTGGGGTAGAAACTTTTTTACACTATCATTATTTCTCATAGATGGGAATATATATGATTTTTTTAGTTTCTTGCCTGAATATCCCTTTAATTAAAATAGTGCATAAGTGTATTTTTTATAGATAGATAATAGTGAATAACAGATCTCTATGTTAACTTACATGATTTTTTTTTTTTTATTCCTGATGAAGTGAGAAGTAAACGGACACATGTCAAACTTCTTGAGAGTTGTACGAACATGTAATGTTCATTCCACTTTTCTTGAAGTGGTGGACTGTTCGAGCTCAAAATACAAGATGATGTACACTATAAGATTATACTCTGAGAAAACCCCAAAAATATTCAAGTCGTAAATAATCAAAACTTAAAAGTTTCCATTTTAATATAAACGAAACTAACATATGCATTTCGCACTTGCATTTACTTGTTTCCATTATTATATTTTTTTCCAAAAACTCGATGCACCCATTAAATGTATTTTCGTTTAATTAAAAGTGATTAGCAGTAGAGGTTAATTTTTAAATATTTCATTGGGAGAAAGACGTTAAGCTTAAGACTAAATTATTTAAAAATATATGTTCAGTCCCAAACATTACGAACACAATAGGCAACACGCGTACGATTTTTTTTGTTAAACCAAACACTTAGTTAAATAGTATCAGATACAAAAAGTATATTAATGCAAGTCCTAAGTAAAAAAGAAATTTTTAAATGGGTTTAATGTGGTCGCATTTATTGAAGTTTAAACTCGGGGATCTGAAAAGCGTACAGGTGGCTGTGACGCAATGATTCTGTAGATGTGGCGTAACAAACCAATCGCTGAGGCGGTGAGCGTACAAAGAACAAAACCATGACGTCAAATCCACTCTACATGGCGGCGGCTCGTTTTTCGCGCCCTTTTATTTATCGTTACTAAACCAATTATTTTGAGGCATAGACTGATCCGTTTTTCAAAATTCAAAGACACAAAATTATAAAATGAGAGACAAGGTATTTAAAAATCGATTACAATTTTCATACGCGTGTTCCCTATTTTGATACTAAAAGTGCGGTAGTTATCTTCATTGCTGTAAGGCTTAAAAAATTTAATTTTTGCCAGGTTTAGTCTGCTCTTTTATTTCTTAAAACATATTTTTAATTTACAAATAAGTTCTATGTTATTCTTTATATGCGTTTTTTTTTCAAACGATTCATTAACAAATATTAAGTTTCACCCACAGTGTGTTTTCCATATCTCTTCA
Source organism: Isoperla grammatica (assembly GCA_945910005.1). NCBI lineage: Eukaryota > Metazoa > Arthropoda > Insecta > Plecoptera > Perlodidae > Isoperla > Isoperla grammatica. The sequence goes on from OX246737.1 coordinate 104,177,485, forward strand.
AAAACATTATTTCAAATCAAGATCGTCTGAAATAAGGTTAAATAGCGTAAACGACGTGTCGTCAAAACTATCATCGAAAAAACTTTCACTGGTAATTGGGTTCGAATAATATGCTCTCGTAGGTTAGATAATCTGCAAAAAAGCTGTTTAGTGTTGAAGATGGAAAGTGGTTCACCCATACCTCAATTTACTGCAACAACCAAGTGTGAAATTAAATGTTCAGGTAAATTATATTAAATTACTGAAAGTCGGTTCCAAAATATTAAAGTAGAAACGTATGGATGTCAATAGAAATAAGACAAAAAATAATTACGAGATTTCCCCCTATCAGTATTTTCAAATATTTCTTCGTAATTTTTATTATTCCGCAATTTTGCCTTAAAGTATTATTGTTTAATCGTTTGCTCAGTTGTAGCTTGCCACATTAATGATTAATACCGCACCCCATCTGGGTCCGGTGTATAGAATTTTTCCATGGCAGCTCTGCCTGTCGTAAAGACAATTAAAAAGCCGACTTCGTATGACTAAAGCCTCAACTACAAATTAATCGTAATCGGGATCCGAAAATCGTGAAAAAGTTAACTTACGTGGTTCTTATGGCACTGTTCACAAAAAATCATAATGTTTTAATAATTAAGCATGAGATAATGTACGATTGCTATCCAGATCCCGATTACAACCGCGATGGTTAGGGCTTTATCTGTCGAGTACGTCGTAACACATCAAGTAATAATAATCAGTGGCGTGCAGACTATGGTTTTACGGCGCGACCTGCGCCGGTGGAAAATTTCAGGGGGTGTACCCACCCCTTGGGGTGCTTACACCCCCTAGAGCGGTATGGGTTAGTTTAAAAAATTAACAACATAGTATATCTCACACTTCAACAATCAGGACACCGCTGTTTCTCTGCCTTCATATAACATGAGGGATCTTCTTCAACTTTTAAGCTCGTATGATTTGCAAACAGCGTTTCCGAACCTTTTCACCACCTACAAGGCAGCCTGCACAATTCCGACTTCTTCTGCGTCAGCAGAGCGAACATTTTCGAAATTGAAATTAATCAAGAACCGCCTTCGCACAACAATTGAGGAGGAGAGACTCGAGGATCTAATGATCTTAGCGTGCGAGATGGACATAAACGTAGATATAACCGCAGCAGTGGATAAGTTTGCTGCTTCTTCAGAAGTATTCAAAACTCATTTAGTTTACCATTAGTTTCCGACTTTGGAAATCGGAACTAGTATCTACAGTGTCAAATATGTTCAATTTATTTATTTCCATCACTAAGAAAACCCTGTGTGAGGCGTTAAAAACGAGCTGTACTCAAAAGTTTTCAAAACTACCGCCATTGTTTTCGCCAGTTTTATTATTTACTACCCTACCCCTTACAACATATACAAAACATTGTAACTCCTTTAGTAATTTCCTCTTTGAGCATTAAAATTCACAAAATAACTTTGATTACGTGAAAAAATTTTGCGCCTTCGGCGATAAGGCCTCCGGCGGCTGGGGCTACGCCCCAGACCCCTAACAACTCGCGCTTCGCGCTCGTCACACGCGGATGGGTCGGTGTACCCCTAAATGTTCTATGCACTCGCGCCGGTCCTGTTCGTACCTCTGCACGCCACTGATAATAATAATAATTAATGAACTACTCAATTATATTTGTTTCATTCAACGATTTGAATTCAATCTTGGATTCACGGTGCAATGATGGTGGGGGTTTCAAGCTGTGCCATATTATTACCGTAACGTAATTAGGGCCACGTCTGTATTTAGCACCAATTAGAGTTCTATGCATAATTTATTCCTGCTCTCTAAATGCCCTCGGAGCTTTGAATATCCACAGTAGAACTATAACGCAGATCCTAACCAGCAGATTATTTCTGATTGGATCATTTCCTTCAAGTGTGCTGTCATATAGATATCCTATAAATAAAAGAGATTGATTTCAATATTCAAGTCAACATTAAATTAAATCAAACTGTATTTAATGGAAGATGGAGCGGAACCGGAAATTCGAAAAGTATCATATTAGCCACATGTTATTCAAGGAAATTATTACCAAAGTATATTATTTAGTACTTTGTAGCGTCTATTTAATTGTTCATAAAATATCAGGATCTGGAATTTTCTAAACATTTAAATTGTGTAAACGCATATACTCTGATGTGCGTTTAAAACCGAAGTGAGGAATTAAAAAATTTAAATGTATAACATCATTATTCAGCAAATACTTTATCGACTTCACCAGTATTTCGAATAGCTCAATGATTCTAAAACTTTTGCGTATTAGGACGCGCATCACTGAAATAAATATTGTTTTTAAATATTTCTGATTTAGAACTTTTTAGAACTGTCAGCAATCCATTTAAGCAAATGTGTCATCTATTGTGCAAACCACTTGATTTACATATACAGTATATGTGAAAAATTGGGACACAAATCACGTGGGAATATAAAAGTTATCAAGAAGTACGCCAGATATAATACTATTCTCTAATTAAGTATGTTTTAACTAATTATAGTAACTCTTTATAATATCCTTAGTCAAATTTACAAAAATATAAAATGCATCTAATTAATAAATGCATAAAACTACTAAATAACGCAAACAAGGTAATAAAGTAAATTGAACTAAACCATCACCTTTCTTGCAACGTTGGATCTCTTGTCATACTGTTGAGAACCTATTGAACGGTTAACAGTCTACATATACGATTTTAAGTGCAAATTAGAAAATATTGTTTCACAGAGATTTGTCTTCCAGTAATGGTTAATGGTCCCTTTTTTAGTCAGCTATTAAATATGGTGGAACTAAATGTATAACTCCTAAGATTTCTCTCAATAACCTAAGTGGAAATTGGAGTATTTTCAATTTCACTTAACTTATCTTTTCATTAAACAGTTCCAAGCCAGCCGATTGTTTCATGCACTCAAGGTGATGATTTGTAAGATGTACCGTGTGGTACCGTGTTATTTATCATTTGTCATGGAATTCTTAATGCGCGCACATAGACACTCTGGGCTGGGCACTTATCTACTTACTTCGCGACGATGTAGATAATTTACCGTCACGACTCAAATTGTGGCAACAGGTGCTTTCCAGACGACGAGTGGGCCCAGGCATTATGTGGAAATGAAATAATTCCACGAGACATTCTTGCTCAAGTCCAGGTTCGAATCTGCAACGCAGAAACTTCGGTGTAGACCTTGAGCGTAATCAACCCTACATCTCTGCTCTAAGAATCAACCAACGCTTGTGGCTTGCTTGTCTCCCTAAAATATAGTATTAGGCCTACCATAAAATACTTATAGAGTAAAATATAAAGTATTCGCCATTATTTATATATACCTAGTATATATATGGGATGCCGTATGGAAAAAAAGATGTTTATAAATATTTATATAATTAACAATGATTGATTATCGAGAATGGAATTTTGTTATCAACAATATAGATAATCGATGTCGAATAACTCAATATAAATAAATATACCAGTTTATAAATCACAGATTAAAGTGGATAAGGTGTTCGTAGATGTGTTGGTACCGGTATTCGATAACATTATTTCATTGTAAATCAGAAAAAACTGATTCAATACTGATCAACAGCCAATATAAATAACTTTACTGAAACCTAATTTAAGCCTCGGTTTTAGATACAAATTTATGTTACAAATAATAATAATGATAATAATGTTAATAATAATGATAATAATAAATAAATAATCTTTTGTTAGCACATCAAAGTGGCTCAGTATAGTGACGTCCAATTAAACGTGTATCTGGCAACAACTTTATTTCTAAGATTTTGATTGATGGCTGTCATAACGAAACCCAATTGCAGTGGATGGTGAAATTATTAGCTGTGAGTCACACAAGAAGATGGGACTAAACGGTTTTGCAATCCTGAGACTCTAATCCGCAAGGTCGCAGGTTCGATTCCGGCCACCCGCAATGATGACTGTAGTTGTTCTCGGGGGTCGGGGGTCGGGGGGAGGGGGTGTATTCATAGCTCTCACATGACGTCACAGCGGCCATGGCTGCGACACAATGGGCGTCTCAGGTCAAAGCTGAAGTAGGTTGCAGCACCTGTCCTGAAAGGTCCAACTTTGTAATTCATTCCTTGTTAAATATAGGGTACGCACACCTGACGTAACAGCCGAACACAACAATGGAATAAATGAATTGAACTGGTGGACAAACAACAAGCTGTCAAAGTAATATCTTTGCAAATAATGACGAGAAACAATTAGTTGTAACGATAGTAACTGCTCTCCAGTTAAAATTTATGTTCAGTAATGGACAGCAACTATCTTAAAGTTTGTAAACGTTCTGATCGTTTCTTTTTCCAACTTCAGAACTTCATATTTTTTTTGACAGCTTGCTTGTCCATTGGTTCAATTCATTTGTTTCATTGTTGTGTTTTGGTGTTGTGCGTACCCTAACAACTGTTTAACTGTCAAACGACAATATGATGGTTTTGTATTTATAACAAAGGTATTCTCCGTCAAAAACCTTGTAAAACATTACTACAATGGATGATTTATATTTAAAAGTATTAAATATAAACGACTTGAATGTTTGAATTGAGAAAACGAGGGGCAAAGATCGAGTTGAACCTTTCAGTACTGCTACTAGCGCTGCGAGCTGCAGAAAGCCGCGCCTGAGACGCCCATTGATGTAGACCTATCCTAGATATTTATGATGGTTGATTAATGGGGCTTTACGTCTCATATTTCTGCAACAATGGCTAATCGAGACGAACTAGATATTGACGAATATTATTAAAATTTACTGAATAAGCATAATTTATAATTTTAAAAAACTTAAGTAATAAAAAAATCACCAATTACCACACATACCAATGTTATTTGTAAGACAGGCTGAATTTTAAATAACTGAGGATTTCTGTGTTCTACCTCAACAGGCTTCAATTGTTTTTCCGGGGCAAAGTTTTGTCACAAATGTGGCCGCCACGGGCACAGATGTAAATATGAATACATTAAATGTTTTTTTTCCAAACAAAGCACGGCTACAAGGTTATTTTTGCAATCGTAATTAAGCCTGTTCACCCTAAATCACGGTTCCTTTGAAAAATAAAAATGATTGAGTTTGACATGTGAGAGTAATTGTTTCAGGTAGCGACTACGCTGGTTCTCTCGGCCGTGCTCGGGTCCGTGTTGTCCATGCAGTGGAAGGGAATTGATGGCAGCGGTGGGAAGCTAGACTTCATCCAGTTCAACAACGACGCAGGCGCAGGAGCTGGTTTACAGTACTTGCAGCCTCCGGGCACGTTTGGTGACGCTCAGGGCTACATCAAGCGTCACGGGGGCGGTGACTACGAGGGAGACTCCCACGACCCCAAATTCATCCCCCAACCCGTCAAGGTCATTCGCGTCTACGTGCCTAAACCCATTCCCGTCGCCGTACCCAAACCCTTCACGGTAAAAGTGCCGAAACCCTACGCTGTCTACGTCCCCGTGCAGGAACGCGTCGAGGTGCCCGTCATTAAACACGTGCAGGTCAAGGTCGATAAGCCGTACCACGTGACCGTCGAGAAGCACGTGCCGCAGTATGTGGAGAAGCCTTACCCCATCACCGTGGAGAAGCATGTGTTCTACGACGTGCCTAAGCCATACCCCGTGCACGTGCCCGTCTACAAGCACGTCTACCTAGGCCACGGTCACGGCCATTGAGACTCTGGGCGCAAAGATGTTGGAACAATGACATGGAACTAAAACCCGAGACCCCAGAGTGGCGGGAGGACCCGTCCGTACCATAAGCTATTTTGAATAGAGCATTTTTAAAATGATCTAGGGTCACCTTAGACAGGTTTTAATCACGGTGCTCTACATTTTTTATATCAATTCAATATATCAAAATATAAAACCAAGTTGAAAGATGATTTCGTGTATGCAGAACCTTGACATGTAATTTGTAAACGTGTGGTGCATTGTTGTCATTGAAGATTTTGAAGTACCGTGTTGAATGCAATCTCAGGGTTCTAGATCATTTTGGAAATGGTTCATTATTGTATTGTATTCTTCACCTGGAACTTAATTGGTCACTTAAGTACCACACTTATGGTATCATTCGTTCTCTGGAATAAAATGGTTGTATGTGATCCAGTTAAGTACCAAGTGAAGTATATCGGAATATGTAATGGGAATGGCTCTAGATTCATTATTGTTTTGGTGATTTTAAAATAAGTATTTTGTAATAGTAGATATTTAAAATCTATTTAAAAGTACATTTTTGGGAAATCCTTGAACCTAACGCTATATAATATTAACTTAAATTCACTTTAACATATTATATTACTACGTTTACATGCAGGTTTGAAATCGATTTGAGAACGTTTTGAGTTTTCAAAACAGCATATAAACACTTCGAAAGTGGGTTTGGATCGGTTCGAGTCACGCCTGTTTGCTCGCAGGGGTGACTTGAAAACTAGTTTTGGAAACTGCCATGTAAACACCCCACTGCCGCCAATACGTTTTGACTTGGCGGGCTCATTAGCAAACTAAACCGGCGGTGGCAGTGCAAAGTGAGGTTAGGTTCTCACTTTTCTACCGCGCTTGTATCTTCTAGATGGTAATATATTATATTTTGAAGTCGCAAGTCTTAAAATATAACAAATGTGTGAGGATTACATGTTGTGACAGCTAAATGTGACAGCTTTGTTGTTTTGTTGTTGTTGTTGTTGTATAGATTACCCGCACTGCCCTCTCTGTTGTTCCAATGTCTCTTTAGAAAGCAGTGAAATGTCTTATTGTAAGTGGCGCTGTATACCGGGAAATGTACGAACTAAAAATGGTTTGAGAACGTATTCAGATCGATGGCATGTAAACGATCGACGGTTTTGGTTTGACTTGAGTCAAAACTTTTTCAAACCTGCATGTAAACGTAGTATATGATTGCATTAATGCGAGTGATTGCGACAGCCTTAAAGTTTCTTTTATGAATTTAATCATCATAGGAAACATATTCCGATAAATATAAATTCTATACCGATCACTTTTGGGTCAAACATTTCGTATGTTGAACTACTAAATGGAAAGCGTCCCAGTTTATAATTGTTATAAAATATAACATCCTTCGCATTGATATGCCGGAGCTCTCGGCAATGCATTATTTTCTGTAAATCGGTTGTATCGCAATTCAAAATGTTATTTTTTGTTTCCAACACTATTATACTACTACCATTCAGTTTTTATTACAATACACGCATGACATATTTTCGTTTCCAATTCCATCAATATTGATGATACCGATACCAGCCGACGATACACGCAGTCACGTACGTGTTTACATGTAAATACAAGTATTTGCACAAATATCTAATTTGCCCATCTATATTTATTAGTATAGCCGTAATATTTTGTATAGTTTTCTTGCTCAGCTTTGAAACAGCTTTGAAAGATATTTAGTCTGGCATTATTTTCTTGACGTCATGGACCATGTGGGCAAGCAGCTGGCAGAGTTATCTATCATTGGTGTAAGCAATGCTGTTATGCTCCTTCTACATGGCACGTGACGTCACATCCAATCAGAGCACGTTCTTGGCTAGGACGGCAGAAAATACAAATAACACATTTTTGCATGTTATAAGTCTTTTAAATTTGAAAACGTTTTTGGTGTTTGGAATTAAAAACTTATCGGTAGACGTTCAATAATTAGCGTTTTGAAAGTTCTAGCATACACCTTATTGTTTCAATATGGCGGGTATTGAGATACTAATTGCATAGGCCGTCGGACGAGCATTGAAAGTCTCATTTTTGAATGCATTTGTGTTTGTTTATTCCATTACAATATTTTCAACAACCAAAACCAAGCAAATACTCATCTGAGCAAAGTTGTGAACTAACAGTCATTATATAGTTGGCACAAAAAGGGCGACTTCCATTTTGTAACCACGTTCTATAAGGTAATGTAAGGGTCGCTATTCTAGTCATTCCACTTTTGGACAGTCTTGTTTGTTTTTGTTGTTTTTTCCATTGTCTTTGTTACTTGTTTGTTTAATAAAAATGTAACCATAAACTGGTTTGATTGTAATAATAAACAATGTTGATCAATTACGTTTCCTCTCCCTAGGGTATTATATTTTCACCATCTTTGAACTTCAGGCCGCCATTGCAACCATTCTTGAATACACAGCCTTCTCGAATATAATTCGTAATTTCAATAATTTTGCAATGTTACATTGAGGCACAGCCTTCTTGAACGTCGGTTAAATCCGAAGTTCTCATCACAAGACTCAATTGGGGAGGCTGTGACACCACAGGCGGACAAACAATGTGTTGCCAGGCAACTCCAATATCGTATCTTTCTTTGATTGGTGCATATTCAATTTTTGTCTGAAATAAAACACGGCAACACGGCTTTTTTAGAATTGAGTCTTGTGCTATTTACCCGTCAAAATGGCTGTGCTTTGAGGAAGTTGTACGGTCGTAATGGCGGCCGCCCAAGATGTCAGCGCCCACTAAAGGGCACGTATTATTGCCTATAGTTAAAAAAAAAAAAACTAGTTACACAACAATATTTAAATAAGGTTGAATTTTGAAACGGCAGTTACACGCTAAATATGTAGACTTGTACACATAATGTACACAATGTCCTTGTACAAACAATGACTAGTAACTAGTACAGCTGAACCAGCAATCAAGCAAGCAACCAATGTCTGAACGACATTTTGGCGTGTGATCATATCGTTGAGTACATACTTTTATACTGACGGAATATGTGGAAAGAGCCTCTAAAGTTAACTAGTTGAACTCTCTTGAATCCCCAAGATGAAAACAATAATATACAAATCGATCCTGGAATCTGAAATTTTACGCATTTTGAACCTCATTGGGCCTACAACAACAACAAATTATATTATTCCCGCCTGCAAAGTCATTGTATCTGCTAATCAGGGTCGATAAAGAAGTTTCCCCTTCGAACAGAACTTCTCTATCGACTTTGATCTGAATGTTTGAACTATGGATCGCCCGCAGGCGTTTGGTCGACTATAACACCCGGTAATAATACAAGCCTCTAAATATTTAGCCCAAGACTAACTTGTTCGCGCTTCTGCTTGGTATGGTTATTGGCTTTGAATGGTATGGTTACCATGGAGAAAACAGGTAAGTCTCGGACTTAATATTTAGCGGGCGGTGATGATGCTGGGCCTTATTTATGCCCGATCTTATGACTTCCAACTAAACATTAGCCTCCGCCCCATGCGCACCACCAATCAGAAGCTGTGAAATCAAGTCAGCTGACTACCAGAATATTTAGTTGGAAGTCATAAGACCGGGCATTACACGCTACTATGCACGAGCAATCTATATTGCCAGCAATAGCAATGTTTGGTGAGCTTATGTTGAACTTCAATGACATATCCCTAATTTATATTGATAGAAAATGTATATGTGCCATGTACCGTGCATTGCTCAACTGTGGGCAATATTGCTAAAAATGTTTTTAAAAAAGTGTAGTACATCCCTACTTTGAGCCATTGCTAGAAAATATAAATTTGTTGAAAATCGTGTAAACCCACCATGAGAAATGTGTGTGTTAATGGTGCCATCAATGCTAAAGGACCTATAGCAAATAAGTAAAATCAATGACAGATAGATAGATATTTGGGCTTAACGTCTCATAGTTTTGCAACTTGGCTAATCGAAACGATGAGTGGGTGAAATATGAAGATGAAATAAGGAGGTGTTTGGAGGAAAGGGACAAGTAGGAGGGCGGGGAGGATAGAAGAAGGGGGAGGAAAAGGGAGTGGGGAGATTGTGGACTGCATTTCGTCTGACTTCTCCTCCTCGACCTGTCCGGCTAGGGTGGCCCTACCAGAAGCATACGCTTCCGCCGGCATAGCTCTCGGGATCAGCAAAACACGAAAACCTGCTCACCACGATAAGGTAGCAGCAAAGATTACTGAGTGGGGTAGCAGTCCTTGGGCAGGAAAATAATGAAGTGTGACTGATTAAAAACTGAATAATCTTGAGTGACTTTCTATGGAGGAGGGAGAGACGGAAGAGGAACCGAAGTCCACAACCTCCCGAATGACATCACCTTACTTGGAAACGTCGTTGCTTCACTGGACTATCTATTTTTTGTATTTATTAGCATAATGCTGGCCCTTCACACAATGTGCTTGCGTCATATAACATGTCAATTCTTAGAACTAGCTCAATACAAAAAGAGGAAAAATAAAAGCTCAGTATCAACATAGGATTAACAAAATTCACACAAATTTGTAAGTTAATTTACGGATACGCACGCAGAAAATAATATTTAAAAAGAGATGTCAGAAAAGAACATTTAATCACAATGACTATATTATTACAGGAAATGTGATAACATGATAACTGAATAGAATAGATTATATGACAGGAATATGCCTGCGGGTCCAATCTTTTAGCATTTATTTTTTTATGGTCCAATTACATTGATATATCCATCCGCTTTTAGTCTGTAAACCGTGCTATGAAGCTGAGTGTATTTCAGTTGTTACTAGATATCAAATTGAATGTAACCTATCATATCTAGGCTATCAAGTTGCATGTGTTTCAGTTGTTACTAGATATCAAGTTGAATGTAAGTAATTTGTGACTAAATATCAAGTTAATGGAACCTGTTTTCCTACTATGTACGCCCTAGGGTTGGACATAAAAATTGAGTATATTTCAGTTGTGACTAAATATCTAGTTGAATGTCACTCTTTCATCAAGTTGAAGTCAAATTTGAATGTCAATATGTTACTAAACTAGGAATCAAGTTGGATAAGATAAGATAAGATAAAATTGTGTTTATTTAGCTTCACCAGCTATTATTGTCGTACATCCAAATATATACAAGTTACAACTTATAAGCCTACTATAGAATATTATTTTTAATTATATTTATTAGTTTTAATTGCTGTGTATTTTATTGATTCATTGGTAACTCAGTTGTAGACTAGATATCAAGTTGAATGTCAATCTTTTACTAGACTGGGAATCAAGTTGAAGTCACTCAGCTGTAGACTATAGATATCAATTTGAAGCCACTCAGCTGTAGATTAGATATCAAGTTGAATGTCACTCAGCATGTAGACTAAATATCAAGTTGAATGTCACTCAGCATGTAGACTAAATATCAAGTTGAATGTCACTCAGCTGTAAATTAGATATCAAGTTGAATGTCACTCAGCATGTAGACTAAATATCAAGTTGAATGTCACTCAGCTGTAAATTAGATATCAAGTTGAATGTCACTCAGCATGTAGACTAAATATCAAGTTGAATGTCACTCAGCTGTAAATAAGATATCAAGTTGAATGTCACTCAGCATGTAGACTAGATATCAAGTTGAATGTCACTCAGCATGTAGACTAAATATCAAGTTGCATGTCACTCAGCATGTAGACTAGATATCAAGTTGAATGTCACTCAGCATGTAGACTAAATATCAAGTTGAATGTCACTCAGCATGTAGACTAGATATCAAGTTGAATGTCACTCAGCATGTAGACTAAATATCAAGTTGAATGTCACTCAGCTGTGGACCTCCTAGATACACTTTGACCTTTGATTAACACATCTCACAGCATCTCGGCTCTCTGACAATCACAACGTGTTGAACTCTTGGACAAGTCTATTCAGGGCCTCTATATTAGCGCGATGGGTCAAGCGCGGTTGTGCGCCGTTCTGTTTTGCGTGTTTGTGTTGGCTGTACACGGAAATGAAGGTGAGTGGATATTTTGTAGGATATAATTTATTTTTATTTATTTTATTGTAATTAGGTCCGTGTAGGGCGCAATGCCCTCTTTGGCCTGATGAGTGATGATTGATGAATGATAATGAGGAAGGGAGGAGGGGAAGCCTTGTACCGATACGTAGCCTACTCCTGTCGAAAAGGGGACCATCGCCTTTACGTGCCATCCGAAAGGACGGCGTAACTTTAACCAGTCATATAGGTTTATAGTTCCTCCACTAACCTGGATTGCCGAGCAGTTGACGAGAAGAACGAAGCTGTTATACACAAGCGTTCGAACTCTCCAATCTGCTCTAACCAGCGGTAACTAGTGTTTCGGAGGAGAGCGGTCACCCACCCTCCTCCTGACCTAGCCCGAGGTTGCTTAACTTCGGTGTTCGAACGGGAACTGGCTAAGCGACCGCTGCTAAACCGTTGGCTGGTACGACATATGTATAGCGCGTATCTTTTGGAGTAACTTTGCCATGTACAGTGGCCACCATAAGTGATCACAACATGTATTTAGTCTTATCACCCTCATGCACACTCACTATTTTATTGTTTGGAAGAGGTTGATGGATAAGTTGATTGAGGAATAATAATTTCAATAACCGTATGTATAAAGAAATTAGTGCAGGAGAGTTGTGGGTGTAAATACCGTGTTCTCATCCCCTACTAGTAATGTAATTATTAATTAATAATTAAGGTTATTTGGACATGGGTTCAAATCCCGCACAAAGTAGCGGTTAAAAAGGAGGGGGGCGATGGGGTGATGGCGTGGTCGTCCCTACCCCTTTCAACTATATATCGGGTTTAGTTTAATACTAACATCAACCCATACAAAATTTCATAAATAAATATTGAAGTAATATGAAGTTATTTTATGGGCACCGTGAAAAAGAGAATTTGAAAGAATTTGACTTTCACCATCAATATAGCTGGGGCTGCGCCATCAACAGAGCAATAACAAATTAATAAACCATAGTAATATTAGCAACTATAATCGTCATGTTGTTTTCAAGAATAAAGCAATTGTTTATGCCAATAAAATTACACAACATTACACAATATTATTAAAAATTCAAAGTGATGGAACTGGTTTGAACTAAAGTGTTTAAAGTTTTTTTTTTTTACAAATTCGTGAAGGGTTATAACAGTTATTGTTTTGATTTTTTCTATTCGATGTGTGTATTTTTTAATCACGATCCGGTGCCTTTATTTGTGCATCCTTAGGAACTATACAACATTTTAGATACGTATATATTCACAAACGACGGCGCAAAACACCAAATACTAAACATGAGCGCCCTGCGCAACATTCACTAACTGTGTCTACATCAGTTGAGATGGGACAATATTCGCTTCCTAGTTCCCGGCAAGGTCACGCCACAGGTCACGCCACGCGAGATGGGTGGGCCTATGACACACGCATTCGACTTATTGCGCACTGGTTCGCGTAGATAATAACATCAGTTTTACGTAGGAATACCCGTTATAGGATGCACACCAGCTTTATCTGATGTGCCCCTCTTTAGGTGACTTACTAAGTTATTAGCGTGTTTGGATAGTAGGGGAGGAAGGCTATTAGTAGGACTCAATCCCAGCATTCTCCTTAACGACTGAGGAATATCTCAGGAAAAAACTTCGGTCAGGACTGCCGGTGGCCGGAACCGAACCGACGACCTCCCGAATTAGAGTATCGCGTCTTACCGTTGAGCTACCCCTATCGGTGTTTCGCGTAGATGAAGCGATGTTCAAGTAATGCTGACGAAATAGTTGAGTACCAACTTAATTTTCTACTTTTCTTGTTCCTACCATCTAAATGAAATACATCAATTAGGGATAGTTTCCCACCTTCGATTGGTTACCTGGAAATTCCTAACACAGCAGGCGTGACTAATGAGGCTTGTGCACACTACTAAGCGGAAGACTACATGAATACGGGGCCTCATACTCTAATGCCGGCGTATAGCGTTAGTCGTTGGCCAATCAGGCAGCGGAATGTCGTACGCGACTCCTCCCCTTTTCAAATAGGATTTATTTCTATTTGCCCAACGACGAACGCTACACTCCTACGTGGGACAATGAGACGAGTGCGTGGAAGAATCAGGAATCTGCTGATTTTTGTAAAAACAGCGTGCATGAACGGGGCAGTAGATAAGGATTTGAGATCGGTATGGGATTAGTTATGTTGGGGTTGTATATGTGTTTTTGTTGACCTACATGTAATAGGTTTTCGTACGCAAATCAGTGATCGGATCACTCGGATGTGGGTTTCCTTAAGCATTCGTTCTCAAGTGAAATACCCTGGGGCTAATTAGGGCCAGGGTGACTCTGCTAGTCGTAAGAGGCGACAAAAAGAGATCCGGTCTCTTTCCCCCGACTTTCCCAATAAAGATTGCTCCTCCCATTTGGCCCTGTCCTCTTTTACTGGTTTTCCTTTAAGACGACCACCGCGATGTGCAATGGATCTGATTCGGATATCTCAATCTTCACATTTCACCCACTCATCGTCTCGATTAGCCAAAGTTGCAAAAACATGGTAAGTAAAACCCAAATATCATCATCATTACCACCATCATCATCATCATCATCATCATCATCATCATCATCATCATCATCATCACCATCATCATCATCATCATCATCATCATCATCATCATCATCATCATCATCATCATCATCATTATCATCATCATTATCAAGTGAAATATAACGGTAACTTCGCGCTCGGTTTAAACCCCAGACTATTCCCTTCCTGTTAACCAAGTCGAATGTCTTCCAGACGAGAGTCCCGAGGTGGTCGAGGAGATCCTCAAGGAAGCGGAAGTGAAGATCAGCGAGCAGGTCCGCGCGATCCTGGAGCACTATAAGCAGGAGGATCCCGTAGGACTCCCTGGCGCCCCCATACAGGACCCCATGCCGATACCAGACATGAAGCAGTCCTTCTCCATGGCCACGATGAACTTCAAGCAGGCCAGCGTCTACGGACTCTCGCAGTTCAGGATCGAACATATCAAGTCCAACCTTGCAGAGATGCAGGTCAACAACAACCCGTTAAGAACTAACTGAGTTACTTAAAACCCCTTCAATCCCGAATTAATTTCGCAGTTCAAGTTCACCATCTGAAAAATGTATTTTGTATACAGAAAAACATTCTTCAAAGTTACCAAATCATAATTTTTAACAAGTTTTGAGAAATTTTGGATTTTGAATATTTTCAAAGATTTTAGGTAAAATTTACTTTTAACAACAAAGTTACAGCTTATTCTTTTTTTTATAGTCTTTTGCAATTTTTAAGTTCAACCACGAGAGTGTTATTTATTTATCAAATTTCCGGGACATTTGAATATATCCGTCTTTGGTCTTTTTCAGTTCTGGTAAAGAAATGGGGGAAAATTTCACAGAAGGCAAAAATTTGAACGAAAGTTTTGAAATCCGTGAGAATTCAATGAGGTGTGTTATAAAGTTGGAACAAAAAATTCCAAATCCAATGTTGCCATATGGCTACGCTGGTATTGAAAGGGTTAATATTAGATTAAGGATTCAATTCAAAACTGTAAAACGAGTTCTTTACTGGCGTTGTGTACGAACACGCTTACTTAAATTTGTCGCCAGCAGCTAATACTGTATAAGGCACAGCGTGACAAGGCTGAACAGTATAGTGGCATGCAATAAAATAAGCCTGTTACTGTAGCTTGGGTACACAACAAACTAAAATCTAATTATTTACTTTTTGGAGACAAAAAGAAAGCTAGTGTCAGTGCAAATGTGATCTAACGCAGACTGTTACAGGTGTCCATCGGGCTTCGTCTGGAGAAGCTGGAGATCCGGGGTAACTATACCATGTCGACGTGGGTCAGCCGCTCCCAAGGTGGCTTCAACGTGACCCTCCTCGACGTGTACATCGAGGGTATCGCGAGGCTCGAGGTCGACCGTAGCGGTCGCCTCCAGGCCCAAGACATCAGCATGGACATCACCTTCGCGCACATCCTTATGAACTTCGAGAACCTCGGCTTCATGGGTTCCATCTTCCAGGGCATCATCAACTCCGTGGGTTCGTTCCTCTTCGACAGCATCAAACCGTTCATCCTGAGTCAGGTCAACACGAACATACGCGGTGACATCAACAAACACATCTCCGAGATACCGCAACGGTTCCCGAACTCGATCTCACCGGTGGATATGGCGATCGCGACCGGTCGCCAACTGGTCCGCGAGAAAGGCTACGACCCGTACTTGTTGCCCAACTACAACTACACTGCGGGGATATTCAGGGTGGATCTCACCCATGCGTGGGTTCACGGGTTCTCGTCGTTTTACCGCGTCGGAGATCTCACCGTCACGATGATCGATCACGTGATACAGGTGGGGGTGCATATGGGCACGCAGAAGCTGACGGGGAGGTGTTTGTGGGAGGTGGGAGTCGGAGGGATGGTGTCGAGGGCCGGGACCGTTACGTTCACCGTCGACTATTTGCACGTCATGATCAAGACGAGTCAGGCTCTGGATGTTCGCAACAAGCCGACCTTGGACGATCTGGACATCAAGCTGGGCAACATCCAGGTAACCATCTAAGAACAGTGCACGGGGATCACCTGGGACAAGCGGAGAAGGTTGATAGTGAAAAGCAGGGGATTTATAACCCGACTGGTGCCTATTATAAGACCAATTACAATCTGAAAGATATCAGAGTAATGGGTCTTATGATAGGTGCTAGGGGTACAATCCCCGGCTTTTTCGAGAAATTTCGGAACTTGTTCCAACTACCATCAAGTCTCACCGATGAAATTGTTTTGGTGATATTACGGTGGTCCATTTTTATATTTAGGCACCATTTATATTCGTCATTTTGTTTTTTTGTGTTTCGTTAATTTGTTTCGATTTTCGTTTTGATATAAGTTATTGTATGTTATTCTGTGTCTTACGGCAACAGCTTTGGCTGCAGTGACCGAATAAAGGTTGTTATTATTATAATGGGTTGGCTTTCGTTATGGTTCTCGACACCAATTCAACTACAGTGGGGTTTTTGAAAGTGTCGAGTGATTACGAGATCCAAATTAGGGCAATGCGTCTAAAGAACCGAAGGGATGGACTTACTATGGGCGCGTGCCAGGTCACAGGTCAAAGGCATCAACATCTATATTAAAGTAAAGTTACTTTTAAGAAGCAAAGTGAATTCATGTGATTACATGCAATTCTAAAAATTGGGCTCTGCCTCGAGGTAGGTACGAGCACCCGGCAGGGTAGGCTATATCTTACTATCTTTGGGTACGAGCCTGTCAGCAAATAAGGCACTCAGTCTAAACTGGTTAAGATGTTTAGTTGCGTTTCCGACAATTATATCGCTTTTTCCACTGCTGCTCAAAACGAATCACTTTCCTGGATCAAAATGATAATTTCTATCTTTGAGCCAACTGAAGTTCTAAATTTACTTTGTCTCTTTACTGGCATGTATATGATTGCCACAGGAATTATTGTTGTTGTGTATTATATTGCTCAAATTCGGTAAGAGCCCCTGCTGACATAGTATGTGCTTAGGGTTAAACACTATGAACAGCTGGCAACGTCTGCCTCTCACCAATCATAGAGTCTCTCACACAAAGAATAACTTCCACTTATCTCCATTGGTTGTCACTCGCTTCTATTCAACCTGAGTTCTTTCAATTTAACCAACCGTAGCTGCATTGTTGGCGATCACTTTTGCTGGGACTATTGAGAATGGAGTTAATAGCCCCAAGCTACCTAATCGCATTTAATTCTGAACGAGAAATGCACATGTTCACACAACGCAAACGAGAAAATACACTTTTTGGACTCATATGACGAATTTTTAATTTGAGAGTGCTGTGGCGTAACTGACGTTTAGTGAGCTATTAGTTTGGCAAATTAAAATCATAACATTGAGATTCTTATTTATTTATTTATTTATTAATCATTTCCATTTACTACAAAAGTGAATGGGATTTTCTGCTTCTCATGCAGAATGTCCGTAGTTCGAATTCTGCTTATTTAAGGTGAATCTACCCCCCCTGAAAAAACACTTTTGCTATAGGAATTACTTGTAGATGTGTATGTGTGACGTCTGAAGTGTACCCCTTCTCCCCCCCACTTCCGCAACTCCGACCGACCTCCGCGCGCTTCGTTCTGATTTCAGTCGAGCGCTGGCTCTGGTCAAAGCAAGGTCACGCCTGGCAAGGCGCCGCTCCGCTTACTGGGTGTCATTTTTCCCCCCAATACTTGGATTAAATCTGTACATTTGTGTTCTCAACTACTGTTGAGCGGTGCTAGGACACAAGGAGGCAATTTCTTTGCGCAAATTACCTGTCTAGACCCGTAAAGTAGTTACGGCTGGACTGCGACACGAGCAAACTGGTGCGCTTTACATCCGTGTACGTAAATCACCAACACTCGAAAAGTTTTTTACGTAGGCTTGAGACTGCAAGCATTTTGGGAAGATAAGGGTCGAGCGCATGATATGCACTTTATTTCTTGAAAGCGACTCTTTTCATAATTAAGTTATGGAATAGTAAACACAGCATATACTCAAGTGCCTTTTCACCGGTACACGAAAAAATTCATTAAAAAAACTGGTCACATAGTTGTGTTTTAAAATTGTATTCCATCATTCCTAAGATAGCAACCTATAGCATACTACATTTTCGTGTACTTGACAAATATGGTCTAGAGGTTGAATTACATGAACGTTAAGACTTTTAACGCTATCGGTACACGTAAAAAATAACAGTGTAATTTTTTTACAACCACTTTTTGCAGATATAATATCAATGTTTATCAACCTTCATCAAAAAAACTTAATTTAAAAATGTTAAGTTAACTAGATACCTTCACCTTAACTTTCAGAAATTGTCAAGGCGATTGTTATCATGCCAGGTATACATGTATATGATTTCTTTGAGCCACAACCATAACGAAGCACATTAAATACATTTACATACGTACTTAAACACATACATGATTCTCACTGAAATTCCGATATACCAAACAAAAATGCAAAAAATCTGCCAAGCCCAAAACGGAGAGGACAAACCGTTACAAACCAAAGAGGGCACACGTACAAAAAACGCCAATTTCAAAAGAGGCTCAACATTAATTAAAGGGGTGATATCTAAAATTGTGGCCGAACCAATTATTTTATTTCCAATATATAAATATATAAATTCAAATTTATTAATTTTTTATTATTATATAAGTTAATATTATTTTCCAAATATTTAACCATAAACAAATAAATATACTACTGTATATATGTTCTCATATTTCAAAAGAAAAAATACCCTCAGTTCTTAAATTTGAATGCACAACTTAGCTTTCCCACAATAATTAATTGATAGATAAATATTTTCATCTAAATATAAAAAGTGTATCATTCTTCAACTTGGGCGTAATCTCAAGACAGCACCATAGTACTAGACAACGTTATTTCAGGTGCGCGTGAACGGGGCTGGAACCCTGGACTACGTGGTCGAGTTTGTGGTGAATGTCCTTCCCAACGTTTTGCGGTACCAAATAATGGACGCGATAGAAGGGCCAATCAAGAGGTAACGTAACTATATGGTGGACTGGACAAAGTCCCCACTTTACTGACAATCACATGAATTCTCATGCTTTTATATCGGACGCTAACGTCGGACGTTGGCCAATTGTAGCCATTTACAACAATCGCTGGCACCACCCCTTCGAAGTTCGTCTAGAATTCTACGGGCTACGGTTGGTGAACGTCCGACGTCCAACGTCCGACGTAACGGCATAGGAACGCACCATTACTGATAAGGGTTGGCCAAAATAGCTCTCATAAGTTTTTAAAGTCTTGATTGGATGAATCTTAGAATGAATGTAACACATGCAGCTATCAGCAATTAGTGAGACTAGTGATGACTAAACTTTACTTACGGAACATAGCCAGGAACTATGAATAGTAAATAATATATAATTTAAGTATAACCTGGGGGGCTATTCCTGTGTTGTCATGGTGACATAACTCACCTACGTAGTTATCAATTGCTATTGGCTGATTGTAAAGCTTGCTATTGGCTGATTGTTATTCAATCAGCCAATTCACCGTGACAACTTTCAGGAATAGCCCTCCCCTCCCCCCCCCCAGGTGTAAGTGTACACATCAACATAAAATAGCACGTTATTTGAATTCAAAATAATAATATCATTGCATGGTAGGCATACATTCTAGAATATGATGTTTGAAACGCGAGACTTTTCTATCAGAAAATGCTTTTCCTTCTTCCAGATACGTCCAGGAAATTCTCGACAGGATTGACGTGGAGGCTGTACTGGATGAGAAGCTTCCGAAACTGGACGAGGCTTTCGGCCCAATTACACCTCCCGCAGAGGCAAAGGAAGAGACAGAGGAAGAGGCAGAGGAGTGATTATCTCCGACAATAGAGCAACTAACTTATTCTCCTTCTTAAGTTATTTTATTGCAGAATACTTGCACTGAGCGATCACATGTAAACCAAAGATAGTATGGTAATAATTATTATTTGTTTGCCAGAACAGGGTATATATATTTACTTTATTCGCAAGTCATACGTGTTTCAGGATTGTTAAAACAAACTTGTCCCCGGGAATATTGTTGATTGTTACTGTTAATAAAATCATGAGAATTTATAAAAATTGTGAAGCTAAATATTTGTGTGTAATTGAATTTGATCAAATACTAAATACTGAGGATTTTTTTTATTGTGATTGGTTTGTAAAACGGTACATGTTGGGAGGTAAGTTTTAACAATGTTAAACAGGCAATACCTTTCTTTAGATGCATTTTTCTAATAAGAAAGAAATATATATTCAATACTTCCGATTTGCAATATTTTAATGAAGGAGCTTCTTTTATAATCTGGAACTAATGACAAATTTGACATCACTGTTATGTAATAATAGAGAATAACAACGACAATAAAACGACGACGACGAAAATCAGTGTACCGGCAGGGTGCGAAGGGACGGTGGGAAAGGCGGGGGGGGGGGGGGGGTATTTCCCCCCTCTGATAATTTTATCTCTGGCTCTGTTTTACTTAAAAGTATCCACGCCGGGAATGGCTAAATCCCCACCACTGCATACCCATCTCATATCAAGTTACTTCATCTCGTAACGTTAGTAAATAATGCGCCAATTTACACATATTTTTCTATAGCCAGGAAGTAAACCAAACCAATGAACTTTCAGATCGCTTCTAAGGGTCAAATGTATAGTCGTTCCTCAACTCAGCCTTTCCTCAGACTCGTCCAACCACCAATCACAGAGCAGTCTACATGGCAATGCTGCTTTGTGATTAGTGGTTGGGCTAGTCTGAGGAAAGGCTGAGTTGAGGAGCGCGTGAGGAGCAATTATGCATTTGACCCTAAGACTCTTGAGGAGAAAAATACCCCAACAAATATTTTGCCCAGTCAAGATAAGTATAGGATTTGTTTATGGTTGCTATGGAGTTTGTTTTTCTTATGGAAAATAGCATGTAATAAAACAATTCCATAGCATCAAATCATGTAATTAACTTGACAGTTGTCTGTGCATATGGCCCGCTCCCTGAGCCACCACTGAATATGCACAGATCTGTCAAGTTAAGTACAGGATTTTTTGCGATGGGATTGTTTTATTACATGCTATTTTCCATAAGAACAAACTCCATAGCAACCATAAACAAATCACATACATAACTCGACTCTGCATTCCGCCCTAGCCTTTTAGTTTATTGATATGTAAATACATAATAAATAAATATAAGTTCGTAGTTTTTAGATATATCCTCTTATAAATAAGAATATGAAGGGTTAAAAATGTGGACTAGTAAATTTGGGGGCCATTTCCCCAGTTTCAATAACGTAGATTTTAATTCTCACTCGGGAAACTTAAGTATATCTTTAGATTTTAAATTGTGTCAGTGACAACACTTCGTGAACATTTCATGTTGTATTCTATCACAGAAAACATTCCTGTGATCCATTATTTTGAGTGGTGTAGCACCCTCGCTCGATCTGACAAGACTGTCCCGAGGGGTACACAGAACAGAGCACAACGGAATAGGGCACAACGGAACAGAGCACAAACCGAACACTTCCGAAGCGTGCGGTGTTGCCAAATGTGATGATTGTGTTCTGTTCCGTTGCAGAGCGGATTACCGCACACACGTTAATTTGTGTGCGGTAATCCGGTACAGAACGGATCACAGCACAATGTTTACACATAAGCGTGTGTGCGCTGTTCCGGTTCCAAACGGATCACAGCACACATTTTGTGCGCTATTCCTTGTGGTAGTTTGTGCGCTGTTCCAGACCATAACGGATTACAGCACACACTTCGCGTGTGTGCGCTGTTCCGGTGCCAAACGGATCACAGCACACATTTTGTGCGCTGTTCCATGTGGTAGTTTGTGCGCTGTTCCAGACCATAACGGATTACAGCACACACTTCGCGTGTGTGCGCTGTTCCGGTTCCAAACGGATCACAGCACACATTTTGTGCGGTGTTCCTGTCCACAACGGATTACCGCACACACATTGGGTGTGTGTGCGCTGTTCCGGTTCCAAACGGATCGCAGCACACATTTTGTGCGGTGTTCCTGTCCACAACGGATTACCGCACACACATTGGGTGTGTGTGCACTCTTCCGGTTCCAAACGGGGTCGGGGCCATAACACACAAACCCCACAACACACAATACCCACAAGACACAAAATTTTTCGTAAATTTTTAAAGTGTTTCCGGACGGGTCGTAAGACCCAAAATTCATTTTTTTAAAGTCCATTGACAGTTCGGGCCACAACGCCCAAACCCCATAGCACCCAATCGTCACAAGACCCAAACTGTTGAATTTATGTAAGTCCGATATTTATTTAGAGTCCATAGACAGTACGGGCCACAACGCCCAAACCCCGTAACACACAATACCCACAAGACACTAAAGTGCAATTTATTATAAGTCCTACTTTTCCCGACAGAGGTACCCACAACGCCCAAAGTGACGGGACGCCCAAATTTTCGGTCTTGTGGCACCAACCGTAGGGGTCGGAACACACAATCGTTTAACTTTGTGTAGAACGGCCCCTCCAGACGGGCCGGGAGACTCAAAAGAGATGCCATAGCACACAAACCCCGTAACACACAATGCCCACAAGACACAAAATTGAAGATTTTACAAGTCCGAATTTTATCAACAGAGGTACCCACAACGCACAAAGTGACGGGACACCCAAATTTTCGGTCTTGTGGCACCTACCGTAGGGGTTGGAACGCACAATTGTTCTACTTCGGGTAAAGCAAATTTTAAATTGTTTCAGGAAAAGTTTGGGTCTTATGGCCCCTACAGGTGGGGCCACAACACACAAAGTTTGGGTTTACGGCCCCTACAGGTTGGGCCACAACACACAAAGTTTGGGTCTTACGGCCCCTACAGGTTGGGCCACAACACACAAAGTTTGGGTCTTACGGCCCCTACAGGTTGGGCCACAACACACAAAGTTTGGGTCTTACGGCCCGCCGTCACGAGCGGGAAGAAAACAGTTTTTGTAAACCGTACGCAAATAGCGTTACTTCCACGTGCGGCGGATTGCGGCCATCAGGGGCTGTCACGAGACGACAGGCGCTTCGTTCAAATATGTCGCGCAAGAAGGCTAGAGAGGGTATGGACATGTCCATAACCCTTTTAGCACAGATAAGGGATTGTTGCTTTTAGTTGTCTATATTATGCTGCTATTCGACACAATTTATTTTTTTGTATTTCTTTTCATGCATCTCCAATATGATTGATAGGGCGCGATAGCTGCCCTTATAAGTTTGCCTCAGATTTATGTATGTATCCGTTCGCATTCCACGCGCGACAAGATAATATATGTATATGTTTGAGGTAGACGATATTAACGGATAGGAATGAAACTTGGCATTAATGTTCTCAGTAGAATGACGCATGTTTATTGTAAATCTCAATATTTTGAGTGAGGCGTAAGTACTACTAAGTACAAGTTTTGTAAGACAAAAAAATTTGTTACCTTGCACATCGCAATGGTTTTTTAGTAAATGCCTGTTATCAATTTTGCGTTATCATTATGAAACTCAAACGGCACTAAAGTAATCCTGTGACTTTAGAATGGCGTTTTTACATTTCTGGCATTTGTATTTTAGACGCTACGTGTGACAGAAAATTCATGCAATTTTAAAGTTTGTTGTTGGTTCTAGCCTTTATGGCCAATCTAAAGTAATGTTTAACCATTGTTACGAAAAATACACACTCATATTGTAAACACAGTCGTGTGTTATAGAAAAAAAGTAAATAATATGTAAAATTATTATCAAGGGGTGACCAAACGGGTCAAGTTTTGGCCCGCATTTTGAGCTTCGCAAGATAAATGAATTTATTTAAGGTTGAAGATTGCAACTCATATTACTGATTTTTGCATGGCGGTTGTCACTAAATAAGTGAATTAGTATGTAAATTAACAATGCTATTGGTGTAATTAAGCGAGCGAAGCGAGCGTTTCCATTCTACTCTTATGGCTCTCATTCTGTTTGCTTTTTTGTTTTTTTTGTTTTTGTGTTTTTGTGTTGTTTTGTTTAGAGCGTTATTAAGCGAGCGAAGCGAGCGTTTCCATTCTACTCTTATGGCTCTCATTCTGTTTGTTTGTTTGTTTTTTTGTTTGTTTTTTTGTTTGTTTTTTTGTCTCGCGATAGCGGTCGAACGAAAAGTCCTATCAATTTGAAATTTGGACCATCCACAAGCCTCGATGTGGATTGAACGTCATTAGTTTTGTGGACAAATCCATCGAAAAGTTACAAAGTTACAATTTAATTAGTACAAAGATTTTTTCTTAAACAAAATGGCGGCAAAATGTGAGATGGTATATTTATATTATTTTATATAAATATAAAATATTTTATATTTCATTTTATAGTAAATTTCCGGCCGGTCACGAATATACTAATTTCAACGCGATCCGATGAGAATTGTAGGTACAAATTACATTTGTATTGCTGAAGTAACTATGACAACGAAAAATCCAAGCTATAATTTATATGGACAATTGATCTTTTATTGAACAATGGCAGGAAGTATAATAACTATGACAATAAAAACTCTAATCTTTGCACATTTTTGTCTCTTACATTGAACAATGACGATATACTTTTGAGAACTTTTCGCCAGAAAGTTCGTGGATTTGGACGCGCCGCTCGCTTATCAACGCGTAACACAAGAGCGTTTTCCTAGTTATTACACATTCATTATTATTAAGCGAGCGAAGCGAGCGTTTCCATTCTACTCTTATGGCTCTCATTCTGTTTGTTTTTGTTTGTTTTTGTTTTTTTTTGTTTTTTTGTCTCGCGATAGCGGTCGAACGGAAAGTCCGATCAATTTGAAATTTGGACCATCCACAATCCTCGATGTGGATTGAACGCCATTAGTTTTGTGGACAAATCCGTCGAAAAGTTATAAAGTTACAATTTAATTAGTACAAAGTTATTTTCTCAATCAAAATAGCGGCAAAATGTGAGATCGCCATTTTATAGTAAATTTCCGGCCGGTCACGAATATACTAATTTCAACGCGATCCGACGAGAATTGTAGGTACAAATTACATTTGTATTGCTGAAGTAACTATGACAACGAAACATCCAAGCTATAATTTATATGGACAATCGATCTTTTATTGAACAATGGTAGGAAGTATAATAACTATGACAATAAAAACTCTAATCATTGCACATTATTGTCTCTTACATTGAACAATGACGATAGCTTTGATAACTTTTCGCCAGAATGTTCGTGGACGCGCTCGCTTATCAACGCGTCAAACAGAGCGTTTTCCTAGTTATAATGCCTATTATGATTATTAAGCGAGCGAAGCGAGCGTTTCCATTCTACTCTTATGGCTCTCATTCTGTTTGTTTTTTTGTTTGTTTTTATGTTTGTTTTTTTGTCTCGCGATAGCGGTCGAACGGAAAGTCCGATCAATTTAAAATTTGAACCATCCACAAGCCTCGATGTGGATTGAACGCCATTAGTTTTGTGGACAAATCCGTCGAAAAGTTACAAAGTTACAATTTAATTTGTACAAAGTTTTTTTCTCAAACAAAATGGCGGCAAAATGTGAGATGGCCATTTTATAGTAAATTTCCAGCCGGTCACGAATATACTAATTTCAACGCGATCCGATGAGAATTGTAGGTACAAATTACATATTGTATTGCTGAAGTAACTATGACAACGAAACTTCCAAGTTATAATTTATATGGACAATCGATCTTTTATTGAACAATGGCAGGAAGTATAATAACTATGACAATAAAAACTCTGATGTTTGCACATTTTTGTCTCTTACATTAAACAATGACGATAGCTTTGAGAACTTTTCGCCAGAATGTTCGTGGACATATTATGGACGCGCTCGCTTATCAACGCGTCAAACAGAGCGTTTTCCTAGTTAAAAGTAACGGTGTTTCAAGATTAGCAATTTTTGAACCGCTTTGGTGTTTGCCGGCACAGTTTTATTCTTCCACGAATTAACCAACTACTCGTCATCAATTGTGACTCGTCAAAAACGTAACTATACGAATTTAGTACAACAAACATCAAAACACACGGCATCAATGACTTTCCCCATTATGCACTCAGGTTAAAACCATTGTTAACAAGAATAAGCCATGTGGGTAGAAAGGGACAAGTTAGCGGTGGTTGACTTAACCCTTTATTCCCGCCTTAAAGGAAGTACAAGTTATGTTTAGGTGACTTGACTCACTTAGTCCATGGGCAAAAACACATTAAATTATGAAGTTTTGACTTGTCTCCTTTAGTCCCAATGCAAGAGCAGGTGCAGATTATGCCATATAATGCAAAACCAAAAAATGGCAAAAAATGACTTGACCTCTTATTCCCCCCAGCGCAGCACAGAGTACCTTATGAGGGTGACGTTTATGTCGCGAGCTCTCGGACTATAACGTAAAGATATTCCCGTACACCGGCTTTAGAGTCCCGTTTACATGTTTACCAATATCATATTAATAGATTCAAGTTAGGTTCCAAAGTTAAAAATCCATGCCCGAACCGGGATTTGAACCCTGGACCTTCTGCATTGGAAGCTGGAATAAACCCACTAGAGCAAAGTCTATTTACAGAAAAATAAATTTAAAATTTAGGTATTCCGTGACAACATGTTTTACAGCTGGCCAATGGCCATGCACTTGATGTTGAGGTTAATTTGAGAAGTGGTGGAGTTTTGGTAAGCTTTTAACTTTTTTCTCAATTGCTGCGTTTATCAGGCGGGCCGAGTCCAAACTTATTTTTATATGTACCGACCGAACCCCGCTTTTCGTTTATCGTGTATAAAAGAAGTGAGAGCTTATGACCTTGATCAGCCAAATCAAGTGCGCAGTCGAACCAGCCCATGCGGACTCAGCCCGCTTGATGTCTCCCGATTTGGTTACTGTTAGTCAGTTACCATTTACAAACATAAGCCACAGTAAAACCTTCGAAACAATATTTCCGTATGACTTCACACTTAGGCTTTCTCGTGGCCCGGGTTATAAAAATTAAAAATAAGTCGGGTAGTTACACCACGGCGTTGACACGTACCTTGTCTTTGCATAGTCGACGTTTCTGGGCTGCACTTCAAGCTCGCTCTCTCTCTCTCTCTCTCTCTCTCTCTCTCTCTCTCTCTCTCTCTCTCTCTCTCCCTCTCTTTCTCTTTCTCTCTAGTGTGTTTATTTGCACCCTGGGGGGGGGGGGGGGAGGAGGGGGAAATTCATACATGTGTGATGCACATATTTATCTTGGGTAATTTTATTTCCCACGACTTTGACTGATTGTTATTACCGGTTTAGCATCTAAACCTAAAACGCAAAAAAAAATAGTATCTAATAAAATATATTCAATTATCACTTACCGGGCACACTCTTGTTCGAAAATTCTTGCTAAAGACGTCGCCTCCCTGGATGCTCTGTCTTTATGTTACACCCACACACCCAATGTGTGTGCGGTAATCCGTTGTGGACAGGAACACCGCACAAAATGTGTGCTGTGATCCGTTTGGAACCGGAACAGCGCACACACACCCAATGTGTGTGCGGTAATCCGTTGTGGACAGGAACAGCGCACAAAATGTGTGCTGTGATCCGTTTGAAACCGGAACAACGCACACACACCCAATGTGTGTGCGGTAATCCGTTGTGGACAGGAACACCGCACAAAATGTGTGCTGTGATCCGTTTGGAACCGGAACAGCGCACACACGCGAAGTGTGTGCTGTAATCCGTTATGGTCTGGAACAGCGCACAAACTACCACATGGAACAGCGCACAAAATGTGTGCTGTGATCCGTTTGGAACCGGAACAGCGCACACACGCGAAGTGTGTGCTGTAATCCGTTATGGTCTGGAACAGCGCACAAACTACCACAAGGAATAGCGCACAAAATGTGTGCTGTGATCCGTTTGGAACCGGAACAGCGCACACACGCTTATGTGTAAACATTGTGCTGTGATCCGTTTTGTACCGGATTACCGCACACAAATTAACGTGCGTGCGGTAATCCGCTCTGCAACGGAAGAGAACACAATCATCACATTTGGCAACACCGCACGCTTCGGAAGTGTTCGGTTTGTGCTCTGTTCCGTTGTGCCCTATTCCGTTGTGCCCTGTTCCGCGCTCCCGTCCCGGGTACCTCGCGCCCCCGGCGTGGTGGTAAAGGGGGCACTGTCGGAGACCGACCGAGGATGCTGCCGGGGCTCAAGGCTTTTTATTTATAAAAATTACATGAGTTACATGTTTTATGGAAATATACATGAGAAGAGTATAAAGGCCGGTTCAGACACTTTGCTAAGGATTATGGCTGGAAGTTGAACTTACGGAAATGCGTGTAGGCGTTTACACGACAGGACATCGCTAACGACTAGCGCTATGGCTAAGAAAAGTTAACTAACTTTTAACTTCCAGCCATATCCTTATCCAGAATCAGGTCCATCCAATCAGAAGCTAGGATGTCTTTTTGCAAAAACCAATCTAATAGAAACTACTGATGTTATATAAGCAAAAGTTATTATTAATAAGATAGGCTTTCCCGTAGGCCCATTCTTTTCTTGAATATCATAGACATTCGTTATTCTAGTTCCTGAGTGTGAACCGGAACGTTTAGGCGCTAGCTCTTAATCACTATCCTTATCGTTAGCAAATGTGTGTGAACTCCGCTTAAGGCGCACACAGGACACGTATTCCTTCGTTGCGAGCGAAGCGAGGGCGCGAGCTCCAATCAGCGGCCGAGTTTCATGCAAAGAAGTTACAAACTCGGCCGCTGATTGGAGCTCGCGCCCTCGCTTCGCTCGCAACGCGTAGCTGTAAACGTAGCATTATAGTTTTAAATTTTTCTTTTCCCGGGCTTTCAGCGCAGCCCCGCCCACGCATCTTGGTCACAGCCTTCTTGAACGTCGGTTCACGTCGGTCGGTCCCGTCGACAAGGCTGTGGGTTGGGTTGGTTTGGTGTTGTATCAAAATGTCAGACGAGGAACTTGAAAAGTTTGAGGTAACCGATTACGATTTGGAAAATGAATTTAATATCAACAGACCTACTCGTCGGATCAGCAAAAAGCAGCAAATCTACGGTATGTGATTGATGGATCTTCTTCAACGCTAGGCCTAGGGCTAGGCGTAAGTCCTAGGCCTAGCGTACTTTTGTAGGTTATGTTTACGATTCACAAACGTGCATACAACATTTCGCAAACATATTGAGTAGTTCGAACCCCTCCATTTGTGCCTACTAGTAATTTTGCTTCATAATTATACATTCAACCAGAACTACACACGAAATGATGTGGTATATCTAGCTCTACGTCTAGCCTAGGCCCTACTGGAGAAACATCGTGGGGATGAGTGCATCGTTGCGCATTATGAACACGTAGGCTCAGCTTGGCCTAGGCCATAACATACGTGCTTACCGTTGTATCATCTAGGTCCAATAGGCCTATGCCTGGGCTGTCAAAGTAGGCCTAGGCCTAGGGCTTACATAGGACATTGAGACGTGACAGATAGGCCTCCTAGGCCTAGACTCTTAACAAGGCAAAAATCAATATCATTATGCAACTTCATTGATTTCCATTGTAGGTTGGTTTTACAAATGAAAAAATAGACATAGGCCTTAGGTCTAGGCCCTATAATAAATAAAACTTGTTAGTCCAACTGGTTGATCACATAGGCCTATACTCGGTAACAGGGTTCTTGTGGTCCAAGCTAGGCCTAAGAAGCCTATCCCCCCGTTTACGTTACTCTCGTCTTACGATCGTAAGACTACATTACCGACCAACCGACGGTCATTTTCCAAGTGTAAACGCTGCACAGTTAGTAGATCAGTCGGTAGGTCTACCAGAGTACACTTACGGCAGTTAGTATACTAGTTGCCATCTAAACTTGATCTAAAAGAATATCCATACAATACAACTCGATTGTTTCGCCTAGTACGTGACATATGAATTAAATCAAACCTGTTTCTACGCCAATTAAACAACAACGTAAAAGATAACCTCAATAATACACCAAGCTTCATCGTCCCGCCATTTGTGTTTTTGTAATTGTGTTCAGTATTCCGTGGATCCGTGATCACTGTGTATGAACGCGGGTAGAGTTACGAACGTCAAGCACCCAGAACCTACGATCGTAACGATGAGGGTAACATAAACGAGGTGTTTGCGACTAAGTCTACCTCTCGAATTCCATTCTCCCACCACCGCACCAGCCCGACCGTGACTCGATGCTCGGTAGTCATTGTGGTACTATTTGATCTCTGTTGTGCACAACTCACTTATTGAAAAACTAATTTTTTATCGGTTTCAACCTAATTTATCCAATTTGTGAAAAAGATCAAATAAATGTTTATAAACTTTTTTTAAATTTCGTTTCTACAACAAAAACAAAATGTTTTACTCACGTTATGCAATGAATTTGGTTTACATCAGTGACCCCGTTAAACACTTCGTTTATGTCGTAGCTATAAACGAAATTCAAAAAACAATTTTCATAAAAATTTGAGCTTTTTCACAAACTGGATAGTCCTAGGCCTACATTAGGTTGAAATCGATAAAAATTTATTTTTCAATAAGTGAATTATTGTTTTGACAATGGAGATCAAATGTAGTAGAGTAGGGCCTACAATAATGAGCTGAGTCTCGAGTCGCAGTCAGGCTGGCGCGGTGGTGGGAGAATGGAATTCGAGGGGTACCTAGTCGCATAGCTTGGACCATAGGAACCCTGTTACCAAGTTTAGGCAGGCTAGTCATGAGCAGCAACTTTTCCTAGGTTAGAATAGGTCCACGACCAGAATAGCTCTGCTGTTGTATTAGACAACTAGGCCTAGAAAACAAGTATGTAGGGCCTAGCTCATTGTTAAGTACGTGTCTCATTAATCAACAGGTATATAATCATCATCATCATGGCATGAAGTTAGTACTCAGTTAGTCAGTTAGCAAGTAGTTGGATTACTAAAACGAAGTATGTCTTTTACAACCAGGTGTTTGGGCTGACGACAGTGATGAAGAGGTTCAACCAAGTACCAGCAGGCCCAGCTTCAAAGGTCCTGGTGGAGGGAAACGCAACTACACAGCACCAGTTAGTTTTATATCTGGAGGAGTGCATCAGCCGGGCAAAAAGAAAGACGAATTAAAAAAAGATGAAGATGATGAAGAAATGGAAGCGGACGATCGTGTGGGGTTCGGGGGCCGAAGGGGAAATAAGGACCGCATTGTAAATTCATCCAGGTATGTACAACAATCAGTGTTTATATTTACCCAAATAGAAGACGACTTCGGATTTAAGACGATCCCTATTTTCAAGATTTTAAATCTGGAAAATATCATGTTCATATGCCTATAGGCCTACATAATCTTAATAATGCAAATTTAATAGGACCCCCAATATTTTAATTTTTAACTACAAAATGGAAATAATTATAGTCTTAGATTCTGGTAAATATTAGGGCTGCCCAACGATAAAAAAAAATCATATCGATATCGCGGGAAGAAATATCGATATTGCGTCGCGATATCGAAGTTTTCAGGTGACGTATCGATATCGGCGATATCGCCACATCGAAAATTTTCTCGTCTGTTTTTAGGATTTACAGGCCAGCTAGAGGTCATTCTTTAAACAATATTACGTAAAGAAATATTTTAGCTTTGAAATGGCTTATTATGTGTGTCAATTTGTTTGTTGTACTATTCAAATTCTAAAATATCCACACAAAACAGCGGTGGTGTGGTTGGCGTGACGTGATAGTTAATCGGTTTTTTGTATCAATTAGCTTATTAGCCACAACATCGATATCGCGATATATACGATATATTAATTCTATATCGATATCGAATTATTTATCTATTATCGATATTGTATCAAATTATCGATATCGTTGGGCAGCCCTAGCAAATATGGTACTCTTCTAAGTTAATAATTTACTAATTACCAGCAGATCTGATTCTTATGCTATGCTCTACTTACTAAGTAGGGTCAGATGTCTCTCAAAGATACTTTTTTATTTCTTGAGTACCTAGTAATACGCCATAAGTAGAGGTGTTTGTTTTTCGCGGACCGCGAAATCGCGAAAAGTGTTGATAAAGAAGGGGTAGATAAACAAAGTGTATCTGTTGATAGGCACCTTAAAAACATCAAAATTTCACCGCGAAAATTCGCGAAATCCGTCAATTTCCAGTCATAACATTGTAATTTGTATTAAAGTCGATCTATGAGGTGAACTACCCATTCAATACAACAACTAAACTATTCAAATTAAATGGACATGAAAAAATACTTTTTTTTATTCTAAATTATGAATTTCAAGAATACTTACATGTGAGTAGCATTTAATACTGAACGTCTTGAAATTATATATTTTTTTTTATTAATAAAGTATATTTATAGTTTCTAATTTGAGTAGATTTGAGGTAAAATTGACACACCAGCGCAAATATCTCGAACACGGATTGCGTTCGATCATCTTTTTCAAACGTATTCATGTTAGTCATGAAGTTATCTACATTTAGGATGAAAATTTGTTACAATATATTACTTTTTGAAGGTGCTACGCAAAGTTATACGATTGAAAGTGTAGGTTTTCGTTCAGTTACAATGTATATCATAGGGAATTCCAACGCATTTCAACACTCAATAAATAAAAAACTAATAGCGGTAGGTGCATATTTTTTCTACAATATTCACAAGCTTAATCTCAACTTGCAGTACATACAATTTGAATGATTTATATTACATGTGCAGTTATCATCGATCGACTTTAAAGAGCGAAATAACCCGAAATCTGGATTGTTTTTAATTTATTATAAACATTTTTAAAAAATTTTAATTTATTATTACAGTCAAACGTCATTACAACACAATCGCGGGGACCTAATATTTTTTCATTATAGGCTAATGATGATTTCGTTAAGATCAACGATTTATTTTCGCTGAAATTCGGCGTCAAGCAGAGCAAACTAGTACAATTCTGAGGGATTTTACGTGACGGACAAGAAGATTCTTATGTGTTGTGACTGCCGCCTTTAATTCGACCGTAAAGACACACTAGACAAACACAGGTAATCGTAATGTTAATACACTTTGTATTAACTACCTAGTACTAGTTTGTACATACAATTCAAATAAATTAAATTACATTAAAATTCCTTTTTAATTTAAACATGTTTCTGGTGAAATTTACAGTAAAAAATCTCCCAAAAAGCATAACACCGCCATAACATCAAAATTATTAAATCTATAAACGAAATTTAAGAAAACAACACCATTTACAAACACCTCTAGCCATAAGAACCGTTCAACGATCGACATTGATTGCCAACAAGCTAATATTAAATCTACCAACTTTATGTTTTTTTAATAAAATTTCTACAAAAATCACTTGTAGGCCTATGTTTCCAATTATGTAAAGCGCATGCTTCAAATAGTATGTAATTGTGTTTTAAACCACTTAAACAATGTTGTTTTGACTACTGCTATGCACGGATTTGTAGGTTAAAGATGACGAGCTTTAAATGTTTTTTTAATGTTTTTTTTTATTATACAATTTGAAGAAGGTGACATTGTTATTCTACAGTATATTATTTAATGTATTACACTCCAAAAATAAATTAAGCTTACACCTTCAAATTGAATAAACAAAAAAACATCAAAAGCCATAAAGTTGGTAGATTTAAGAAATACCTAGATCTAGATTGCCTGGTTTTTGTCCCCCAATAGCAATGCATGAGCCTTCACTGTTGGTATTCTTTCTCTTTTACATAAAGTAGGCTACCATATCAAATTTATCATATATACTTTGAACATTATGGTATTGCAGTGACGAAGAGGAGCAAGAGATCCGACCGCAGAGCTCCAAGTTCCGTCAGCAGTTTGACCAGGGCATGTCCATCGACGGCGACATTGCCGGCCTGCGGAAGAAGCGCGCCCCCGTCAATCCGGCCCTGATGCAGAAGGGCGTAGGACACTGGGAGAAGCACACCAAGGGCATCGGGGCCAAGCTCTTGCTCCAGATGGGTTACCAACCGGGAAAGGGGTTGGGAAAAGCTCTCCAGGGGATACAGGCACCAGTCGAAGCCAAGCTGAGGAAGGGGAGAGGCGCGATTGGTACGTGTGTGTCTTGTAAATTGTCTTTATTTCTATTTTATGCCAGTATCTCTTAGGTGTATTGAATGTAGGCAATTAAGCAAAGAGGCCTGAATGTTGAAACCCATGAAAATTCACCACTGTCTAAATTTCTGTCTCAAGTAGGCCGACAACTTCTTTCAATCATTTTGTGTAAACATGGTTAATTTTTATTTATGTATACTTCACACCAAGGCCCAGATGCAGAGATGTCCTCTAGACCTATACTAGCTGGGGGAACCCTAGGGTTGCTTTGCTATGGTATTGTTTTATTGCATGCTATATTTTCCGTGAAGTAAAGCAAACTCCTTGGCAATTAGGGATCCCCTATTCTAGGGGGCATCTGTGCATCCAGGCCTTAGTTTGAATTAACTAAGTTTATACATAATGAATAAAGGAAATTTTACTTTAGGTAGGCTTAGAATTTTAGACACTGGTTAATGTTTTTATATAAGCGATAATGTTACAATAACAAGTAAGGTGCGGTGCATAGATATGCGCTGCCGATCTCTGCAGTCATTTTCGGAAAGAACACAGCTCCGAGTGAATCGCAAGTAGACAACTTTGACTGTCCATGCTGCGTGTCAGGCTTCACGATGATGGTTGGACAAAACTATTACTGGGAGATGGAGCTTCTGAAAGACAGAAGCTGAAAGACAGAAATAACATATAACCAATCTAGTCAGGAGCAAACTTTTTCTAGATTTGCTCAGTGGTTTTTCTTTTGACATTTTGAAGGTTGCATTGTTGTTTCATTTCCGTATCGAAAGTCATATGAAGGCTACTCATAACCCTGAAATGTTTTTAAAGTAATTAGGCTAGGTACTTTAACAAAAACACTTGAGAAGTCGTGTCATGAACGAACTAATGAAAACAACGAATGTATGAAATATGTGAAACTTTACATGTAGGCCTACATTTGACCATACTGTAAATAGGCATACTCAATACTTAGGCCTATGCATAGCCTACAATATTTATAATCTAGTTAACAACGGCATGTGTACGGTAGTCTGTACTATTGTATTGAGAGAAATCTGCATATGGCCTATACAAATTGTGAACGAAATCTTCATATTTTGCGACCAGCCGACCACCCTCTATTTTATGGCAAATGTAGCCTATTATCTGCTGGTGCTGGAGACAGAAGACTCCATACAAATACACCCGTAACTCAATTCACCAACCAACTCAAGATATATGCAGATATGTCATGTCTCATGTCGCCTGGACTTTGCCATAGTCATAAGCTCACTACGGTCAGCATTTATCCCTTTCTTACCCTCCACTCAGTGGCTGAGAGCCTAGTCTACCATTACATGATTACCAGCGTTTTTGCAGGTACGCAGTGATGCTAACGTCAGCACACGAACTCGATGCTACACTTGTATCTCATTTTTGGCCTATTATTAGAGCTATTTTACGTAATTTGATCAAATTTCTATTGCAATTTGTAGGTTTAACAAACGTCAAGTTTAGCCATTGGGTTCAGAATGGTATACTCTACTGCTGTGATGAACACATTATCCTAGTTACTCATTGCAAGGGAGAAAAGTTAAAGTTAAAAAAATGAAAAGTGACCTAGTGTTTAATTTGTTGTTATGGTTTGGCAGGTGCATACGGGCCAGAAGTGAAACAAAGGCTTGCCGACACAAAGGCAGACTCGGAAGAAGAAGCCAAGGAGTTCGTAGAGAAGCTGTCTCTGTGGCGGAAGGGTGACACGGATAGCAAAAAGAAGAAAGCGCGCTATGTCTACAAGAGCATCGATGAAGTAATAGAACAAGGAAAAACAGGGAAAGTGAAGAAAGATTATAGGTACGGTACTTATGAGTTTGGAATTATGGTTTATGAATATGATTATGGTATCACGTCGAAGCCATGATACGTGAAGGTGTCGTGTGGGGAGGAGGGGTGGGGGGGGGGGGGTCTGATACAACCAGATTGTTGATTTTTTGTAAGAATCGGGATCGGTGTTCCAAACGCGACGAATTAATTTTTCTTTTGACATAAAACTACCAGTGCAATCGAGTCTACTTTAAAAAAAAAACTCTTGTAACAAAATTCTGCATTTAACAAAGTAATTTTAACTCCCTTGAACAAAGATGCATACAAAATGGTTTTGCTTTAACAAAGTTCAGTAAGACCTCGATTATCCGAGCTCCGATTAACAGAGACTCCGTGTTATCCAAGCTGCTTTCAGGCGCCCTTTTTTAAAAATTCTTTACATCTTTTTTTTATGAATGTCATGTATGTATTCTGTTCGTCATTAATAAATTGTTTCATCTAGGTTTAAGAGCGTTCGGCAGTAGGAGTTTTACAGATGTATTGGCCGTCAACCAATTACTCGTTAACTATGTAATTAAGCGAGCGAAGCGAGCGTTTCCACTTGACTCTTATGGCACTTCGTTTTTTTTTTTTTTTTTTTTATGTCCGTCGATAGCGGTCGAACGGAAAGTCCGATCAACTTGAAATTTGGACCATCCACAAGCCTCGATGTGGATTGAAGGTGTATAGTTTTGAGGCAGAATCGTTCGAAAAGTTACTAAGTTACACCATAGTTACTGCGAAATATTTTTCTGAAACAAAATGGCGGCAAAATGTGAGATAGACAGATTTTTCTATTGATTTTTCCGGTCACGAATATGTTAATGTAATGGCGATTTGATAAGTATTGGCAAAGTTACACAAAAGTTACTCGAAAATATATTTCTGAAACACAGTAACGGCAAAATGTGAGGTGGCTATCTTATAGTAAATTTTTGTCCGGTCACGAATATACTAATGTAAACGCGATCCGATACGTATTAGAGGCAGAAATTACATTTCTATTGCTGTGAATAACTGTTAGTAACGGTGGCGGACCGCGGCGAAAACATGACAGCGAAAATTCTTAGCAACGCATATTGCACTGCATCCAACAATGTCGGGAAGTATAATAGCTATGGAAATTAGAAACATTTTCGCAATGCGCATTCTTGAATTGTTGTCAATTGTTGTTTGTATTAACATTGAAATCTTTTCGCCAGAAAGTTCGTAGATATTGACGCGCTCGCTTATCAACGCGTCAAACAGAGCGTTTTCCTAGTAGTATGATTGTTATAAATATTTACCTACTTGTAGAGGGATGTCATATCAATGCATGGTATTAAGTACATTTCTCACCAACTTATTAAAAAATAATGTAGGCCTACCAATTTTTAAACGGATTCTCAGTATTATTTTGCCAATTATTTTCGACGAAAGTAATTTATTTGCATAATTCAAACGTGTGTATATAACATTTTTGAGCAGGCTTGTCACAAATGTACTTAATACCATGCCTAGTTATGGCATCCCTCTGCAACTAGGTGCATTTTCATAATTCTATTATTTTTTTAAGAGAAATTATGTAGTTGACTAAATACGTCAAAACTACTTCCGAACGCTCTTAAAGGGCCTTTCACTCCAATGCTTACCTCATCTTGAAACCATCATCTCATCTTGATGTTGAGCCGAGTGTTTGTTGTTCCTGCAGCCATCTGAGCAAGGTGAAGGTGATTGACATGACCGGGCCTCAGCAGCGAGTACTCAGCGGCTACCACGCGATAGCCGGCCAGCAGCGGCCCTCCGACCAGTGGGAGATACGCAAGGAGAAGGAGTTCACAAACTTTGCATTGCCCGAGCTGCAACATAACCTCAACCTGCTCATGGATATGTGCGAGCAGGTACGAATCTGTTGTTATTCAAGTCAAGGATTTGAAATTGGTAGTTTTGACATTTTGTGCAGTCGGTTAGCATGCCCAGAAAGGCTTGACCACACTTGATATATTTGCCATAGAGAATGACCAAAGATGAGTAAAATAATATATCATATTATTTTTATAATTATTTTTATTTTAATAAAGACCATTTATTATTATTATTATTAATATTATATTTTACATGTTAAAGATGGAATACTTTGGAAAAAAACTATTATAAATGCAGCCGTCTAATGTAGAAACTTGAACTTATATGCTGCCTGATTCCTAAAGTCCCTTACAGAAAGTACGTAAAATGCTGTCGTAGCCCATGCTCAAACAGAACTGTAGGCCTGATAAAACAAAATTACTGATTTAGCAAGTTTAAAAACAACTTTAAAGGGGTTCTCACCCGCTACACCAAAAAAATATGATTAACTAAGGCTAATTAGCTATGAAATTAGCGACTAAATGAAAAGAAATCGGGTTCACCATAACCCGGGAAAAAAATATCAAAGTTAGTGATTTTCGAGCTAGGTCCCATCGGCGAAAATCTCCCATAAGAAATAGCATTGGGACGACCTGTATGCCTTGGGACCTTGGAGGATTCTGCTCCAAAAAAAAAATGATGTACCCTAATACTTTTCGCTGCGTCTTTCTTTTCTGCGTATTTCGTATATTTTGGTTTTGTAATCGGAGTTCCGTTCAGGTACAAAATGAAGATGTGTAAAGATGTGTAATCGGGTGCTCCATTTCGTTTTGAGCGTTGCTGTGCGCATCAGCACGTGCAGTCACGCGATACTCGGAGAAGGGGAAACGAGTGGAAGGAGGGGCAGGCAGCGTCAGTCAGTCGGGGTGACGGGTTTGCATTGCATCGTCTCGTAATTCAAATTGTAACACTTTGCGTATCATATTTCTCGATGGCTACTGCTGGGTACCAGTTTGAGCCCGAATATTCCGCAGAAGAATTGGCAGAAATAGAGAAAGCCAAAGAGTCTATTGAAAGTATTAGCGATGGTGATAGGAACAATAAGGAAAATTGGTGCAAATGTGACGAATGTTCAGCTACGCCCACAGTCGCCGAATGTATTTGTTGTGCGGAAATACCGGCTGTGAGAAGTATGTTAGAAGACAACGTGTGCATTACGGACCACCAAATATTTGATAACTTAATTTTGATTTCATACTAATTGCAACTGGAAGAAATAAAAGGAAATCGTATTCTATCGAACCAGTACCAAACAATTTATTGCGGCATTTAGCGTACCGACAGTTTGTGTATTGGATTAACTCAAACACAGCTCTGGGCAAACACAACCGCGTTATTATACCTGCTTGTGTAGTGAATAAAATAAGGTAACGGTTTCCGGATGTGTCGGGCAAATATACTGGGTTTATTCCATTTGAAGAGACATCCGTGCAAGTTTTACCTGACTGATCTAAACTTTAACTTATTTCTTCTCCGTGACATAGTAAAATATTTAATAGGTATCATTGTTTTTAATCTTTTTGCATTGAAGGTAGCATTACATTACACGGAGGCCTACATAACATATACCTAAATAATAATAATGGCCGCGGCAGTTAACCAATTTCATTAATTAATAACAATTCACAGATTTCAACTCACGATGTTTAATGGTTCATTATCGATTGGTGTGGTGCAGTAGATCATATGGTAAACAATAAATCTAGCGGGTGAGAACCCTTTTAAGTATGTAGGCCTGATAGCCAAGGCTAGTAAATCACTATTGATAACAAACTGTTTTTGAGGTCCCAAAAGGTTCTACTTCTTATGCATGTAAAGTTACAATCTTTATAAAGAAATGTTCTTTATAACAAAATAATAATCTGGCCCCCAAGAGTTCGTTATAGCGGTAGGCCTACATAAAGACATTTTTACTGTTACTTATAAATAATGCGACATATGAATGCATAGAAATCAAAGACTTTAGGACCTGTTCCAAGTTTACGAAAACAGTTCTCCGGCATGTTATGTACGTCTTATCCGTGTTACACTCTACTCCTAAATAAATAGGCATTCGAAATTGATGCCACCCGATACATCTGTGATTATGGTGAGCTCCAAGCTCAGTGATAACTTAAGCTTGTGTCTAGTATTTGTTGATGTACGTTGTGATAAAAAAACAAACCATTTATACGTATATATATCTTGACCCCGTTTCCAACATTAATTATCGGGTAGGGGGTAGTAGCGAGGTACCGGTACTCCATTTCTTTATTTTAACATTTATATCAAATTAAAATTATTCTTGTCCTTAGTTTTGAGAATTTGGCGGGATACTAATACATTGACGTCGTGAGGAAGTCAACTAACTAATGAGGTCAGAAATAATCAGAATTCAACTCGATTCGCGGTAAAAAAATGTTCGTGTCGTGTCTAGTACCAAAGTATTTGTATATACGCATGTGCCTAACTTCATCCTAGTTGTGCAATATTTTGCTTGGAAGATAAGTAGTTTACTATGTATTGTGGTTATTTTCAGGATATCATTCACAACGACCGCAAACTGAGGCATGCCAACGACCGTATTGTAGCACTGGAACATGAAGAAGGAAGCTTATCCCAAACAATTGATCAACAGGAAAAGCACATAAACACGCTGGAAACGGTTCTAGCCATCGTCGAAAAGCTCATGAACAATGATCGAGCACAGCCACTTTCATTGGAGGAAACTGTACAGGCATTCCAAGAGCTACAGGTAGAGTTACCACACGTTAGAGCCAGTATGATATTGATACTTATTAGCCATCTGTCTGGCACTCATGTGCCTACACAAGTATATACAGTAAACCCTCGTTTATACGAACATCAAGGGACCCAGAAATCGTCAGTTCGTAATATCGTAAAAACTTCGAAATTCAATAGTACCAGCCAAAATAAACGTATCTACAAACAATCAATGTTTTCCAATGGATAGTAGCGTGCGGGTATGATGTTTTGTGCGTGCATAGTAGGCGGACTAAGCGGGCACGTTGCAGTGAGCAAGCCACGCCCCTCAACAGCTGTAAGGGCTGGCGCGCGCATCCGATCGCGCGGGCGGAGGAGGGGGAAGGGAAAACCAAGCACCAACAAAACAAGTAGCTACCTGCGACGACGTACGCTCGGCGGACAAAAATCTTGATAACTACGCCTACTCTGCAAGTTGAACTCTCGGACACATTATTTTGTTTGTGCAGATGTTCAAAATTATTAGTTCGTATTAAACAACGAACATTATGTATAAGTACCATCCAGGGGATAAATAATTAGTTTGTATTACGTATTATGCGAAATTCGTTATATCCGTTTTATTTAACATTGAGTGTCCTATTTACGCGGGCTGGGTCTTGCTTACTATTCGCATTATCTGAGAATTCGCACTAACCGAGTTCGTTCTACCGAGGGTTTACTGTATTCGATTTTCCGCTTTGAATCCCATGGTCCATGTAACTGTGGCATATGTCAGTATTGGTAATACAAATTATATTATGTACCCTATATACTATTAGAAAAATAATTACAATGTCTGTATATTAAATATTACGACTACGGCCACGACTCCTCGATGCATTACAGTTTGATTACTCTGCAGTGTTTCGGGGAAGTAGAAGAACAATTTTGATGTGATCGCTCCCTCATATCCCGCCACCATCCCCGAGAATAGCTCATGTTGTTATTAGATGGCATCTTGAAGACAAATAGACAATTATAGTCACAAAAGCACAAAAGCTCTCTTTCCCATACAATTGTTAAAAAAAAATATAAAATATTGTGTTCTATTGAAATAGTTGGCAAATGCGTAGTGAGTAAAATGGGTTATGTTTATTAAATTGTATTAGTTATACTAGCTAGCTATTCTGAGATCAAACATACTGCATGCGTCTTAGGCCTAAAAATAAAATAGGTAATACATAGGCTTATAAAAAGACTTACCTAAATTTAGTCATAATTTCTGATTTAGGAAAAATACTACGAGGAATATCGAATGTACGAGATCGGAGACCTAGCATCTATTCTCGTGGGGCCAAAGATAAAGTCACTGCTGGCAACATGGTCTCCCCTGGATAATCCCCGGGAACACCTGGAGCTGTTCCGGCAGTGGAAACACATCCTGGAAACCGAACAGGCTAACTCACTGTCCTCAATCTCCTCTCAGGACCCGTACCACAGACTCGTTTGGCAGGCGCTAATTCCGAGCATCAGACAGGCCACCAGGTGAGAGAATGCATACTGTACTCTGTAGGCCTATAGGGTACTTGGAAGCTGTTGCGGAGTGCAATTTCACAACAGTAATGGATGGTTTTTATTGATTTGTGTTGGAGTGTATTTTGTTTTTGAACCTAATGTTGTTTGAATAAAAATCACATGTTTAAATACTAAATTTTAATACAATACAATAC
This sequence comes from Isoperla grammatica, assembly GCA_945910005.1. NCBI lineage: Eukaryota > Metazoa > Arthropoda > Insecta > Plecoptera > Perlodidae > Isoperla > Isoperla grammatica. The sequence continues at coordinate 104,219,993 of OX246737.1, forward strand.
CATATGATTGTGCTCAGTAGTTTCTCACTTGTATGCTTAAAATGCAGCATCATTTCAAGCGACAAACACAAGAGTTCGGATGGTTCATGGGAAATTTTCCTTAAATAATTAATAAATATTAAATATAAGAATATAATTTTCTGACAATGTATAAGAAGTAGGCCTATTTGAATTGACTTTTTTTGAGATTAAGAATTTGTTGATTTTTATCAATTGAAATTTGATTTGAAATTAATAAACAAAATGTGATTTGGTTAGGTCTAAATAGGAAAAAATTTACAGTCTGGTTAGTGTGTGTTTTAGTTGTTTTAACCCGCATTCTCTTGTTCAGCAAGTGGAACGTGCGCTGCTGCGAGCCCATGATCGAGCTGCTCGAGGTGTGGCTACCCCTCCTGCCCTGCTGGGTGATGGACAACATACGGGAACAGCTGGTCTTGCCACGGATAACACTCGAGGTTGACGAGTGGAACCCCATGACGGACACGGTACCCATCCACGCGTGGACCCACCCCTGGCTGCCGCTGCTTGGTGAGTGTCTTGCCTCTGTCTGTACCCACCCCTGGCTGCCGCTGCTTGGTGAGTGTCTTGCCTCTGTCTGTACCCACCCCTGGCTGCCGCTGCTTGGTGAGTGTCTTGCCTCTGTCTGTACCCACCCCTGGCTGCCACTGCTTGGTGAGTGTCTTGCCTCTGTCTGTACCCACCCCTGGCTGCCGCTGCTTGGTGAGTGTCTTGCCTCTGTCTGTACCCACCCCTGGCTGCCACTGCTTGGTGAGTGTCTTGCCTCTGTCTGTACCCACCCTTGGCTGCCGCTGCTTGGTGAGTGTCTTGCCTCTGTCTGTACCCACCCCTGGCTGCCGCTGCTTGGTGAGTGTCTTGCCTCTGTCTGTACCCACCCCTGGCTGCCACTGCTTGGTGAGTGTCTTGCCTCTGTCTGTACCCACCCCTGGCTGCCGCTGCTTGGTGAGTGTCTTGCCTCTGTCTGTACCCACCCCTAGCTGCTTTCCCTCGTTGCGTCTCTCTGAGCCTGCTTGCTCTGTCTGTACCCACCCCTGGCTGCCGCTGCTTGGTGAGTGTCTTGCCTCTGTCTGTACCCACCCCTGGCTGCCGCTGCTTGGTGAGTGTCTTGCCTCTGTCTGTACCCACCCCTAGCTGCTTTCCCTCGTTGCGTCTCTCCGAGCCTGCTAGCTCTGTCTGTACCCACCCCTAGCTGCTTTCCCTCGTTTCGTCTCTCTCAGCCTGCTAGCTCTGTCTGTACCCACCCCTAGCTGCTTTCCCTCGTTGCGTCTCTCCGAGCCTGCTTGCTTTGTCTCTACCCACCCCTAGCTGCTTTCCCTCGTTTCGTCTCTCTGAGCCTGCTTGCTCTGTCTGTACCCACCCCTAGCTGCCTTCCCTCGTTGCATCTCTCCAAGCCTGCTTTCTCTTTCTGTACCCACCCCTGGCTACCGCTGCTTGGTGAGTGTCTTGCATGCTTGCTCTGTCTATACCCACCCCTGGCTACCGCTGCTTGGTGAGTGAGTCTTGCATGCTTGCTCTGTCTGTACCCACCTAGCTGCTTTCCCTCCTTGCAGCTCTCCAAGACTGCTTGCTCTATCTGCACTAGGGACGGGGTCTACATTGAATAATCGGTTACCGGTTTTTGGAGCCCTACTCGACACCACTTTGCTTTTGTAAACGTATAGTTATAACAACACTGTAGTTTTGCTCAAGAACATGCACTGCCACCTGTGCCCCCTGTGCATCTTGGTGAACTGTGTTATATTCTGCGAGTGCAAGTCACCATTACAAAACAATATATATATATATATATAGCACTTGAGTTGAGAGCACACACAGTTTACCAGTTGAATATGCGTAGTGTGCTCGGTGTGCATGTATGTACCAGTGCAACCAGTCAACAAAGCTACAAAGCTACTACTCCAAGCTGGCTCTCCCTGTGTTCAATAACTCAGCAATTTGATGAGAGATGGATGGAATCCAGCACACACAGAACGTGTAGTTTATAAACTCGTTACCCTACGCCATCATGACGTCGTGGATTTTCAAAATGGTTCCACCACTCCATCAAAATATGATTTACTTTATTCTAATTCAAATTACAGATTTAAGCTAGTCTAGATGTCTTCCCCTACCTTGGTTAGCAACGTGGCATTAATATGAATCTATCTGTGTATGGCAGGAAACCGACTCGAGACCACCATCTACCCAGTCATTCGACACAAGCTGAGCAAGGCTCTCGTGAACTGGCACCCATCCGACCGATCCGCTCGGCTGATGCTCTTACCCTGGCACAAGGTGTTTCCAAAGAGTGACATGGATACATTCCTCATAAAGAACATTCTTCCAAAGCTGCAGCTTGCCATGCAGGAATTAGTCATCAATCCACACCAACAACATCTCGGTAAGTCATATAATAATTTGTTGTCGAATAATCCGGGTTTGAATTTTCAAGGGACTACTGTATGCAATATTATATTTCCTTATGTTCTTGAAAAGTACATACATTTTTCTATTGTCCTAGAGTGCGTCCCACTTTTATACCGGTAATGAACTTGAAGGGAGCTGATTTTACTTTGTTAAAAAAGAACTTAATTTAAGAACCTCAAAACTACTACTACCTGCAGACCCCTAATTACTTTTTTTTTTAAACAGTAAACTGTAGGCCTATTTTAAAAGTAAAATAGAACCCTGCAGCTGTTTGGCTATTGGTTGCAGAGCAATGGAACTGGGTGATGGAGTGGGAGGACCTCGTGCCCGTCGTCTGTCTGGCGTCCCTGCTCGAGAAGTCGTTCTTCCCGCGGTGGCTCCAGGTCCTCACGATGTGGCTCAACCACTCGCCCAACTACGACGAGATCACCAACTGGTACTGCGGCTGGAAGGGGATGGTCTCCGACAATCTGCTGCTACAGCCCACTGTCAAGGGTGAATATTGAATAATCAAATTTTGGGGCTAGGTTATGAAAGTAGGTGCCAATTGGCTGGAATGGTATATAATGTGAGGAAAGGATCCAACAGCTTACCTTTGTGTAGTAAGATGACGGATTTGCGAGTTTGAAGTACACATAAAACTAAAAGACATAATACAAATATAACGAGACGTTTCGACCGAGGTCTTGCTCACTCGAGAGAAAAGTAGCCATTCTTCTCTCGAGTGAGCAAGACCTCTTTCGAAACGTCTCGTTATATTTGTATTATGTCATTTATGTGTACTTCAAACTCGCAAATCCGTCATCTTACCACACGAAGGTAAGCTGTTGGATCCTTTCCTCACATTATATACCAAATTTTGGGGCTACTTAGAACAAATTGTTTTCCTACCCCTACATTACCGTCCTAGTTGCTATTTAACTATTTAATTTTATTTATTATACCAATTATTGAATTTGGATCTGTATTTATTTAGTAATAACCAATAATATTATATAGGCCTACTACCTCATGTATATGTTAGTATTGCATAAGCAGTGCTTGAAATGGAAATAGAAAGATTGCAGGATGTGACTATGCTAGAGCCTTTGAGTGAATAATACATATGGAGAGGCGCAACGCCATTGGCAGTTTGTCTGTTTATCTACCGCGTCTTACCATCCAACATACTTTAGTTGGGTAGTAAAGTACGCCAAGCGTACACAACGACAGAGCTTTTGGCTGTCTTCGCATATCTTTGGCGAAGTAGCCGACCAATCAGGCTCCGTCATCGCGTCGCTTGGCGAACCCCTACTACCGACTAAAGTATGTTGGGCAGTAAAAGACGGTAGACAAACTGTCGATGGCATTGCGCCTCTACCCTATATTAGTCACGCAACGCTAGAGCTACAGAAGCATAGGCCTTATGCAAGCGGAAGTAGTTGTTGGACAGGAGTGCAGGAGAATGGGCGTTGCCCAGGATGAATTTGTATGTATACTGGCCAAGCTGAAAGAAGAAAGGTGTTGTCATCACTGATTATGTAATAGTGAAGTGAAGCATGTGACACAACATTGAGATACAGAATGGATTTTTAGAGCAGTGGGAGCCACTGAGGTACGTGTCTTTTGTTACCAACTCAAACCTGTCCCAGTCTTTTTCTTTTGTCTTGCGATTTATAGAATACATTTTATTTCTGAACACATCCTTCGTAAATCATATTAATTTCCTGGCTACTTGTTCATGGCTAAATGTTGATCGTGAGACTTTTTGATTTTTTGTTCTAAAACTGATTACATTCACCAAAATGAATCAGTTGTTTTCATCGCAGGACACAAACTCAAAAAGTCTCATGATCACTATTTATTTAGCCACGAACAATATACAGCAAGAAAATCAATATGATTTACGAAAAAACGTGTTTAGAAATCAAATGTATTTGATGACCGCAAGACAAATGAAAAGGGTTGAATGGCTCATGGGCTGAGCTGTCGACTGCATTTCGCATAGATTCTGGAGTTTTATTTGAATATTTTTTCAAATTCTTAGTTATTCCTTACACTCACAAAAACCAAGCTTACAGATGAATTTATTTGCACTTTACAGGGAAAAGTGTACACAAATTTGTACTAAAGTAGCCCCAGTTTACAGATAGTAATTATTTAAATCCATCCGATCTAGTCTAGCGGGGGGCGACATTGCTCAAGTGCGTACTTACTCTGTGCAGAGCACTTCCGCAAGGCGCTGGACATGATGAACCGGGCCGTGAGCGCACCCAGTACGAGCGCACCGGGGGGGGTCGAGTCCGTCTCGTACCTCAAGAACATCGAACAGACGGCCGCCCCGCGACCCACGGAGAGAGAGGCAGCGCGCTTCCAGGTGAGTCCGGGCCCCTCGGGCATCCAGTACCCTAGTATACAGCCTCCCTCTCACCTCCCCCCTCCCGCGACCCACGGAGAGAGAGGCAGCGCGCTTCCAGGTGAGTCCGAGCCCCTCGGGCATCCAGTACCCTAGTATACAGCCTCCCTCTCACCTCCCCCCTCCCGCGACCCACGGAGAGAGAGGCAGCGCGCTTCCAGGTGAGTCTGGACCCCTCGGGCATCCAGTACCCTAGTATACAGGCTCCCTCTCACCTCCCTCCTCCCGCGACCCACGGAGAGAGGCAGCGCGCTTCCAGGTGAGTCCGGGCCCCTCAGGCATCCAGTACCCTAGTATACAGCCTCCCTCTCACCTCCCCCCTCCCGCGACCCACGGAGAGAGAGGCAGCGCGCTTCCAGGTGAGTCCGGGCCCCTCGGGCATCCAGTACCCTTGTATACAGCCTCCCTCTCACCTCCCCCCTCCCGCGACCCACGGAGAGAGAGGCAGCGCGCTTCCAGGTGAGTCCGGGCCCCTCGGGCATCCAGTACCCTAGTATACAGGCTCCCTCTCACCTCCCTCCTCCCGCGACCCACGGAGAGAGAGGCAGCGCGCTTCCAGGTGAGTCCGGGCCCCTCGGGCATCCAGTACCCTAGTATACAGGCTCCCTCTCACCTCCCGCGACCCACGGAGAGAGAGGCAGCGCGCTTTCAGGTGAGTCTGGGCCCCTCAGGCATCCATTACCCTAGTATACAGCCTCCCTCTCACCTCCCCCCTCCCGCGACCCACGGAGAGAGAGGCAGCGCGCTTCCAGGTGAGTCCGGGCCCCTCAGGCATCCATTACCCTAGTATACAGGCTCCCCCATCCCCTCCCGCGACCCACGGAGAGAGAGGCAGCGCGCTTTCAGGTGAGTCTGGGCCCCTCAGGCATCCAGTACTCTAGTATACAGCCTCCCTCTCACCTCCCCCCCTCCCGCGACCCACGGAGAGAGAGGCAGCGCGCTTCCAGGTGAGTCCGGGCCCCTCGGGCATCCAGTACCCTAGTATACAGCCTCCCTCTCACCTCCCCCCTCCCGCGACCCACGGAGAGAGAGGCAGCGCGCTTCCAGGTGAGTCCGGGCCCCTCAGGCATCCATTACCCTAGTATACAGGCTCCCCCATCCCCTCCCGCGACCCACGGAGAGAGAGGCAGCGCGCTTTCAGGTGAGTCTGGGCCCCTCAGGCATCCAGTACTCTAGTATACAGCCTCCCTCTCACCTCCCCCCCTCCCACGACCCACGGAGAGAGAGGCAGCGCGCTTCCAGGTGAGTCCGGGCCCCTCGGGCATCCAGTACCCTAGTATACAGGCTCCCCCCTCCCCTCCCGCGACCCACGGAGAGAGAGGCAGCGCGCTTCCAGGTGAGTCCGGGCCTCTTAGGCATCCAGTACTCTAGTATGTAGATCCCCCTCACCTCCCCCCCTCCCCTTCCGCAACCCACGGAGAGAGAGGCAGCGCGCTTTCAGGTGAGTCCGGGCCCCTCGGGCATCCAGTACTCTAGTATGTAGACCCCCCTCACCTCCCCCCCTCCCCTTCCGCAACCCACGGAGAGAGAGAGGCAGTTTTTTGTCTGCAGTGTTGCGAAAACCTCTTACCTCTTTGCCTAGCAGTGGCATATCCAAAGGGTTTATTATTTACATTTATTGCACACCCATATTACATGTAATTACCTACTAGAGGGAAAAGTCTGTTGGTAGAGTTTTGCTCTGTAATACTAGCTCACAAACATAAAAACTAAAAATGGAAAACATGCAGCTAACTGTTGTTTTATGTCCAAAATGAAGGCCTCAAAGACAACCAACAAAAAAAGAGGGAAATGTTATTCGATAATGCATTCACGTTTTCCATTATTGACAATTTTTATTTTATTATTGTGCATCCCTAGTTTGTGCTACATTTTTGGTACATACATTGGTTCATTACAACATAACATCCACCATTTGACATCTTATACGACCAGCTAGAATGGTTAGAGATCATTGCCACAGCACTTAATAACCCTGTTTACATATGTATCAGACTGAGTCCCGTACTGAGTACGATTTTCAGTCTCGGTTCACCACGTTAACAACTAGAAAATGGGACCGAACTGATTGGGTCTGGTCTGCCCAGAAAGCTAGACCGTACCGAAAGACTGACTCAGTCCTATCATGTAAACAGAGAACGAGCTCAAAAGTTGTATGCGGAGGTGATGTATAAGCTGTTTGTAGGTGAATAAGGTGGAAATGATGTAACAAAAATAAAGTAAAATGATTAGCCTAGGCCTATAACAACTTATAACCTTTTGTTTGTTGGGATGCATCTTTAAATTAATTTTATATGGCAGAAGGAAAAAGTAGGGTTATGTACGACCAAAATGAACAATTGTGATGCGAGACCGAAATCAAGTTTGGGTACACTCATATGATAAGATTTATTAGCCTCTTTAAAGTTCAACAGGTATACATTATATACACTAGAACATTCGAGTTGTCATGTTGGTTAATACAGTAGTCTACATACTACATATTCTAATATTTACATCTTATTCTACAAATAAATATACATTAGGTACAAGAGATGCACAGATGCAGTATAGCAGAGGTTCCCGAACTTTTATCAGTGGCGGACCCTTTGTGCCACAGTTTAACATTTTGCGGACCTCCAAATTACATTTGTGTAAATTGTATGCTATACTATACAACCTTCCACCCTCCCTCTTCCCGCAGACAAATTACAAACTAAGATAGGTAAGGTACCTATATAATATGTGCATGCAATTGCAAATAATACTTTAATTAAAATAATTATAATGCCCACATTAACTAATTAAACGGGGAAACGCGAAAACGCATGATGACCGAATAGGTCAATTGTTGGCATAAGAAGAAGATAAGAAGATTAATCTTAAGCAACGTATTATTCACCTTTCAAAACAACCATTGGGTACTCACAAACATGTCAATTGTTTGAATTGTGAATTGTTGTTTTGTTTATAATCTAAATTATTTAGTTTATATGTTTATTAAGTACTTCTAAATTTTTGGACTAACTAGGACTTAAGGAAACTTAATTTTAGAAAAATAATTGGAAAACTATTTCGCGGACCCCCTGCTAAGTGGCAGCGAACCCCCAGGGGTCCGCGGACCACAGTTTGGGAACCTCTGCAGTACAGTATGTAAATGGTAGTTCATGATAGTTCTCAGTCTGGTTCTCAGTTCGGTCCGCCATGTAAACGTAGCCACCTATTGATTGTCTTTCAATTTGTGCATGTCATGACACGTCTCTCTTGTTGGGCACAGTTCCTGGCGGAAGCGGTGCGAACGGCAAGCCAGGTACCCCAGGGCTTCAAGGAACTGATCCAGAAGCGCTGCGAGGAGCGAAACATGGTCTTCGTGCCCCTGGTGAACCGCTACCGCGAGGGCAAACAGATCTACCGCTGCGGCAAAGTACAGATCTACATCGACCGCACAGTCGTGTTTGTCAGCGAGAACGGCAGCACTTGGTCTCCTTCGTCGCTTAACGGATTACTTGACCTGGCAGCTTAGAAGAGAGAAGACAGCCATCCATCTCCAGGCTCAAACTCTGTTAAGATTATAATAATTTATTGTGATATAAGTACAACCCTGGGCCATGATTCACAAGAGGTCCTAAGTCTTTTTTTGGTTTTATCTATAAGACCGGCCTAGCTTTAAACCTCTTATACAACCAGGAAAATATCTTAGAAAAGATTTTAAAAGATATTGGAATGTTCATTATGTCCTTGCTCTCACCAGGAATTAGTAACTTTTTATGTGACCTGGGTTTGGTTTTACAAGATGTTCAAAGTTATGCCAGTCTTAGAGATAAGACCAAAATAAGACTTAGGACCTCTTGTGAATCCGGGCCCAGAAGTATGAGTGACATGTTTTAGAAAACTAATGTGAGAACGTTAGAAGATTGTTGTATAAATTGTGCTCTTACTATAAAGATTGTTTTTGATACCATCTTGTCTTATTTTGTATATTACTAGGCCTACACATGTCCCAAAACAACCTTACACACGCTTTCCCCCCCTCTCATGTCCATGTCCCCGTCTCTACTCCCCCTCCTGCGAGCCCCTGCCCCCAGCCGTCCGCGTTGGGCTCCGTGTCTCAGTCTGTGTCAAACGGTGGGGCGCGCCCCAAAATGGAGGCTCGAAGCTTTGGCTGGTAGGGCGCGGTTGGGCGCTAAGTTTTTGGTAGCCAAATAGTGAATAAGCACTAGGGAAAACATAATAAAATATTCAATAATTAGTTTTCCTTTTAAAACAAAATTTTATGTTAAAGAAATCTTCTTCTTCTTTCGAACACCCAGAGTTGGAACTTATGCCATTCTCTGCCTAGTTGCCCAATAAAGGTTTGCCACATATTTCCTCCTTGCTATCTTTTGCCCCTCCATTAGATCCCTTTCTGCTGTCAAAGAGACACATGTCGCAAGATGTTCCGCGTCCTGGTCTTGTTCTTTGCAGAGTGGGCATGTTCTCGTATCCACCACTCCTATTTTGTGCAGATGGGCTTGCAGGTAGTCGTGGCCGGTGTCCATCCAGAAATTTGCCACGTATACCCTTCTTGCTTCCTTATCAATTTTCCTTGCGTTCATTTTCTCCTTCCTTATAAGCGGTTCCCATCTTTTCCCTCGCGCAATTACTTCATACTGTTTCTTCAACTCTCAGCTGACTTGGTTATTAATTGTAGACTTGATGGACTGCAGTGAGATTGCCTTTTCAGGTTGTTTCAATTTAGCTCCCATCTTTGCCAGGTAGTCGGCTCTTTCATTTCCCACTATTGAGCAATGACTAGGGATCCATTGAAGACATACTTGCCAGCCTTTGTTGTAGAGCTTGTAGTACTCTTCCCTACATGCTATTGTTATCTCACAATCTGTATCTCTTTGAGACATCAAGGCTTGTAGTGCTGCCCTTGAATCTACCAAGATCACCACTGGCTGTGATGGCTTAATATTGCCTACTTCGGTTAGTGCAAGGTGGATGGCTGCCACTTCCCCGTCAAAGTTTGTTCCAAATTTTTCAGCCGCAGTGTGTTTTTCAAAAACCTGACAATACACTCCTGCTCCCGCAAGCCCCTTAGGTGGTGTTGCAGATCCATCCCTATACACGTGCAGCCAGGTTGGCACTGGGTACCGGGAGTGTAGAGTACGGTATGTTATCTGTCTTAACTCTTGGGCTGAACATGCTGCGTTCAGCACTTTTTCGTCAAGTTCTAGCATAACATCCAGTGGGGGTCTTACATTGTTGTTCCCGTTTCTTTGGCTAAGGCGTGTACGTGGGCAGTCTGGAATTTGGTATTTCTGTTTTAAGAGAGATTAATGGGGCTTAACGTCTCATATTTATGCAACGATGGCTAATCGAGACGATGAGCGGGTGATAATGAACATGACTGCAGTCTGTGAGAAGTTCTTGTGTGTCTTTAGTCTCTCAAACCCATTTCCATAGTCCCTCCAGTAATCATCCTTTCCCCTTAACAACCTCTCGTGGAGCTTCATTGCACTTTTTTCTCTGCGTGCCTTCAGTGGTTCTAAACCAGTTTGGAGCTCCATTTGGGAGCATCACATATCATGGCCTGGTTTTGTACTTTGTCAATTTTGTCAGTAACATTTTTTGTGGCTGTAACAAAAACCTCACCACCATACTCCAATCAATGCTCCAATGCTGGTCTAACATGAGTCTTATATGTTGTGACCAAAGTGTTGTGAGACGCTCCCCACTTTGAGCCAGTTAGTCTTTTCAAAAGGTTCATTCTTTTAGTTCCTTTCCTAGCCGTTTCCATTGCGTGTTCTTTCCAGCTAAGTTTCTGGTCCATAGCTAAGCCCAGATATTTGGAATTGTAGCTTTGTTTGAGCTCCTGGGTTTTATACTTAAGATACAATGGGGTTTGTGCTACAGTCTTCACGTGAGATAGTGAGAAGAGCTGGTATGTTGTTTTTGTTGTATTTACAGTAATCGCATTGTTATCGGCCCATTGTGCCAAAGCGACAAGTGCTTCGTTCATTTGTCTTTGGAGACTCTCAATGTCATTGGACGAATTCCACATTAAAAACATGTTAAACATGTTAAAGAAATGACATCAGATTCTGACAAAACATGTGAGAATGAATTTTGCGAACTTAGCATTGGTGACTTCTGGCTTTCACTACCAACAGAATACTTTAAAGTTATGTACCTAAGGTTCTTAAAATCTAAGTGTAATCAAGAACAAGTACCGAAAATAGCTTCGAGTTTAGATGGATCTCCTATAGTTACAGTTTCAAACATCACTTCAGACTAAAAAAATAAAAAAGACAATCTCACGTGTCCCACTGACTTCTGCTTGTGTGGCAAACAAAATTTGGAAATTTCTTCTCCAACTGCATTAACAAAAACATGTATGAATATTCCTATCTGCGGTGACGTGGGGCGTACTGTCCATGAACACTGATGCGAAGGGGGGTGCCAATAATAAAGGTTGAGAACCACTGATAAAGTAACAGCTCATAGGGCGCCAATTTTATTGTTCATCTCTTCAAGAAAAGAAATGTTGCTTGCGTCTCGTTCGTTTGTTGTGGGGCGGCTCCTCTCCCCCCCCCCCCCCCCCCCCCCCAATGCATCGAGCGTGGAGCCAGTTTCCTGGACATATTTTTCTCGCACCACTACACATGAACAGCAGAATGTCTTTGTTCCTATATAAAGATCTCTGCTTGTTTCATCTTCTCTTATTTTATAGGCAACCGAAGACAACCTTACATATTAAGCTTTCGTCACAGGCGAGGTATACGTAGCCAATCAGCGATCGGTATTGGCGCCCTATTGTCACGGGCGTTTCGCTGGTTGGCTATGAGTGCTATCTTTTTTATATTGGACTGTATTTATGTGCAAAGATGCCTAGAGAGAACGGATTGTCGGTCAAATAGTATGCCACGTTTTTCTGTTGAAAGTAGCCTTAGTTGATGGTTGTTATGCGGAGCGTAAGGGATTTTATACACAATGGCGGATAGCGGTGCCACAGCCGAGCAAGAGATACCGTTCCACATAACGACCGATCGGCATGAAATGTTATGTTGAAAGGTTTGTGCATATAATATCCCACAAGTTCTGTGGAATTACCCTGTCGGGTCGGGAGGCATCTTTCAGCAGAATTTGAATTTTTCTACAGAACGACTTGTGAATTGTGCACTAGATACCGATCAACATAGTGTTAGATTGAACGGTAATTAATTACATGCAGGGGTACTTTGAGAACTTATTTTCTATCGAATGGTACACAAACTTTTCTGTTGAATCGACCTTATATTGTTTACGTCGTTTCCATATTATGAATAGTGTAGATAACCATAATGGTTGAATAGCGCGCCGGCCGACGACCGCTCAGCAGCTGTTGTGCGATCACTGAACGCTGGCGTTCCCTAACGGCGTCAGTGTGTACTCGCTGTGGCGAAAACAAGGTTGTTAGTAGAACATTATTTAAAACACTCATATCATTACGTACCGATGATCTAGGATCAACAGGTCAGTCTCATAATGTGGGATATTTATGTACAAGTACTTTTTGTCTGAGACATTCTTCGCTAACACCCCCGGATCAGTGAGTGTTGGGTGGGGCGGCGAGTCAGCTCTCTGCGGCGGACTAGTGCACAGTATCACAGCTAACCCGCCACTTTGGCCCAAAATAGCATACTTACCTGGCGTAGGGGTCAAGGTCTACTGGATTGCCGCTAGGCTTCGCTACTAGCGGCACAGGCCGATGGCCAAGTAAGGTCATCCAATACACTTCCAACATAGGAACGCCATTTTGGATCTAAACTCGCGGTTAATTTGAACACGGCAGCGAGTGCAACGGCGCTTTGAACACGGGACGAGCGTCAATGCATGGCCTTGTTAACCAAGGGACAATTTGCTAGCCCGCAAAAACTATTGTAGTAAAGCCTAATATCACTTTAATTAATAAATGTAAAGGATTTGAAAATGATATCTATTCAACAGTTTTCTGTTCACATTGTTAGAGAAATGCAATCCTCAAACCTTTCATCATCCTAGGTAAAAAAAAAAAACTGTTTGGATGGATTAAAAATTGAATTACAGCTAGAGAATTACAGTTATTCCACCGATATTAGCGGAGTATTAATTATTAAAGCAGTTGTGAGAAATTTTTCATCAATTTTAAAGGTGAAATTGCCCAGCTAGCATAACATCATTGGCCAACTTTGCCACTTCAAACTCACTGAAAAGATTTATTAGCATTACCATGAGATAATAATAATCAATTAATAATTAATCACATGCCAGAAAGTCCAATACAATATTGGCTTAGGCCTGTATCACATGCCAACGACTACGATTAGATAAAAATTCTTTCAATTTGAGTAGGCCTACACACAGGTCCGGATCAAAGAAATTATAATCTTCCCTACGCTACGGGTCCAGATGTTATTTGTATCGAAAGTTTGGATAGCCGAGGCAACACTTGGAGGGATGTGGAAACAAGGTTGGAATAATAATAATTATTCAATCTTAAATCCAATTGTGGTAGGCATCCCATTTGATATTGTTATGTACCGAATTCAGCGCCGACCCACCCATGTCCCTACCACCCTGGTACGGGACTCGAACTTATGTTCAGGTCGGCTGTCATAAGGTTTTACTGGGGATGTAACCCTCTCTTGACATACGTGAACTCGTACATTTGGGATCGTTGCTATGTCTGAGGAAGGCCGGGAGACTAGGTACTTAAATCAACAGTCCTGGGTTCAAACATTGAGGAATCGTACATTTATTATTTTAGACAATCGACATTAATCCTACCGTGGTAAAGACGTGGCGTACTGATCAGGATCTATCTGGCCCTTTAATCTACTACTAAGGAGTCGCACTACTTGGTTGGATTTTGCCCCGTCCGTACGTTTCTCGTGACTCTTTGGTTCGTTCCTCGGGGATAGTCCTTGTGCCCCATGGCATCGCCGGTCGCTCCCGGCCCGTTCCATCTTCATGCGCCCACATGTGCATCCATCCTTAACGGCTCCTCCGACCGGTCCACCCCGAGACCCCGAGCCTTACCCTTTTAATCCACCTCGACCGTATCACGTCACCTTCCCCCTCGTTACCCCCTCTTTGGCTTGTGCTAGCTGCTCGTGTCTCTAACCACCAATCAACCTCTCATGGTTCGACCCCCCACTCAAGCCTAAATGCTAGAGTGGGGCTCAGACCAAACTCCTAACAACAATCCAACTTGGGCCTTGCAAAACCCCTGACACAGCAAAGTTACCAAATTACTATTATGACCATTATGCTGTGTCAGTATTCTAATGTTAGTATTGTTGCCCTAGATTGATGGTTGCACAATAGCCAGCTCAGCACCTACCAGATTGTGATCAAAACAGTGTTGTTTACCCATGTCACAATCAAGTAGAATAAAACACGACAGTGAAGGAATCCAGTGTGAAAATGAATAACTTCCATTTTCACACTACAATATTATGAGAAGTAATAATAGCACAATCATAACTTACAAACTAGATGTCAAGCATTAATAACTTTCAATATTACCTTCCACCTAAAAAAAGGGCATATTTATTTACAACTAATTGAATGGCAATTGCAATTGTCATAAAAACATTTTGTATACAACACTAGTAACAAAAATATTTACAAATTATTATTATAACAGGCTATCTACAGGCTCACACTTGCTTGCTATAACCTGCTATAACAGGCACACACTTGCTGCAACTGCTGACGGGGAAACTGCTTTGGTACGAACGTGTGGTTTCACTCTTGCTGCAACTGCTAATGGGGCAACTGCTTTGGTATGAACGTGTGGTTTCACTCTTGCTGCAACTGCTGACGGGGCCACTGCTTTGGTACGAACGTGTGGTTTCACTCTTGCTGCAACTGCTGATGGGGCAACTGCTTTGGTACAAACGTGTGGTTTCACTCTTGCTGCAACTGCTGATGGGGCAACTGCTTTGGTTTGAGCGTGTGGTTTCACTCTTGCTGCAACTGCTGACGGGGCCACTGCTTTGGTACGAACGTGTGGTTTCACTCTTGCTGCAACTGCTGATGGGGCAACTGCTTTGGTACGAACGTGTGGTTTCACTCTTGCTGCAACTGCTGACGGGGCAACTGCTTTGGTACGAACGTGTGGTTTCACTCTTGCTGCAACTGCTGACGGGGCCACTGCTTTGGTACGAACGTGTGGTTTCACTCTTGCTGCAACTGCTGACGAGGTTACTGCTTTGGTACGAACGTGTGGTTTCACTCTTGCTGCAACTGCTGACGGGGCAACTGCTTTGGTACGAACGTGTGGTTTCACTCTTGCTGCAACTGCTGACGGGGCAACTGCTTTGGTACGAACGTGTGGTTTCACTCTTGCTGCAACTGCTGACGGGGCAACTGCTTTGGTACGAACGTGTGGTTTCACTCTTGCTGGAACTGCTGACGGGGCAACTTCTTTGGTACGAACGTGTGGTTTCACTCTTGCTGCAACTGCTGACGGGGCAACTGCTTTGGTACGAACGTGTGGTTTCACTCTTGCTGGAACTGCTGACGAGGTTACTGCTTTGGTACGAATGTGTAGTTTCACTCTTGTTAATAAATATATAAATAAATATAAATATAAATATAAATATCCAATTTGATTTTTTTAGCGCAGTAGCCATGTTCTTCGTGAACACTGTAGGTCAACTTCGGTCTGGTAGCAACCTGAAAATGAAAAAACAAATCATTCAATCAATAAAGAACTAAACACATGTGCTAGTAGGGGTCTAAACCTAAAGATATTGGCCATGGATTTCTAGTTAGACCTAGGCCTATAGCCAGGTAGGCCTACCATTTGCTTAAACAACATAAGATTTTAGTAAAAGGGTAACACTGAAAATGAGCAAGAACAATTTTATAAAAACATTGTTTGGTTTTAGATAGGCCTATGTGCTCTACAATATGTTTTGATTGGGCTACTTGACACAGGCAACTGACTTATAGAGGCTGGAGTGCTAACTATTAATACGGTTTAAATTGCAAATAATTCTCCGCAAATCGGAGAGCCTACGGCATGCCATTCTAAATTTCATTGTAGGCCTACAAGGTCCCTACACTACAACTAATCTACAATATGAAGGTTATCACATGGAACCTTAAAGTAAACAATCTCGCATGGCGATGCACAAAGCACAATGTAATGTGAACAGAAAACTTAATTTCATGTTCACGCACGATGCGATATAAACCTAGGCCTAGGTATGTAAATACGTACACGTACAGTTTGACATAACCTCAACAAAATAATATATAATATAGGCTACCGGTAGTAGAATTTCAACTTACGACCAAGGCCTAGCCGAACAATGTTTCTTCATTGGAATCTAATTCTAATCTAATTATAAGTCAATTTGTAATTGTATAAATATTATGTGTCCTAATAAATAAATAAATAAATAAATAAATAAATAAATAAATAAATAAATAAATAAATAAATAAATAAATAAATAAATAAATAAATAAATAAATAAATAAATTGTCTCCTAGGTTTTGATGAAAACTAACGTTAATAACACAACGTTTGAACAGGCATATCGGCCTAAAAAGAGGTGCCGAATCAGAATTGGGATTTACGCTTCCATTCCGGGTGGTATCAGACATACCGTACTGTACAATCACTGATTCATATGTTTCGTATTTGAAATATCGATCTTTGATTGGTTATCACTCACTCGTCGATGGGGTTCAGAACCTACAGGGTTGGTTTAGTTGCTTTAAATTAAAGTTCCCCACTGAAAATCAGTTCATTAGGCCCTACTGAGTGGGTAGACTCTAAATGTGAATTTATTTATTTTATTTATTTAGGCTAAACATGTTATATAATCACTCACGCACGCTTTCGACCCATGAAGCGGCCCACCTTGATATCGGGAACTTCATAATTTAGTTATAGATGAGGGGTCCGGGTCCAGTAACTTTGCCCAATGTTCACTTAGGACTACCATTACCATTCCCGCTATCATTGCCGGGCAAATTGTGCACATGACACTTTACTGCTACGTTGGTGAGCACGGTGATAGGTGCAAAGCACCATTAAATAACCCTGGAGTAACTTATTAAGCTTACCTCAACATCAGTTGATTGTCTGGTAGGACTTTGCCTAGCAGGTCTTTTGTCCGCCAGCAACTTGGGTGGGTTCGGCACATTAAAAATCGTGGGCACTGCTGTACGGCGCAACTTCCGAGGGGTGCACTCGATATTCTCATATATTGAGAATCCTCGAAGTGTTTCTGTGGGAAAAAAGAATAAGGCCTATGAGTCATGTAGGCTGATCATAAAATAAATTCAAGTAGACTAGGCCTAGCCTCCTAGGAGCCTACAGAATAGGCCTTTATAGCCCGGCTCTTGGCTTTATGCTAGGGTCTAATAGGCTTAAAGGCCCTAGGCCTATGTATGTGCGCCCTAACCTAACCTCTGGAATACAAAGCGGGTGGGGGACTGACAATGTTTCAATAAGTCTTAGGTAGGATTAGGTCTAGCATTTAAGGGAGCAAAAATGTGAACTTCGCTAGCACTGGGAACAAATTGGACAGACAACATAGGCCTAGGCCCTAGGCCTACCCCAAGGCCGTGCACTGTGCATTGTTTTTACGCTAGGGCCTAGGCCTGGGTTCCTAGACCCTACCTGTTAGGCTAGGCCTAGGCTATCGAATCCTCCAAGGATTAATTAGAATATAACTTAATTATAATAGGCCCTAGCCATAAGCCTAGCCTAGGCCTTCTAACGGTCTAGCCCCCATTTTGCACTGAAGGTCTGGGCCCTTGGCCTACTGAAGTGTGGGCCTAGGGCCTAGGCTAGGAAAATTCATAGTCAATTGGCCTAGTCCCTAGCCTAAGTAGTAGACCTAGGCCTTGTACTAGTTATATATGCATGTTTGAAGAGAGAACATATAACGTAAATTGCAATAAGCCAAGTCTACTTACCTCACACAATCTGGAGCTGTCAACTTATCGCCCCTGCAGTTCTGTACCCATTTAGCTCTTCTTCTGGGCGATGATGGGAATCTAAAGCAGCGAAACCCATCCTTGGAGTTCCCTGAACAATTTGGTGCCGCGCGCCCCGTCATTTAATTGATAAAATACGTTGATAAATTGAGAAATACACAACGCCGAAATAAACACGAACCAATGTCAACAATGGCGGCACCGACATAGGTTGGATCCAAAATGGCTTCTAATATTGTGTTTGGATGACCTTACTCTGCGCTTCGCAATTACTCCGCTAGGAGGAAATCCAGTAGACCTTGCGTAGGGGTTACCGTGATCAACAAGGCGGTTCCCCCAGGTTGAGGCTCTTCCATTGCACTTTGGTCGGGCTGAACCCTGCGATGATCCCAAATGCGGATTACTCGGGCGTGTAATTTTTGGTAGTCGGGACTGCGTTCGCGCTGTCCCGGAATAAACTTTGTGAAATTGGAAATTAAATCCAAGTTGCGATTTTAAATTGTGCTGACATCACCTCGTTAGTCGTGTTATACTTCCGAAGCTCGATCCCACTCATCCCAGCATTCGCTAGTATTTACCGGTGGCCATTCGCTGGTATTTGCGGGTGGTCGCTATCGAACCGTGTTCAAACAACTTCTTTTAGATAAAACTAAAAGGCAAGCTGCTTGGGACCAAGTGCAACTAAATAAGTTGCACAACCATAAAATTCGACCTCCTGTTTCCCGTCTTTCACGCCGGGAAGAGGTGGTATGGCACGGGTTCGCCTTGGCCACACTCGTTTGACTCATAGCTATCTCCTCTCGAGTGAAAAAGTCGCCCCATAATGACACTTGAGACGTACGTCATATTGGCAGACCAAAGACGATGTGTTGAGATTACAGGGGCGCCGGGTTTTCTAAATTGCGAAGGGTGCTGAAATATTTCATTACGAATTTTGAGTGCAGTGGCGTGCTCAAAACTGAACTGCCCTGCCAATGATTTTTTTTATACGTTTTAGCGGCATTGCGACACGAGCGGACGATGCGGACGAGAGCGAAAAAAAGTATTGTCAGACGTTTTATAATAATATGTGTACTGTATTATAGGGAGACTTAAGTGACGAATTTGGTTAAAAAAAACTCAAAATTTGTTTTTACGAACCTCGACGGACGGAGGGGAGGCGTAACAAGTGCACAGAGAGCGTTGCGAGCGATCCGCCCAACGGTCACTGAATATTGGATACACACAATTTTTAACAAAAAGAATTCTTAAGTCATTGCAAAACTATTTGACTTCTTTGGAATCTTTGGATAATTTCACAGGTAAAAGTAGTGCACTGCCTCCTCGATGGGGTTTCGGTTAATTCTAGCAGGCGGAGATCAGTGGCCGGAACGCTCGCAGCGCTGCAGTGCGTAGTCGTTTTTGTTGTACGCCTCCCTACCCCATTTATTTATTTATTTATTTATGCGTTACCCAACAACAGAATACAAAAGTTCCAGAAAACGTTGGATGCAATATACTAAAGTAATTAAATGTAAGCATATAGAAAGACAAATGTTCATGGTGACATGACTGACTACTTCTAGAGCTCTAATACTAAAGCTAATACTAATGCTTATACTAAGTATTTTCAGCGGAATATACAAGCAGATACATATAACATAATTATTGTAGCGGTGAACATAATTTGTATCAGATTTTTTAACCAATGAAGTAGAATAATACTGGCAATGAAAATTGCAAGACAAATAAATGGAATAGAAAAGAAGCGATATTAAGGTTGAGGTGAGAAACGGAAATTCATTAAATTTTACATTATATCATTTTATCAAATTTTATCTAAGCAAATTATTATAAATATTTATTATGAAGAAGATAAGGTTTAATAACAGTACATTGAACTAACTTAAGTGATGTGTATGGACTGACTGAACAGAATGCACTTTTTCTTGAGAAGCGGTGTGCTGTCACCAAATAAATCGATATTGAACTCGCTATGCTTTTCCATTCCATTGTAGTGTCTAACCGTTCTGGGAAGAAATGAATGTTTATAAACGTCTATTCTTGCAGCCGGTTCATTAAAAAGTCCAGTGTGTCTTGAGCGTCTTGAAGGCGTGTTAAATGATATAGGTTCCAATAGATCTGTGCAGTCTACCTCACTCTTCACTATTCTTTGAAGAAAGACAAGATCAGATGTTTCACGTCTATGCTCTAATGTTTGCAGCAGGTTGGACTTACACAGGTTCATATAATTTACTCTGTGATAAGCAGTATTATTTCTAAAACAGAACCACTTGATAAACCTGTGCTGCAGGCGTTCGACGTTGTGTATCTTGGTTAGGTGGTGAGGAGACCACATTGAACTAGCGTATAATCAACAATCGGCCTGACAAGACCCAAGTACAGTCTACGAATTGTGACGTCAGAGAAATCACGTCCGCACGTCCGCTTGATAAATCCTAGCATTTTGAAGGCCTTCGGAAGAATTTTGTCTATATGCATATTAAAAGAAAGATTGGAACTAATTACCACTCCTAAGTCACACACGCTGGATACCCTGTCCAAAATGACATCTTCCATAGTATAATCGTGAACAATAACATTTTTCTTATTTGTAAACGAGATGACTTGACACTTTTTTAAATTTAAGTCCATTTTCCACGTAGAACACCATCCAATAAGAGCAAGGAAGTCACGTTGTAGCTTGTGGCAGTCGGCAACACTTGATTGGACAGAAAATCTTGGCGTCGTCGGCGTACATCAAACACGACGAGGACTGTAGGCGGTTAGGTCAACATAAGTTTTACTATGGAATAGTAGACAAATAAATAAATCGAACAGTTATGCCATTGCCATAGCTAACCAGGCATTGGCAGTACCGCGTAAAACCAGGAGAGAAAGGATCAGACGTGTCCTGTGGTGACGATCCCATTGTTGATAGATTTGCATCATATTACGGAAAGTGCCGAACAACATTCATTCTTTCTTGTTCATATAATTTGACTCAGTTGAATCACCCTCGTACAAAGCGTTTCTCAGCACCAATAATTAACTGAGTAATTAACTAGCCTACTCATGCAACATGGGATTAAATGCTAAGGTCTATGCTCCCGAAGGAAAATCATAACGTAATTTCATTACAGTAAATTACCTGTTATTATTATCTGCATTGCTGCACACAAAAGTGAATTATGTGTTTTTTTAATTATATGCAATGAAGAAAATAATATTTATTCCATGACACTTCATGTATAATGTAATACATAAACTAACCGTACTGTAACAGATTACATAGGAACACCGATAGCACCATTGTAACATAACACGACCAATTTAATGTGTATTCTGTTGACACCTTAGTATAAGAAGCGTTCTTATATGGTACCATGGTTACTTTGAAGTGCCGATGGACCCCAGTGGCCTATACAGGAGGAGGGGTGAGTGATGGGCTGAAGCTTCCCCCCCCCCTCACCGTCCTCTCCTAAATCCCAAACCCGTCTGGGCCCGGGGAAGAATAGGCCCAGAGTGACTCTGCTAGTCGTAAGAGGCGACGAAAGGAGACCCGTCTCGTCCTGGGGTAGAATAGGCCTTGAGTGACTCTGCTAGTCGTAAGAGGCGACAAAAGGAGCCCTGTCCCTTCCTCCCCCCTACTGTCCCACTGCAGATTTCTCCTCCCCACCCTTGTTGGACACCCATATGACGACACACGCGACGTACAATGGATCTGATTCGGATGTGTCTTTATTCTTTATCATCATCTTTCTCATCTTCACTATCACCCGCTCATCGTCTCGATTAGCCATTGTTGCAAAAATATGAGACGTTAAGCCCCATTAATCAATCATCATCAATCCTAAATCCCATATTTAATGAATATATATATATATATATATATATATATACAAACATAAAAAACAAATAAATAAAAAACCACAACAACCAAAAAACACTTGCATATAAAATGGAAAACACTGCCACAGCGATACATCACTGCGTAGCTCTAGCAAGCTCCTTGAATCTGCTTCTGGTTATGGGTCCCCCCTGAGACACTACTGGAACTCTTTGGTCAGCAACAGGCTGATTGATGGCTGGAAACACCTGCTGGACTTAAAGGTTAGCCACAATCGGTTTCCAAGCCGAAGGTAGTCTTTGAGCGTCATCTCGCTTGTTCATGTTATGAGGCCGCTTCTCAATTTCAATTGCTTCCCGGATTAACCTCGCTCGAAGATTGTCCACTGAAGCAAGAAGCCTTACCCCGGCAAAGTTAATGTTATGTCCTTCCTTGATTGTATGTTGAGCTAGAGAAGACGTTGACTGGCCTTGGTCCACAGCAAGTCGGTGTTCTTGAACTCGCTGCGATAATTTTCTACTTGTTTGACCAATGTAACTATGATGACAGCCATTACTTTACATATTGCAACCAACAAAATCTAAAAAATCATATATATATATATATATATATATATATATATATATATATATACACAAACAATGAAGGTCCTGTAAATGTTAAACCTAACATTCATGAATGCCTTGGGCAAGTCGACAGTCGTATCGCTCATGCTTGTATGGCAATAAAACCAAATAAGTTTGGTATTCTCACGCTTACGTCATAGCAGAGTCCAATGGTACCAACTTAATGTTCTACTTCTCTATAGTTCCTACCATCTTATTGAAACAGGTCCATTAGGGATAACTAACAATCTTCCGTTGGTTACCTGGAACGGTGGGCGTGGCTAAGTAGTAGAGCTCTACAGAAATAGTTTCATTTTTTCACAAATCTCGATTTTCAAAATGTAAATTTTGTATTTTAGCGGTGCTATATTTATATAAGGCGTATAACAAGAAAAAAACTTTATATAATCAATTTATGAACATCACTCATATCAAGATGTAGTAATTCGTGTGTACTATAAACAGTACTTCCTATTTATTTTCTTCATATTTTGAATTCTTCTGCGCGTGTGTTTGTGATGAATGATGAAATTATCAAACCTGTAAATAAAAAAAAAAAACGCTTAAACCCACATTTTCTTTAGTTTACCTGCGGCGCTGCTTTGGGGGCGTTTGCCCAACACCCCCATCATTGGGTCTATATTTTAAACCCAATGCCCCCATTGAATCGAGCGTGGAGTCAATGACCTACGACATTTATCTCTTATAATTTCACCAGCACCCCGAAATAGTCTTGGTAACGCCACTGGTAGACAATATCTTAGAAAAAAGGTGTCTCTCCGCAACAAATACTTCAGTAACAAATAATGCAAATAAGCGTGTTTGTTAAAGTTAAGTTTAGAAGTTGATTTGATGTTAAAACGGTATCATATCCATATTGCACGTTTCAATTCTTAGATCAAACTCAACGCATATTTAGTTTCAATAACATATGTGCGAATCATGTGGTAGCATTTGAATTTCGATTTGCAATTATTGAAATCAATGAGTTTGATGAAAGCATTAAAAATTACATTGCAGGTTTTAAAATATACATAATAGGCCTACTTGTGAATGCTAATAATATAAATGATATTAAATAAATAATTTTTCCTGGGAACTTTGCTCACAGACAATCTATGTCCCTCTTCAGGTGACTGAAGAGCTTATTGCGGTATTTGGAACAGTTGGAAAGGAATCCACGAGAGTTGACAGTATGACTCAATCCCAGCATTCGCCATGTGATGGGGAAAACGTCGGAAAACCTTCAGTCAGGACTGCCTGTGGCCGGTATCGAACCAACCGGCGACCTGCCATGCTAGAGTATTGAGTCTAGCCGCTGAGCCACCTCTATCGCTTTAATATGAACAGTCAAATAGATAAAATAGAATGAAAGTAAAAATAAAATAGCGCAACGTAATTACCTCCGATACAAAGTGAAGTTGGTAATTAAGCAATTACCCATGTGCCTGCACTGCTGTTTGTGTTATTAGATTCCGTTACCATCGCTCTTCGTGTTAATCCTTAAAAAAGTGAATGTTTATAGGTTTTATGATATATTACACTTAACAAGACTTTATTATGCACTATCTAGGTGACCATATCATTTTAAGTATATGTTGAGACCAAATGAAAATAAGAGTACTTTCATTCTAGATAGCAGGTGCATTCAAACATCCTCATTAAACACGTTTAAAAAGCCATTTTAAAGACTAAACAATCAGTTTTATATTATCCTACTCAATAAGAACGCACTTCCGAAGAGATGGGGCATCACTGCTCTAAGCAAAGTTCTATAATTGAATGTATAGAGAGAGATCAATGTAATCTTCCTTGCTTCCTGTGTACTAGTTGAATACTTGTACGATAGTGCATACATTTTGAAACTTTAACAGTTGCCCAGGCGTGGACTGGCTAGGGATGCCGGGATGCGATCGCATCCCGGGCCCCTGGGCAAATCCGGGCCCTTTGGCAGTCCGGCCCCCGGGCTGCCACCAGAAAGTTCCTATATGATGTAAATACTTCTCTGTATATTGCTGATATTCTGTACATTGCACGCTAGCATTTTGCGAGTGACAATATTTAGTACTTGTCAGTAACACTAATGGCCGTAGGCCTTCCTCGAATATCTTTTTCTTGACATTTGAATAACGCGCCCGGTAGTGCTACTGGTCGGGTGGCCTCTGTTAATCGCGTCCTAAAATCGCATTTTAGGCCATACAATTCAATGCATAAAAAAAAGTTTGCGCCTTCGGCGTATTTGCCTCAGCTGCGCCACGCCACCTCGTGCGGGCCCCCCCGAAACCCAGCATCCCGGGCCTTTCTATCCCAGTCCGCCCCTGCAGCTGCCGCATTACCGCAACCTATCGTGAGTGCGTTCCTATGAAAACACAGGTTGATCTGGTGTTGTAGTTGATGTCCGCGTTGACGCCAATAGTAAACTGCGGCTTGGAACCTGATGACGCTGTCACTACGAAAGATACCGATAGAGATGGCTCAGTGCTTGCACACGAAGCTCTAATTCGGGAGGTCGCCGGTTTGATACCCGCTATCACCTGACTGAAGAGTTTTCTCCGAGGTTTACCACAGTCTAGTATAGACAACGGACTATAGTGTTAATACTGGGATTGAGTCATACTACAGCCCTAAAACCTTCCTTCCAAACTATTCGAAATACCACAATACCTATAGTCAGCTGAAAAGGGGCTGAATTTTCCCTGGGTACGTTTCCTACGAAAAACACAACACCAATATTATCACTACTAACCCGTGGTTTCCCAAGTATACTAATAATGTATTCTTTGCCAATAATTTGCAGCAAAATGATGTATAATGTTGTAGATTCTCATTTAGCTGTGTCGCCCAGCAGCACGCATGGAAACATTAATAAACAGTGCAATACATATTTTACTATTTAATAATTTTATGTGTACGGCCCTTTTTTCATAACTGGTTTTACAGTGTGAGTTCAGGAACCCGAACTGTGAACATTCTCTAATTAATGTACAAATATAATTGTTAATTCATACCTAATAATAGTGCCGATGATAGTAGTTTGAAAGTAGCATTTAACTAAAAGTTATTTTATAAACTTTCAAAGTCTACCTACAAAATGATGATATGTTATTCGATTATATTAACAGTTAAAACAATGCACCTTTAAAAGAGAATGGCAAATAGTTGTTATATGTGCCATCTTTATTATTTTATCTCTCGGGTTTTATAGTATATATTTAGCAAAGTTGTAAAATAGTTTGTGCAGCAGACAAGAATAAATGCATTTCTTTGTTCTGTGTCCTTGAACTTTCAGGTCATCCAACGCTAACAAAATGATGACTGCGACACATGCACTTTCATTATGTAGGCGCGCGGTAGCGCGCCGGGCCAAGCCACTCGAGCGCTTCCACTACGTCACTGTTACTGCACGCCTCGAAGTGCCGACGCAAAACCATAATAGATGGAAAGCTAAACTTTGCTTTAATCGGTGAGCTTTTACCATGAGCCGACCCATTTTAAATTTCATCTCGATTGGTTGTGGACGTTATTAACTTATTAAGCTGTAAAGATAGTTAAAATATATCTTTTTCTTCAATTCCTTGCCGGTCAGTGGGCCCCAAACGAATAAAGGTATATAAACAGTAATTTTTGCACTATTTTTTTCAACTCACGGGGCATTCTCTTTCACAAACAAAAATTTAATTGAACAGAATGCCAACCTGAAAAAATAAAACCCTAACAAAATCAGATATTAAAAGTTCCCGACGGGAAAACATAATTTTGCATCACAACGTTCTTGCCATCGATGTGAACAACTGAGCAAATTTTCAGAATTCTGTCTTGGACAATGACCATGTAGAGAAATAATTAGTTTTAATTACGGGATAGAAAATCACCAACAAATATTACATCAACAATGTCTAAACACGAACACATAAAACCGTGGTCATAGAAATCATATCAACAATGTCTATACAATGTAAAAGACAGCAAGTCTTATGTGGCCATTAGATGTACCAATGATTGTCTTTCTCGAACCCTAGAGGCTAGATGTACATGACATAGCATGTGTGCCTTATCTGCAGCTCAGTGAGTCACACACATGTTGTATTCGAATATCGTGTTGCTCCTTGTTAATGAAGGTGGTGTGATCTTTGAAAGGAAAGAGTCATATTTAATAACATTGTTATTATCAAGTAATTACCTCCATCTGAATTTCAACGTTACAGTATTTTTAAATTATAAAAGCATTGATATACCCAATAAAAATGCAAAAATGCAAAGAAAAAGCGGCCAAGCCCAAAACGTACAAGATCAATTGTAACAAACCAAAAAAAAGCACACTTACAAAAGCACCCGTTTCAAAAGAGGCTTAACATTTAAAGTGATGATATCTGAAATTGTGGCCAAGCCTACTATTTTATTAAATGCAGTAATTAATTAAATTAATAAACTAGGAAAACGCTCTGTTTGACGAGTTGATAAGCGAGCGCGTCCATATCTACGAACTTTCTGGTGAAAAGTTCTCAAAGCTAAGAAAAACAACAATTTACAAGAATTCAAGAATGCGCATTGCAAAAACTTTTCTAATTTCCATAGCTATTATACTTCCCGACATGTTGAATGCTTTTCAATGTGCATTGCTAAGATTTTTCGTTGTCATTTCGTGTATTGTTTTCTACACGGTCCGCCACCGTTACTAACACTTATTTGACAGCAACAGAAATGTAATTTCTGCTTCTAATACGCATCAGGTCGCGTTTAAATTAGTATATTCGTGACTGGACAAAAATGGACTATAAGATAGCCACCTCATATTTTGCCGTTACTGTGTTTCAGAAAAACATTTTCGAGTAACTTTAATGTAACTTTCTCGATACTTACCAGATCGCCATAGCATGAACATAATTATTCGTGACCGGAAAAATCTTTATAAGAATATGGCTATCTCACATTTTGCCGCCATTTTGTTTCAGAAAAAAAAATATTTTACAGTAACTATGGTGTAACTTTTAACTTTTCGAACAATTTTTCGAACACCTTCAATCCACATCGAAGCTTGTAGATAATCCAAATTTCAAGTTGATCGGACTTTCCGTTTGACCGCTATCAACAGACATAAAAACAAAAAAAGAAAAAAAAACAGAACGAGTGCAATAAAAGTCTAACGGAGGCGCTCGCTTAATAAAAGTAAGTAATGTCTTAAGTCTTAGGTAACGTTTACATTACTTAAATAGTTATAAATGAATATATTAATAACAATTACAAAATAAAATTAATTTATTGAAATATTTTCGAGGTGAGAAAAACAAAATAAACACATTATATATAATAAAAAGCTTCGCTGATGAATTTACATTCTTCTGTTTGATTTTCCTTGTCCCGATTATTATCTTTATTGGTTTATAGTACACAATATAATACATGACCCAGAGCCAAATTACAAATTCATCGGCCAAGCTTTTTATTATAAATGATGTGTGTTTATTTTGTTTTTCTCACCTCGAAATGTTTCAATAAATTAATTTAATTTTGTAATTGTTATTAATAAATTTATTTGCAAATTATTAAGTAATGTATACGTTTATATATTTGTTTATTTCATTAGTTACTACATTAAATAAAATAATGGGCTTGGCCACAATTTCAGATATTATCACTATGGGTGCTTTTGTAAGTGTGCCCTTTTTTGGTTTGTTGCAATTGATCTTCTACGTTTTGGGGTGGCCGTTTTTTTTTTGCAATCTTTGGCATTTTTGTTTCGTTCTTTTCTTTGTAAAATAATGTCTTGTCGATCGATGTATAGTGATGTATCATTTCTGCACTCCCCTTATGACTGAGGAATAACCTTCAGTCAGGGATAGGTGGCTGTTGAATTATACCTGCAAATTTCATAATTGGAGCTAAAATCCGCCTCTGTAGGGAGTGTTGAGGTGAATTTGTATTGCGATTGTTTCGATCACGGGGGGGGGGGGGGGGAGGGGGACTAGTCCGGAAACTTGACAATACTATCTACATGGTTATTAACTGGTATTGGCTGATTGCTGTGGCGGACCGCGTGGAAAATACTCAGCCAGTAGCAAGTAATAACCGATAGATATCACTTAAAATGAGTGTTGTCAACATGAGACAATTTTCAGCAATAGCCTCTTCCCTCCCCGGCAACGTAGCTGAAAAAGTAAAGCAAAATATAATTGTAATGTTTCTTGATTAAAAATTCAGATGATAGTATATAATTTCAAATGTTGGTTAATTCTTCATTTGAAACTGAAATAAGTTTATGATTTCTAGTTAAACTCTTTTTTTAAAGTGTTAATTCAATGAAAGATTTTTTTACAATTTCTTTTCTAGAAAATTAAAATTATACTACACATTAAGAAAAAATAATGAATATTTATTTGTGTCAGTTTTTTTTATCATTCCAACTAATTTGTAAACGAAACAATACAAACGTTAAATTCGAATCTCTTGTATTTTCTCGACATTTCTGTAAATGAATTAAACTAATAAATTATATCCCTTTATATTACATAGTATTGTAATATTGTCCTTCACTAAGGTCGGTTTCATTAAACATTGTCTCGAAATTATCCCTTAGTACTAGATTTTCTCCAAAAGAACATCTCCTATTAGTTACCATAGTCTCAATCAACAAACATAACACAGAATACATCAGCTGAATTAACATTCAATAGCACCCAAACGGAATATAAGCCAAATTTGCGCCAAGCAAACTTTTCCAAACCAATTGTATAACCTTGCCAAAAGAAAAACATTAGATTGACCTCTTATCCGTTCCGGAGACTTGTGTGAATAAGATATCGCCAATTGTTTTTCCGCCTGAGGCCGAGAGCCTTTAAGAGAGAGCTTTTAAAAAACAATGCAAGTACCTTGCCAGGATAGAATCCTTGGCAGCCTCGAGGGTGTTTGTGTTTAAAGCACGTCTAACTATATGCACAAAGTAACAGGACAATTAAATACTCATAACCCCACTTTTTACTCGCTACTCTTTTATTGAGTAGCCCACTCATATTATAATTTCGTATTTGTTGCTCGTTTCTACAGGACGTGCGTACAAGGTACCCTACAACGAGTGCGATATTCATCATGTATAGTTAATATAATGTAGTTATATAGATTTAGAAGTAGAAAAATAAATAAGTACCATAGTATGTTATACTTGTTAAACTTGTGAATGGTTGCGCGGGGGTTGCATGAATATCAGTGACTACGTGGGGTAAAAACTGGTGGTCAATCACTATTTTAGAATAACTGTGTGATATTTAATCCGGAATATAACAATGTTACTCGATGTGCTCCAAGATGGCGGCAGGGGTTAGTTTTGGTGTCACTCGGCTCTGTGTTTTGACTGTGGTAGTGTGCGTCATACGTTCAGCAGTAACTTGTAACGAACATCGTTGTGTGCGTCAAAACACGCGCGAGAGGTTGGCTAAAGGAGTACCACTGGAGGATTTATTAGTGTCGAGCAAATCATCAGTAAGTTGTTACACTATAATATTTGCTAGTGGTAGTCTCAAGCACACTGTTGTGCATGTGCGTGTGCGTGTGCGGCCGTGGGAGCGATTTGGGCCGGGTCGGGTTACGCAGTCCACCCCAACCAGACACCGAGGCCGACTCGCTGCCGCCCACCCCCTACTGACATTCCTACTACTGGCCATGTGCGGCGATATACAACTCAACCCTGGACCAGGCATGCTGGGGGCGGGAGCCACCTGTCAAATATGTCACAACATCGGACGCAGAAACCAGCTGTCGACAACGTGTAGTCAATGCAACCTGACTTCTCACAACACTTGTGCGAAAATAAACAGTTCTCTACACAGGAGAATTATAAAAGGCACGGCGTCATGGTCCTGCTGGAATTGTTCATTGCCACAATTTGACAACTCCATCTTCAACCATTCTAATCAACAAATTAACTTAAATTCCTCCGACAATAACCTGACCAAATCACCAAATAACAAAATCACTATTCTGTCATTCAACGCAAGAAGTTTAAAGTGCCTTAAAAGACAGTCTGACATTGAATCTTGGCTTGAAAACCAAGACCCGTCCATCGTGTGCGTTAATGAAACTTGGCTTGACCCATCTGTTAACGATGGAGAAGTGTTTCCAACCAACTACAGGGTGTTCCGCAAAGACCGCTCGGGGTCGCGCGGCGGGGGTGTTCTTCTAGCGGTGCGGCCCGAGCTCTGCCCTGTGCGGAGGCCCGACCTGGAGCGACCGGACGCGGAAGCTGTGTGGGTGGAGATAACGGTCGGTAAAGTCAAACTGCTTGTATGTTCCGCATACAGAGCTCCTAACTCCAGTGATAGGGTGAACAATGACCTCATAGCCTCTCTAGACTCAGCGCAAGATGTCAAGAACTTGGTGAAGGGAACAATTATCTGTGGCGACTTTAATTTAAATATAGACTGGTAAAAATACCCTATACCGCTTAACCCAGTGTCAAATCAATTTTTAACTGCTTTTCTAAATTTGTTTTTACAACAGCTGGTAACAGAGGCAACAAGAATTACAGCTAGTTCTCGCTCGTTGTTGGACCTGTTTTTATGTAACGACCCATCGCTTATCAGTACTATATCAGTGATACCGGGCGTCAGTGACCATCTTGCTGTCACCGCGACACTCCAACTAACGCTGCCAAGAGTTAAGAGACTCAATGTAGAAGTGCTTAACTATAAAAAAGCTAACTGGGATCTTCTAAAAACATTGTTCTCTCAACACCTGCCATCGTGTTCTTGGGGGAGCACAATTGACAACGCGTGGGACGTCTGGTGTGAAAAGTTCTGGTGGTGTGTTCATCAAGCCATACCCACAGTGGCAATAAAGGGTAGGAGGCGGCCGCCGTGGATAAATAGCCAGATAATCAAACAAATTCGGGAACGAGAAGCTTTGTACAAACAGTGGAAGAAAGCTCCTACTGACACAAACTGGGACAAGTATAAAGTTAGCCGTAACAATACTAAGACCTCGGTTCGAAACGCCCACTCTGATTATGTATGGAAACTAGGGAAAGCTAAGAATTCCAAGGAGCTTTGGAAATACATTCATTCCAAACGCGGTAGTGCTGCTCCTCTGTTTTTTACCGTAAACGGAGTTAAGGTGTCGAAGGCTTCCGATATCGCTAACAGTTTTGGCGCGAAGTTCAAAAGCAATTTTTCAGCCCCATGTGTAAACAGCCAAACCGCATCTTCAACTTTACCTCCATACATGAAATGCGCTGGTATTCCATTCTCTAACATGTATGTCGCCACGGAAGACGTGTTGCTTGTACTTAAGAATCTGCGGCCAGGCTCTGCTAGCGAGCCTGATAAGATTCCTTCCCGCGTTCTACAGGCGTGTGCTAAATCCCTGGCCCCTTCTTTAGCTTGTCTATTCAATGAATCGCTCAACTCTGGAACTGTACCTCAGCAATGGAAGAAAGCAAACGTTGTCCCAACTTATAAATCAGGAACGAGGGAGGATGTAAACAATTATCGGCCGATATCACTCACTTCGGTGGTGTGTAAGGTCTTGGAAAGAGTGGTGTCCAATCACCTTGTTCAGCACTTAAAGTCTAACAATAACTTCAACGAGCAACAACATGGCTTTGTTAAGAGACGTTCTTGTGTGACGATGCTGACCAAAGCCATCGATATGTGGCAACATGCCCTGGACAGTGGAACATCGAAGCAGGTTGATGTAGTTACGTTGGACTTCAGTAAGGCTTTTGACCAAGTCCCTCACGAGCGTCTACTACTGAAGCTGGAACACATGTACAATGTAAAGGGTAAAGCTCTCGCATGGATAACATCATTCCTGTGTAACAGACTTCAGTCAGTGGTTTATGATGGAGCTACATCACCAGCGGTCACTGTGACATCAGGGGTACCACAGGGGTCTGTTTTAGGCCCTCTTTTGTTTGTCATATTTATGATGGATCTTCCGCAGTGCGTCGAGTCTAATCTGCTGCAGTATGCAGATGATTGCACGTTATACAGAACAATTGCCTGTGTTGAGGACGTGCATGCACTGCAGAATGATCTGTCAAATATACAAGCATGGTGTCACGTCAATGACATGAAACTGAACCCATCCAAGAGCAATGTGTTGACCCTCACTCGCAACAAATCTAGTTTTGAACAAAATTACTCCATTCATGAAACGCAGCTACATCGTTGCAAATCCACCAAGCTATTAGGACTCACAGTTACCGACAACCTCAAGTGGAACGTACATGTGGACGTGGTTCGAGCAAAGGCTTCAAAAGTTCTGGGCTTCATATCGAGGACTCTGTACGGCTGTCGTCCAAGCGTTGCTCGATCTATGTACCTCACACTCGTAAGACCGATCTTCACGTGGGCTACCCCGGCGTGGCACCCAACGTCTAAATCAAATCTATCTAAGCTTGAGTCCCTACAAAACCGTGCCACTAAATTCATCCAGAGAGGTCGCTGCGGTGGAGCGGATGACAGATTAGAGAGAAGCCGAATACCTAGTGTTGAAAACCTGCTTAACCAAACAGATCTCATATTTTTGAAAAAGTGTTTTTGTGAAGTGATTGACCTTAACCCTTTAGAGAAAATCCAATTGTCATTTAGATCCGTACCTCGAAAACACAGTGTATTTTTAACTCCTCCATTTGCTCGCACGATTGCATATCAATCTGGTTTCTATTACAGATCAGTTGCTCTCTGGAATGCGTTGCCTGCCTCGCTAAAATCAAACTGCAGTGTAGAAAGGTTCGGTAAGGCAGTCAAAGATATGTTTTCACACTCAGTATCTCCTATGTCAAATCGCGCTTATTTAAACCAGCCAGTGTTTGTACAAACTATCTTGAAATACGACCAACTAATATCCCATCTCTCATAACAGGTCATGATTGTCAAATTCATCATAACGCCTCTAGTACTATCGCCACAAGAACAATAACAATAATCATCATAAATCTCTTCAAGAACATATTCAAGTCTTTCATTATTAACGTTTATAAAATGTTCTCCGTTTGCCTTGCTTATATTGCCTGCAAGTATGTATTATATTATTTATCTAATAGAAACTGTTTAAAATGTGTAGGATATAGCGTCTCATTAGGGTTCATTTACTGGAAGAGTACATCCTTCCTATTAGTATTTAAAGATTATATTAAATATAAGTATCATTGTACCATATGCATGATTGTTTAGTTCTAGTTCAGTATTTGTCATATGTTGATAACCAATTTATCTAGTGGGATAACCTTTGAATTCTTGTCAAAGTATGTATCGGTATTATTTAATTAAAGTAATTAGTAATTAGTGTAAGTTTTAATTAATTATGGACAGTAGTAACAGTAAGAATAATAGGAATAACTATGTAAATAAGTGTTACGTTATGTTCATGTAAAATGCAAATTCTTATATTTGTAGCAATGTAATGTATGTATCAAGTATGTATCTGTAAATGGTGGCAAGACACTTATTGTGCTATGGGGCTCGGCCCTTTTTCTTGTTGCCATCAATATGCTTTATGTAGTTTGTTATGACTGTATTGCATATTGAAAATAAAATAATAATAATAAAAATAATAATAATAATAATAATAATAATAATAATAATAATAATAATGTTTTAATTTTACATAAAATTAAACAATAGTTTTTGCAGATGAACGTCAAAGAAAGAGTTACTTAACTTATAAATGTTAGTTTCTTCATAAAATTCTATGTTCATTTCACACTTTCTTTTTGACAGACAACAAACGTTAAATTGTTCTCCTACCTTGCGAAATATCCGATTTCGGCCTGGTAACATTGCTTTAGAATGGTTTTAAGTTGTCCCCATAAGAAAATCAAAATATGTCATCCTATAGAGAATAATGCTCTATCTTATGAATGCTTTTTTATTCCAAAAAATAGTTCCGTTTTGAAGATGTTCTTAATTAGGTGTGAAGGTGTCTAACAACGTCACATTACAGAAGGTAATTAAGAACAAGTGAAAAACGGAAGTATTAATTAAAACAAGATAACATTCACAAGAAAGAACACTCTCTATAGGATGACAAATTTTGATTTACATTTGAGACTATTTAATTTTAACAGCCCGAAATCGGGAGTTCAGCAGGCTAGGTGGCCATACAGCCATACTCAATTATGTCGCCTCCCTGAGACTCAGCCCCAGACCCGTTTACTCCCAAGCATATAGCACGTGATCGACAATA
This sequence comes from Isoperla grammatica, assembly GCA_945910005.1. Lineage (NCBI taxonomy): Eukaryota > Metazoa > Arthropoda > Insecta > Plecoptera > Perlodidae > Isoperla > Isoperla grammatica. The sequence continues at coordinate 104,254,369 of OX246737.1, forward strand.
TATTTTCCCCTCTAATAACCCGGGTAATTCTCTGCCCTTCAGCAGTATTGAAAATAAGTTGTACTTGCATTGAAACCAAACCAATCATTTAATTCATATATCGAGACAATACATTAGACGAGTTTTCATATGGCTTCAACCTCGCGATACAAAAAAGTAATTTGGGGCGAACGTTTTTTTCAGTTTCAACCACCTAATAGTTACCACAGTAAAGTATTAAAATTTGTATGCAAATGGTCAATGTCACGTCATTCACGTTCACTGTTTATGTCTAACTTGGCACAAAGGCGCAAAAAATGTCAAAATTAAGTCTTCATTTTGCATGAGAAACGAAGGAAATTCAAGTGTTCATTTACAAGAGGCCTTCCGCAAAATTAGTGCTTCATTTAAAACTGTTTGGCTTCTTGTAGATTTATTGGGCTTGAACTTTGAGTTGTGGCGAACACCTGGATGGAGCAGTATTAATAATTTAGACGTTTTGCATTTTAGTAATCCAAGAAACAAACAATTCGACCCAAAGTAATCGGTACAAAATTTATTTGTATCGGAATTTGTTTGCTATGATTACTTCATAATCCAAGAAACTTTACGACTGTACGAGTCCCCCCCCCCCCCCCCTTCCACTGTGAAACGTTTAAAGTATTTATGGTTTAAAAGATTTTCTAATAATGTGTTCATAAATAGATTTTTCAGAAAATCTTAAACTATTGTAAACAATAACACATTTTAAATCGACTACAACAAGTGGATCCAGAAATAAACCATACCCGACTCAATACGGTTTCCCAATTCAGAACGGCTTATGATTGTACCGTGCACGCCTCCCACCGCCAAACTGCGGGTGCACGATTATTGTTCATTTTATTGTACAACACTATCGTAACATTGTAATATAAAGTACGTTATAAGAAATAAACATGTTTAATAGCAACATAATATAAATCAATTTATTTCTCACGAAGCTTGAAGGGCTCAAGTCCAATCGCCCCTTAGGTCCTACTTGAACCGGCGCTTATGCATCGAGATGTGCGTTGCGTTAAGCTTGAGGGCGGTTGAAAGGGAATGGGTACGAGGGAGAGAAAGTCTTAAGCGGCCGGCTCGGCTTTATAAAATGATTCCTTATTCAACATCTCATCATTCAGTTCTGTGGCAAGCAACAACAACTACCAACGTTGTGACCCAACCAGCTAATAACATTCAGGATGAAATATGCGGTAAGTACTGACAACCAGTACACACTCACTCACACAGTCAGGTAATACGTGTTATAGACCAAAACCATACATTCGTTATAAAACGCCTGATGTATTGGTAATAAATAACCGAATAAACAAAATAAATTTGGGTTTATTGTGTGCTCACTCAGTTACAGGAACTAGTGGGGGACATAACATTTATTTTGCGCTTTGTTGCTTTGACCCAGTTACATGGGGCATTTACATTTACCGGGAATAGAAGTCGGAAACATCTACATTAGAAGCAGGAATAATACAACAACACCAACAAGCCACACAAAATTAAATTTTTTTTATTGTAGCGATCGCAAGAAATCATTATTTGAATTTCTATGCTCTACAAATCCATAATTTTGAATTTTAAAGAAAATTAAAGAAAGCGTCTTGAAATGATGTCATTGATTTCAAACATTTGATAAATACCTGAAAGGTTTTGACAAAATCTGAAACCTGAAGTTCGAAGGTATTTCAAAAACAAATTGTAAAACGACTAAGAATAACATGGTGTATTTGTTAAAACAATCTTGTCCTTGGATGCCCCACATACTGGACTACATGTCCGTACGGAGTTTTAATTTTATCCCATTTGTTAGTGTTTAATTGAGGATTGCATTTTTTTTTTGAATATTTGTGTCAAGATTATCGATATATTTGGTTCGTTACATCACAATATTCCTACTGTGCTCATATACTTGCGAAACACTAATGCTACTTGTATAATAATAAGCACGTTCACTAAGCACGTTCGCCCAATTGCTGTTGGACAGATAGTCAAAAGTGGTGATCAATTGTTCTTGAATACATTATTTTCACATAGAGTTTTAAATAAACAAATACACCATGCGGCTTGTACTGCTGGTTGTTTAAGTTTGCAGGATCAAAAATTGGTAATACATTCGTGTTAAACTGTATTCATTCTTCGACTGTATTACACGCGCTTTAAATAACAAAACATGTTTTAAGAGGGCCAAGTGGTTAGTCGTTTACACTCCGATGATATAAGTACAACTACTTTACATTCAAACATTAAGATATATCACATGGTTATAAAATAATAATATAGTAGGTGCTGCTTAAGTGCTTAAGGTCAAACCTATAGAAGAATAAATGCAAAATATTTTATTTGTTATAGAAAATTGTTTTCAATGAAACATCTGAAGTCGAAATACAGTAAGAAAATTATCAAAAAACCTTGACATGTTCTTCAAACTTTCAAGTTATACTGCAATTATTTCTGAGTATCAGGAACCTAAATTTTGAGAATCAAAGATATTTATTTTTATTTCCTAGCTAGACTCTTATTTATTTGTAATGTTGTACTTATGAATTTTGCCTTTTGGTATGGATAACCCCTCAGCATTACTTGACATGACCATGTATTAATGTATTTATTGTCATGCATGGACTAGTGAACATAACATAAACTTTACATGACATTACACAATGTTTGTCAAATAATATGAAATATTACATAATTATATAGCCTTAGCTACTTTTTCACATTTGACAATGAAAATCCTGAAGTAATATATATATATATATATATGTTCCGGGTTAACTAATTCACACTGATAGCTCACAAATACCATAATGTGTAAAGATGTGGTTGAAACTTGAAACGAGTTTTGTTTCGGAATTTGGACAATAACTGCAAGACAATAACATTTTGCATATTTTCAGCTGGCGTGAGTGAGTGAGTGTGTGAGTGAGTGCGTGAGTGCGTGAGGGAGTGAATGAGTGCGTGAGGAGTGAGTGCGTGAGTGAGTGGGTGAGTGCGTGCGTGAGTGCGTGCGTGAGTGCGTGCGTGAGTGCGTGAGTCTACTGCACGATGTGGACCGCATCTACGCTTCGTAGACTCGTTTAGAATGCAGAATGCTTCGTTATCCGCGCTAATTGAGCAATTAGGTATCAAAGCAATAAAACAACAAAGTAGTTTCTTTGTACATTTCTCCTTCTAGGGTCACGGATCGAAGACCCGTTTATAAAAAAATGCATTTATATAAATATAAAACAAGAAAAGAATAGTTGTTGGAGAACGATTATATCTGTATGAGAAATTAGTACATAAATCACTTTCAGAATCGCAAGAAATTATAATTGTGTTTATCAGGAATAAGTAACCAACACTAATCTCATATGTATGAATTATTCACTGCTACAATCAAATCTTAGGTATCCGTATATTTAAACCACTTTGGCAGTGAAAGAGTGAAACCTGAAAAATATATAAATATTAAAGATTACTATCAAAATTAATACACAATGTACGTTTTTTACTACATTTAATATGAAAATGAAGAGTTATTATGTAAATGTTAGAATGAATTTTAAAGCGGTTAGATGAACGTCACAATATTATCTGTGTTGTTATCAACATTTATTTTGTAATAACAAGCAGAGCAAATTATAATTTCTAAATAAGTAATTGTTCTAAATGTATATTATCGTACATTTCTTTGGAATTAACATTTTAATTTTGGGTTTACATCAGAGTGCACAAACACATAAATGACAACAAATTTTTGTCAATGCCGACGGTAAAATATGATAAGCCTCAAAAATATATATATAAAATTATAACGTGATTAATATTTGTTAAAAGAAAACCGAGAAGAAAACTTTCTAATATTGTTTTAACTCTTAATGGCTTTCAGTGGTGTACAGTCACAAGTAACACAAATGCATCACCTCTAGAACGAAACGACGAAATGGCCCACAGATAATACACACCTCACAAACCAAGTTGATAAACCATGGCTTTTGCTAACCACTGTACCTAGCGTACAATCTTGGAGTATGGAATACTACTTTCCCAAAGTTTACTTGTAATCGTAGTTTAACTATTTACACGTTCGAAAAATAACGCATTATGGAATAAGAAAAATTCCTGCCTTTTTAGTTATTATTATTGCCTGGTTTTTTAGTGAAACATTATTTCATTTTCACGTTTTTGTTAACATGTTCAGTTAAAAAAGTAAGCTGAAATTCCATAAGGGCGATATTTACATAGCATTACATAACTTTATTAATTTAGAGACAACGTTTTAAAAATTGTAACTAAAATAATTGGGACTCCTTTCATTAAATAATTTCCTTACACCAGGTACTGTTAAACACACTATCATTAACAAGTGACAAAAATTTTGAATTCATGCATTACTTATAGTTATGGCTGTATTTAAAAAAAATTACATTATGTCACATAAATTACGACCTACAATTTACAACAGATTTTCACTTCCTGCCAATATGGAGTGCTACGCCATTGGTTGATAATATACCACCCTTGATTTATAAAGGTTTGCGAGTGTACTGTCGGGTTGCAAGGCTAATGCTGTACCGACATGTTTCAGGTGTCTGCCACGGCGGTGCTTCTGGCGCTGTCTACCGCTGTCCTGTCCGCGTCCTTCGAAACATTCGACGACAGCAGAAACTACGGTTCCGCAAAGCTTCGAGCAGGGTTCCCCAGTAGGGGTGACAACACAAGACACCTTCAAGGGAAGAACAATGGAGGGGCGTTTAGTACTAATCGCAGGAACAGATTTGATTATCCGAGAACTCAAGCAGGAGGCAATGGTCATATTAACGGCAATAGCGGCAATAGCGGTATGAGGAATGTACGAGGGTTGGGTATCAACAATAACAACAACGGCAACAATTTAGTTAATCCGAAACACCAACAAGGAGGTAACGGTCATATTAACGGCAACAGCTTTGTTGATATGAGGAACGTAGGAGGATTTGGTAATAACAACGGCAATAGCTTTGTCGATATGAGAAATTTAGGAGGATTTGGTAATAACGACAATAGCTTTGTCGATACGAGGAACGTAGGAGGATTTGGTAACAACAACGACAATAGCTTTATCGATATGAGGAACGTAGGCGGATTTGGAAACAACAACGGCAATAGTTTTGTCGATACGAGGAACGTAGGAGAGTTTGGCAACACTAATAACAACAACGACAATAGCTTCGTTAATCCAAAACAAGAAGGAAGCAACGGTCATATTAACGGAAATAGCTTTGTTGATGTTAGGAACATAGGGGGATTTGGTAACAACAACGGCAATAGCTTTGTTGATATTAGGAACGTAGGGGGACTTGGTAACAACAACGGCAATAGCTTTGTCGATGTGAAGAACGTAGGAGGGTTTGGTAACACCAATAACAACAACGGCAATAGCTTCGTTAATCTGAAACAGGAAGGAAGCAAAGGTCATATTAACGGAAATAGCTTTGTTGATGTTAGGAACATAGGGGGATTTGGTAACAACAACGGCAATAGCTTTGTCGATGTGAAGAACGTAGGAGGGTTTGGTAACACCAATAACAACAACGGCAATAGCTTCGTTAATCTGAAACAGGAAGGAAGCAAAGGTCATAGTAACGGCAATAACTTTGTCTATGTGAAGAACGTAAGAGGGTTTGGTAACACCGATAACAACAACGATAATAGCATGGTCGATGTGAAGAACGTAGGAGGGTTTGGTAACACCGATAACAACAACGACAATAGCTTTGTCGTTGTGAAGAACGTAGTAGAGTTTGGTAACACCGATAACAACAACGGCAATAGCTTTGTCGATGTGAAGAACGTAGGAGGGTTTGGTAACAACGATAACAACAACGACAATAGCATGGTCGATGTGAAGAACGTAGTAGAGTTTAATATCAACAAAGGGAATAGCTTTGTTTACCGTAAACCCCAAGAAGCAGGGAGTGCTATTAGCGGCAATAGCTATGTTTATGCACAAATCGAAGGAGACAGTAATGTTGCTCCTAGCAGCGACAGCAATGTTGACAAGGAGAATACAAGAGTGTTTGGTATGAATAATGATCAAAGCTTTGATTATACTAATAATCAGGATGGCGTTATTGCTGATAGTGCTCATAACTATGTGTACACTATTCACCCAGGTAGTAATAGTGGTGATGCTAGCAGTAACAGTTACGTTTACACGAAAAATTTAGGAGAAAGTGATGATGCTGTGGACGCAAATAGTTTTGTTTTAATGAAGCTCCAAGAAGCAGGTAACGGTGCTATTGGTGGAAATAGTTTCTTTAACAAGGTTAACAAAAAACCTCAAGAAGTTATAAAAGGTGGTAATAGTTACTTTATCTCAACACCTCAACAAACAGTGAATGGTGCGATTGGTGGCAATAGTTTATCTAACGCGAAGCCTCTGCAAACAGTAAGTGGTGCGATTACGGGCTATAGTTTATTTAAGCCCCAAGGAGCAGGAAATGCTGTTTTTGGCAGCAATAGCTATGTTAACAAGAAAGCCAAAGGGGGAGACAATGCATCTACACAAAATATGAAATATATTTACGCAAAACAGACAGGTGAAGGAGATAGTGTTGTTAACGGCAATAGGCACGTTAACACAAAGGTTCACGACGGTGGGGTTAGAGTTAACAGCGGCAATAGCTACGTTAACACGAAGGTTCAAGACGGTGGGGTTAGAGTTAACGGCGGCAATAGCTACGTTAACACGAATGTTCAAGACGGTGGGGTTAGAGTTAACAGCGGCAATAGCTACGTTCATACGAAACTCCACGACGGCGGGGTTAGAGTTAACGGCGGCAATAGCTACGTTCATACGAAACTCCAGGGAGGAGGCGATAGTTTTGTAGGTGGTAGTAGCATTGTGAGCACGAAGGACATGGGTAAGGGACTAGTTTACCTCAAGCATCAAGTTGGCAAGAGTGTTGTAAAGAACGAGGGTGAGGGTGGTGGTGACAAGGGCGGTGGTCACGTCAACGAGGGTGGCAGCGAAGAAGGTGGCGGTGAGGAGGACGACGCCCACGACCCCAAGTTCCCCCACCCCCTTATCAAGTTCATGAAAGTCTACGTTCCCAAACCAATTCCCGTCCACGTACCCAAACCCTTCACGGTAAAAGTGCCGAAACCCTACGCCGTCTACGTCCCCGTGGAGCAACGCGTCGAGGTGCCCGTCATTAAGCACGTGGAGGTCAAGGTCGATAAGCCGTACCACGTGACCGTCGAGAAGCACGTGCCGCAGTATGTGGAGAAGCCTTACCCCATCACCGTGGAGAAGCATGTGTTCTACGACGTGCCTCAGCCGTACCCCGTGCACGTGCCCGTCTACAAGCACGTCTACCTAGGCCACGATCACGGCCACGGTCACGGACAAAGTCACGGCCAAGATCATGGCGGCAAGGAACACCAGTAGGGTCAACCCACATTCACAGTCTAGTCATTCCATTATTACCGGAAATGTTGTTGTTTGGTTTGTAAATGTTAATTATTTTGTTATTTGTTGAATAAAAACTCTAAACATATATTATTTCTCTTCAATTGCTCCCATTTCCTAAAAACAATATTTTATAGTAGATGTATTCTATGAATTAGATTCGATTTCCAGTTTATCACAGAACATCAGCCCCAGATACATTAGTTAACTGTTATCTAGTGTTCCATCTTCGTTGATGCTCTTTATACTTAGATTTTATATGAACTATCAAACTAAATGTCAAATTCATATTCACAAACTCTAGGTTCTTATTTATATATTTTGCCCAGCCTTCAACAACAAACCTGCATGGCGGTTTACGTTTCGTCTAACTTGTGTTCCTGTCGTTATTCACTCGGATAACACAACTTATCAACGTCACTATTTAGCCACCCTGCAACTCTATTATCTAGGCTAGAGAGAAACCTGATCCAGGTCACCACAGATTGCAACCTGACCACTCTGGTAGCACCCAGGTCAGTTTGCAATCTGTATTGATCTGGAGCAGGTTTACGTAGACACCCTTTAACATGCTTAAACCGCATTTAATAGTGTTATTTTCGAATACAAAAATAGTCACTCCACAGTGTTTTGTTTCGGACAAACATTTAGGCCGGACGATAATAACAATGGATGACAAGCCAACGGTTTAGCCGCGGTCGCTTAGCCGGTTCCCATACGAACACCGAAGTTAAGCAACCTCGGGCTAGGTCAGGAGGTGGATGGGTGACCACTCTTCGTTCTTCTCGTGAACTGCTCAGCAGTCCAGGTTAGTGGAGGAACCTATACGACTGGTCAAAGTTACATCGTTCTTTCTGATGGGACGTAAAGCCGATGGTCCCCTTGGTACTGGTACGACAGGAGTAGGCTACGTGCCGGTACCAGGCTTCCCCTCCTCCCTTCCTCATTATCATTCATCAATCATCCCTCATCAGGCTAAAGAGGGCATTGTGCCCTACACTGGCCTTAATTACAATAAAATAAATAAATAAAAAAATGGATGACAATGAAAACAGCAATCGAACGACCAACCCGGTCGGCCCAGTCGTGATAACGGTACATGACCTGAATGTGCGCCAATCAAAGAAATACACAAACAACAATAAAATTACCTAAACCGATTGTTTTTCCGAATTGTGTCGTCACAGCCAGAGTGTTTTATTTGACCTTGAATCAAATATGGTGGCAATATGCCTGCTTCATCGTAACATGCATATAATTATATTATTGAAATATATTGAATTATATATATTGTTTTTAAATTAAAGAATGGTATTATTATTGAGTTATATAATTGAAATATCCGTGAATTGCAAATAATTGAATATTGAAAGTATCAAAAGGCAAAACAGTACGTTAAGACACCGCCATATAAAGCTTGCATGTACTTCTCAATAAATTACCTATCAATCAAGCAGTGTGGAGTATTGTTGTACAGATTACCAAATTAAATTAAATAGTCCAACATGAAAATTGTTGCGACTGCGGCATTATAAATAGAATTGAATAATCTAAATACATGATTATGTTTTTCACGGTCTTCTTAGCGTGAATTATGTTGTACTTGTATATGATTTTTAATTGTATAAATTAGCTTGTACAGTACAGTACATTCACAACTAGCTTTCAGTATTTCATGCTCAAAGAAGTCACAGTTTGAGTAGCTCTCTGCATCGCATGACACACATTTCTCGCTTCGTCAATATTCAATCCATACAAAACCGGAGCAGTGTTGTGCTTCAAGAATTAATTCACTTACAATTTCAATTGCTTTTTGAAAGTAAAATCGGTATTAGGCTACTTTTCATTAGCTTACAAAATATCTTGCATTAGTTACACTATGCAGCAGAGGGAAGCAACAGTTTTTTTTTTTTAAGAAACATGTACATGCACACATGAGAGCCGAAAGTTGCCAACCAAAACAAATTTAATGTTTTTAAATATCCATACGAATACAGTTACAGAGAGTGGAACTAAAATAAGGTCTTATCAAATGTTCAAAACAAATTTTAACATTTTTGTGGGTGACGTATTACTTTGATATTACATTGTGAAGTCAAATTGTGTTGTAACATCTAGAACCAAAACCAAATAGACGATTTTCATAATTGATCTAGAGAGCCGTGATCCTTGATAGATCAATGACATCAATGCTCAACAATAACAACTAGTTTTCAAATGTTATGTTAAGGTGCATTTTCGCTGTTGTGCATTGTTGTCATTGAATTCTAGAGGGTCGCGGTTAGTTATCTAAGGGTCCTAGATCAATATTGTGTAAGGTCTATAGCACAAGACTCAATTGAGGAGGTTGTGACATCACAGGCGGACAAACAACGTGTTGCTAGGAAACTGCATTGTTGTATCTTTCTTTGATTGGTGCATATTCAAGGTTTGTCCGAAACAAAACACGGCAACATGGCTATTTTTATAGTGGCAGCTGGAATATTTTTTCAAGTCTAAACTCACCTTTTTATACTAAGAAGTTAGGAAAAAATCTATGTGTTATAGTCTTTGTAATGCGAATTTTTTCATCCACCGATACAAAACATATTAAATACTATGATAGATATAATTTGTGACCATACTTCGTAGTATAAATAAAGGTGAGTTTACACTATACAACAAAATTCAGCTTTTACACTGTTTTTTGGCTCCAGAAGATGTTAAGACACAATTTGACTTTGCAACGCCATATCGAGAGTAATACTCTACCGAAAAAAATGATTTCTTTTCAACATTTGGTATAACCATGATATAACTATATTTATTTAATTTATACTATCGATAAGTGTATTTTTACATATATTCAAAAAGATGAAGATGAGATTTGCTCCAGTTGGCACTTTTTTTAATCAATAATTTTACATAACTGAAAGGGTATTAAATAATAATTGTAATTGAAAGTAATAATGCAAATGAAAATGATAACCACTCAAAAAACTAATTTAAGAAGTGATTCAATTTCCTATTAAAAAATTAATTAATTACTTTTACTCAATTACTTTACAACACCGAGCACGAGAAGGAAGAGCAACTGGGTTTGTGCTGACATGAACGATCTCTCTAAGGGAAGCCTCCCAGACAGAAACTCAATCAACCTTAGTCCGGCAACTTGGGACTAATAGTTATAGTTGTCCTATTCAATACGAGCAGATAGTGCTTCTCAAGGGTTAATAACAATCATGTTTCGTAGGAAACCTGCCCATGAACAACTCATGTCCGTTTTCAAGCGACTAACTAGTTATTGTGTTATTTAGAATAGTTGGAAGGAATGTCCGAGGACTATTAGTATGACTCAATCCAAGCATGTGTATTGTGACTGAGGAAACCTCGGTATTGCCGGTGGCGGGTATCGAACTGGAGATATCCCAAATTTGAGCCTCGTATGTTACGCACTGGGCCATCATTATCAGTTTTCTAAAGTGTTAATACTTCACTGTTAACATCAGATTAGATTAACGGTGAGATAGTTAAAGACAGGTGTCCAAGAGTTTATTAGATCCATATGATGTGTGGGGCTGTCACACTATAGGGGGCAAAACGGGATGTTTGTTTTCTTTTGATGGGCAGTTAATTTCTTAACTGATTCAGAAATGGCGTTAAGTTGAAGTTCAACTATTCTACTAACAAGCAACGTAAATAAAACTCTCTTGTCTCGTCTAGTACTCATGTGGTTTACAACGGCGCACACAATAATGTTCGTACAACCCTTGTAATATGTCTGTTTATTTATTTTATTGTAATTATGGCCAGTGTAGGGCACAATGTCCTCTTTAGCCTGATGATTGATGAATGATAATGAGGAAGGCTGGAGGGGAAGCCTGGTACCGGCACGTAGCCTACTCCTGTCGAAAAGTACCAAAAGGACCATCGGCTTTACGTCCCAACCGAAAGGACGGTGGTACTTTGACCAGTCATAGGTTCCTCCACTAACCTGGACTTCTGAGCAGTTGACGAGAAGAACGAAGCTGTTACAAAAGCTTTTGAACCCTCCAATCTGCTCTAACGAACGGTAACTTTAGGCGGAGAGTGGTCACCCAGCCACCTCCTAACCTAGCCCGAGGTTGCTTAACTTCGGTGTCAGCTCAAATGTAAGCACATATTTTAGCCTCTAATATTGCCGTTGTGACGTCATCAGAACACTCCCTACTCATGAAAACCTCTTTCACTCAGGTTTTCCTACTGTGGGGATCGAATCTGCAACCTACCGAGTTATAGTTTAGCCGAGACAACTACATCAGTATTTGTCAGCAACTGGTGAATGAACTTGAACAGGTTCCATAGAAAAATAAAAAAACGTCTTGGCACAAACATATGGGAAGACAGCTGAAACATTTATGGAACTTAGTTCATGGACCTTGACCAAGGCTATCAATGGTCTCAGTCGGACACAATCAAGAACTGATCTAACAACTCATTGCGGTAAACAAGATATTCGGATCCACATTTGTTCGCGTGTATTTGGTAAAATGTGTTGTGGGTTGATATGAACAGTGACAAGATCATTTGATATCACGATAAAAGTTGACAACTTTCGTAGATGAGGTTAAGATGTGTGCGGGTTTGATACGCCATGTTATGGTATGAGATGTGTTTATGGTGATTTCAAGTGAAGTATTAATACAATTAGTGATTCAACATGGAAATATTCAATAGAATGGTAAGTTGCAGTTCAGCTTGATCAAACAAACTACAAGGGTAACGAAGTAGAGGAATAGAGGAATAGAAGTCAGATGTCATGCGAAACCTACACTGTGGAAAAAACGCATGTCATTTTACATATAATGTATATGGCAGCAGAGCTGCCATATACATTATATGTTTTTTTACAACTACACCATGAATGTAATGATACCTACGTTGTGTTGTTGAATTACATTAATGTTTGTAAAATTGCAACGTGCATGTCCAAGTTAATTTATTTCTTGAATTGTGATTTCACGATCCAACTTTTAATATTACCAATTGGCAGTAGATGTAATTCTACCATATAATTCGTCGAATTACCACAGCGTTGATAAATTTACAATTCTGATGTATATGTAAAGAAGCAAACGTTTTTGCGATTGTAACATTCTGGTTGTAACATAACAAATATACAGTAGATGTAATTCTACCATATAATTCGTCGAATTACCACAGCGTTGATAAATTTACAATTCTGATGTATATGTAAAGAAGCAAACGTTTTTGCGATTGTAACATTCTGGTTGTAACATAACAAATATACAGTAGATGTAATTCTACCATATAATTCGTCGAATTACCACAGCGTTGATAAATTTACAATTCTGATGTATATGTAAAGAAGCAAACGTTTTTGCGATTGTAACATTCTGGTTGTAACATAACAAATATACAGTAGATGTAATTCTACCATATAATTCGTCGAATTACCACAGCGTTGATAAATTTACAATTCTGATGTATATGTAAAGAAGCAAACGTTTTTGCGATTGTAACATTCTGGTTGTAACATAACAAATATACAGTAGATGTAATTCTACCATATAATTCGTCGAATTACCACAGCGTTGATAAATTTACAATTCTGATGTATATGTAAAGAAGCAAACGTTTTTGCGATTGTAACATTCTGGTTGTAACATAACAAATATACAGTAGATGTAATTCTACCATATAATTCGTCGAATTACCACAGCGTTGATAAATTTACAATTCTGATGTATATGTAAAGAAGCAAACGTTTTTGCGATTGTAATATTCTGGTTGTAACATAACAAATATACAGTAGATGTAATTCTACCATATAATTCGTCGAATTACCACAGCGTTGATAAATTTACAATTCTGATGTATATGTAAAGAAGCAAACGTTTTTGCGATTGTAATATTCTGGTTGTAACATAACAAATATACAGTAGATGTAATTCTACCATATAATTCGTCGAATTACCACAGCGTTGATAAATTTACAATTCTGATGTATATGTAAAGTATAGCAAACGTTTTTGTCAGCAATCTGAAACAGAGAAGTTTTCTACATTATATCAAGTTAAATCGCAGTGATAACGTCAGCAATCTGAAACAGAAAAGTTTTGTATATTATATCAAGTTTAATCGCAGTGATAGCGCCAGCAATCTGAAACAGAGGAGTTTTGTATATTATATCAAGTTTAATCGCAGTGATAATGTCAGCAATCTGAAACAGAAAAGTTTTGTATATTATATCAAGTTTCATCGCAGTGATAGCGCCAGCAATCTGAAACAGAGAAGTTTTGTATATTATATCAAGTTTAATGGCAGTGATAGCGCCAGCAATCTGAAACAGAGAAGTTTTGTATATTATATCAAGTTTAATCGCAATGATAGCGCCAGCAATCTGAAACAGAGAAGTTTTGTATATTATATCAAGTTTAATCGCAGTGATAGCGCCAGCAATCTGAAACAGAGAAGTTTTGTATATTATATCAAGTTTAATCGCAATGATAGCGCCAGCAATCTGAAACAGAGAAGTTGTGTATAGTATATCAAGTTAAATCGCAGTGATAACGTCAGCAAGTTGAAACAGAGAAGTTTTGTATATTATATCAAGTTGAATCGCAGTGATAACGTCAGCAATCTGAAACAGAGAAGTTGTATTAGGTGCCTAATACGAAGCTGAATCGCAGTAATAATATATTTCGACATGGTTGCCGTCACTAGAAAATATGATTTCCAGCATGACAGATTGGTGGTGAGCGAGGTCTGAAACAGAAATAGTGTATATTGCTAATTTTTGACAACTGAGCGTTGAAACAATCAGCTCTAGACCAACTTCATGTAGGCAAGATCATCTGCAACACAACAAAATACAATCGTATGGTATGGTACTGAAACAAAAGTTAAGAATATCAGCGTTGAAAGTTGAAACTCTTGTCTTCTACACCTGCGACTTGATGTGTCCAATGCCTGCGACTTGTTCGTTCAGAGTGCCGAACAAGAATGCGGCGGGTCTGTGAGCGGTTAGCCTTGAATAGAAGGAACTCGGCCAGCCCATCCCTGTAGGCAGTGGCATTGTAAAAATTTCAAATAAGTTTTAACGGCCGGACAGGGTTCTTTTCACTGCTTGTTCACACATGCGAGTGATGATGGCCATATCTGTGGTCATACGAATACGATGTAGAATACATCTTTCAGTCACGAATAACATATATCACGAAAAACACCTTCATACATAATAACACACATACATATTATGATAATTATTATTACGATGATGATACTTGTGGTTTACGTCCCATATTTTTGCAACGAGGCTAATCGAGACGATGAGTGGTTGACTATGAGAATGAAAAACCAACACATGTCATCGGTGCCCAAGCCAGGATTCGCAGAGATCGTGGTTTATATTATTACAATAGTGCAACTGATAGAGCTCACGAGCTTCTAATTCGAGAGCCACCAGTTCGATACTTGCTACCGGCAACTGGGCTGAAGCACTTTGGCTGAAGGTTTCTATGATAGTTTTCTCAGTCACAACTCACAAGGACGAAGAATGAATGCCGGGCTTGAGCCACACTAATAGCCCTCGAACATTCCATCCCAACTATTTCAATACGGCAATACGCAGTCGCCTGAAGAGGGTATAGATAGAACGTTGATCAGTATCATTATCATTATTATTAATTCACATTTTAAGCTTTCGCGGCCCGGTATTAATGAAATAAAAATAAAACGGGAAGTTGGCGCCGCGTCGTGTCGTGTGTTGATAAGATGTCCCTCACAGAAGAGACGAAACGTCAAGATAAGGATCACCTTATTACAATCCTTTATCTGTGTCATTACCCACCACGCGGCGAAACATCCCGTTTCAGTTTTAATTTTATTTCATTGTGATGTATAGAGGCCTACTGATGGAACAGGTAATGTTGTCTTTCCCATTAAATGAGATAACATTAGAATAAAGCAATTTACCTAATTTGGGGAACTTAGTATTCCTCAAAGTCAAATATTTCAAGTACTATTTTTAGAACATGTATTTTTCATCGAATTCTTTAGCATACTCACGGAATATTGGGCTACTAATGCACCACTCAAAAATATTATGCATCACTATATTTTCTTTCACGCACACATATATACCATTTTGTTCCATAAGTGATCGACAAAAACTGTTTACTGTAGTTTACAATCATGCACACAACCCGATTTATGTATTATTTATTGATATTTACTCCCCCGGAGTTGAAAAGGCCGATTGCTTCAAGAAACAATCGGCACGATCTTGACTATCGCCCTAAGATAAATCTTGTAATACGTGGTAAGATACCCATATTTTCCCCACTTTTTAATATTTATTAATTCACTAATTTTTATTTGTATGAAACAAATGTAGTTAATGAAATAGCAGACCCAACTATACAACTTCTGTGCAGAGTGAAAGTGCAATTCTAAATTTTTTATATTTAATTCCAGTTTCTTACAACTGCTAT
The DNA here is from genome assembly GCA_945910005.1 of Isoperla grammatica. Lineage (NCBI taxonomy): Eukaryota > Metazoa > Arthropoda > Insecta > Plecoptera > Perlodidae > Isoperla > Isoperla grammatica. The sequence continues at coordinate 104,270,296 of OX246737.1, forward strand.
TGAAGGTTTATAAACGGTCTTCTAAAAATTACTGTGATACCAACAAATTCTAGCTACGGACGCAAACATCCTGGTAAAACGAGGCATTATGGAGGGCTGTTTGACATAGCTGCGTGGGCCACCCCTGATCTACAGAAACGTTGCCTATGTAATTATTGGTTCATATATCATTCACATTATGACATTTTCATATAGTAGGCTACATAATTGCATTAAATCTGATTTAGTATGGTACATGAGTAAATGTTGCAAATATTTTTTTCCAAACAACTGACCAAAATTTGTGCCCATTAGTATTTCCCAGAGAGGCTTTCGATCGGCAATGGCCGGTGTATATTTGGTAACACTGGAATTTGTCAACTATTCAATAAAAAAAATATACTGGGTCATATAGGAAGGTTGTATGTACGATATTGCTCTTTCACCTTCATAGAACATTGAATCTATTAATATAAAAACAATAATGTTCAATTATGCCATCCTTAGTTATGGTTTAGTATGTGAATACCCAGGCGCTATACCAAGTCGCTAATTATTATCAAACTTATCGTTTGTGAGTAGAATTTTTTCCGAATATTACATTTTTTCAGATTTACTTTGTGACATACGTGGCATTACCATCTTACTAGATTGTAAGATTTCCTGTTAATGGAGAGTTCAGCTTTAATTAACGTGATTCGCATATTTAGTTAAATTAACCAATAAATGATCGCAAATATCAGAATTTGTTAACTTAGGCCTAAGTTCATAATGTGCCAATATGACCAATTTCAACACTGAGATTTCCCAAGACTTTGACTATGCTATATTACTTTCTGAATCCAACACAAAAAGAACTATTCATGTTGCAATTTGTTCAAGGTTAGCCCCCCCCCGGGGGCCAGTACTCCAATGGGGCCCGGCCTATGCCCGGGCCCCGAAACAAATGTACGGACACGTAAGAAAATAATACATTAATATATAGCATTCACAATACGTAAAAATTTACTGACATGTATTGTTAATATTTTGCAAGCAAGTTGTTTGCAGTTCGCACCTTTTGTCCGTACTCCTACGGAGCCCTCTAACGGTGCCAGTTCTGTGAGTCTACGTTTTCGTATGTACTGGAAGTTTATTGTTCACCACAACCGAACTCTGCATATTTTGTCAAACTGTTAGCCATTTATTTATTTATTTAGAAGCCGTGGTCGCAAAAGCTAGGATTCAATAATTAGTAAATCACTTAAATATGTCTACTCTAAAATGTGGGTTCAAAAATCGTGCAAAAAATCCAAGGTTTTAGAAAAATAAAATAAGTTTCCGAAGATACTAGGTTTTGTATAAAAGTGGAAGATACTGATAATAATGCTGTAAAACAAGTATTCTGAGCTTATACATCACACTTTAGATACTCGGTGTAAGCGCCAATATCCATCCTTATAAACGTGTACGAACTGATTACATATAAAATAAACTGAATCCAAATGAAATGGTAAATTATGTTTACACCGAAGGGGCCTGATACATATTCTAGCCCGAGGGCGCGTGTATTTCTAGCTACGCCACTGGTTAGGCCCCACTTTTTACCGTAGTCTCCTTCTCTAAAGTCGATCATGTGATGATGATGATATTTGGGCTTTACGTCTTATATTTTGTCAATAAGGCCCCCCCAAATGGCAGTCACCTTATCGTGGTGGGGGGGTTTGCGTGGTCCCGTGACTCTGATAGCTATGCCGGACGGGGCAGCAATGTCCCAGGCAAAGGCTTAGGTTCCCATGCCGGACAGGTTGACGAGTAGGGCCCAGACGAAGAACAGCCACCCCTCTTTACCTCTTCCACCCATTGTCCCCGTTAAAAGATTCCTCCAACTTGTCCTGTTCTTCCAAATTCCTTTTCACCCGTTTGGTCCTTGAAAAGAATAGGTCCATGGTAGCTCTACCTGTCGTAAGAGGTGACAAAAGGGCCAACGTCATATGACCTAGATGTTGAATACGTCGTTAAACAACTAATAATTAATTGTCATCGAGACGATGAGTGACCCAGTGGGTGAAAGATGGAAATGAAAAACGTCACATGACATCCGTGCCAGAGCTCAGAGCCAGATTGAATCTGGAACGCAGGAACCGTGGTTTACTGGGCCATCGCCCCTAATCCACCACGGCCAGCTAGTAACTACGTCGGGTATATATATAATGTATGCGAGATTACGTCCGGTGGAATCTAGATAATGAAAGACGAAAATAATTTTTGTATTTAAAAAAGAAACCCTGCTTTTTTAGGGATTCGAACACACGTCACTTGGTGCGCACACCTGCAGTTAGAACCTGCTCTGCAACGACTTATTATTTATTATATATTTGCAACAGGACCGAGGTCTTACTAAAGCAAATTAAATATATTGTGATGATAAATGTGATGAAGAGGGGAAGAGGGGAAACCTGGTACCCGTGTCATAGTATATCTTTACGATAGCCCAGCTTTACCCAAAAGTATAATACTAGGCTAGCCTATACGATAACCGTACAGTAGACATACATCGTTCTGCAACTGGAACAACGTTACCCAGCAAGGTTAGGTAAGGTTAGGTTAGGTTAAGTTTACTTAGCAATTGGGTAATCTTGGGCTAAGGGTAATAATATTCCATTACACCGGCACGTAGCACACTCCTGTTGAACCGAAAGGACGGTGTATTTGCCTAGTCATAAGTTGTTGTTGTTGTTGTTGTTGTTGTTGTTGTTGTTGTTGTTGTTGTTGTTGTTGTTGTTGTTGTTGTTGTTGTTGTTGTTGTTGTTGTTGTTGTTGTTGTTGTTGTTGTTGTTGTTGTTGTTGTTGTTGTTGTTGTTGTTGTTGTTGTTGTTGTTGTTGTTGTTGTTGTTGTTGTTGTTGTTGTTGTTGTTGTTGTTGACGACGAAGACTTGCCCAGTTACATGTGTATAGTAGCATCTATGAGGGATATTACTTGTCCCTCGTAAATAGTTATTGCGGTATTTGGATAGTTGGGGAGGAATGTCCGAGCGCTGATGGTATGATTCAATCGCAGTATTAACGTTTGTGGCTGAGGAAAACCTTGGAAAAAACCTTCAGTCATGATTGCTGGTATCGGGTATTGAACCGGCGACCTCCCGAATCAGAGCCTCGTGTGCTACGCACTGAGCCATCTCTGTCGGTCCAGTCTCGGGTTTCACACTAACGTGAACTGCCGAGCAGACGAAGCTGTATGGGTCTTGACATCGGCTAAAACGATGACTATGAATGACCCCCCCCCCCCCCCCCCCCCCCCCCCAAGAGGATTTGAATGTAAAAATAAATAAGAGCCAATTCTATCTAACCAAATCAAAAACGGGAGAAGGCATTTCATAGACTCACTCACTTATCAAGGGGCAGACTAAAAATAGATTATTGTGTTGTTGTGCGTGTATGGAAGACTAGATGGAATGCAGAGATAGGCGGTAATTTCCGGTAGGCTGGCTCATTGTCTAGAGTAGGTATCTTCAACGTCCAGCCCACAACCACCTGGCCTTCCAAATGTTATTGATTCCTTGTATCAAATTTGTTTGGACAAGGAATAAGGTGTAAACTCGGTGACTTCATTTCTTGTGCATGCCGGGATTTGCCGTTCGCCGTTGATGCGGAATAACCACGACCACGACCTCCCAACTTTAGTATTGTGTTGTGACTGAGGAAAACCTCGGAACAAAATATCTCACGTTTTACGGCTGAATCACCTCTATCGGTTTCAACCGCACGTTGATCTATGTTCGATCACACATTTTGAATTCAATTAAAGATAATACGGTTTGACATTTTAACTTTTAGGCAATGCACTGTCAAAATAATGTTTACCAAAATTATCCAAATTAATATTTCTATGTAATACTGCAAAAGAACTAACTACTTACTGTCCTTCAATAATCAGTATTATAAGATAAGATTTCAACCTGAAATTAATTGGTTAATGTTGCTATAGGCTTAAAATGTTGACAGCATTTGAACGTCTTAATGGTAATTTTGCCCAACAAAAATATAATCACCCCTTTGTTTTTAATGTGTTTTTGCGTTACCATTTCACCAACATTTGTGTGCATACAGTTATTTTCAACATCAATTGCGACAAATCATTACATTTTTTGCATTATTCAACCTGTAAATAAATAGTTTTACCTTGGTGGCTGAGGCTGAGAATACGGGCCGAAACTTACGCCTTAAGCAACCCCTGAATAATAGTGTTGTATATATTTTTGGTTGTTCTTACCACACATGACTGGGTATACACAAATAAAGGCCGGGATCAAATGCGGGCCGAAACGTAACCCGTTTACCCACCCCTGGATAATATTTGTACATATTGTTTTGATCTTTTACAAGACAGAACTGGGTATACATTAGTTATTGTATGCCAACAATCTTCTACCTCAAACATTCTACCTCCATGTTATATATGTAGCCACGAAAAAATGTGCGACAAAACATTTACACACCATTGTTTAAAACAAAACACGTATTCTATCATAAACAAATAACCTTATTGCTGTATTCTCTTAGTCAAATAATAAATGCAGCAACGCTTTTTTACCGTCAAATTGGTTGCAGACATTTACTATATTACTATTGTGATGAACAACATAGAATACATTTACAATCAACAAAAGTAGAATTATTCCTCTATCCGTAAACCAATAATATGAACATTAACTTACTAATATATAACTTAATTTACAACTGTAATTCCAAAATTCAGTAATACGCGTCGCAATCTTCAGCCTAAATAAAATTACGTCAAAATTTATTTGTTCGTAAAACTTCGTAATCGTTACTTCAAATTGGGCATAATGTGCAAAACTAGTAATACAATTTATAAGTGTCCTATTTTCATTAAATCATAGTGTGAAAAATATAGATGCCAGGAATGTAACTTCTATGCCACTCTATAGCCACGGGATTCTTACAGAGATGGATTGAGTTTTATAATGATAACGCAAAACTGATAGCTGACATTTGCTAAAAAAAACGTTGAGATGTGCAAATTAACACATTTTTGTGTCTTACAAAACTTGCACATAGTAGTACTTACGCCAAACGCAACTTATTGAGATTTACCAGAAGCATACATCATTTTACTGTTATTATTATTGCAAAGTTTAATTTCTATCGGTCAATATCTTCTGCCTAGAATAAATACTTTTTTCTTGTCGCGCGCAAAATGTGCACGGATACATACATACATACATACATACATACATACATACATACATACATACATACATACATACATACATACATACATACATACATACATACATACATACATACATATAAGGGCAGCTATCGCGCCCTAAAAATGGATTGATAAAGAATTCACGGTTGTGATCAAGTACTTCGAACGGTACTTAAGAATTTAATCCGTTCGAAAAGTGGTTCGCTACTGACAGAGATTGCTCAGTGCATACAGCACACGAGGATGTACATAAAGTTAGCACACCAACGACGTGATCAACAATTAAAAACTATGCCAACAGTTTGATCACGTTTGATCACGTGTGATCCCAGATTAATAGAGTTTGATCACAATTAACACATTAATTATGACAAAATTAAGGTGCATGGTGTGATAACTTAATACTAGCACACCACTTAGCTCAGACCGGATCGGTGTATACACCATCGGGATGATCACGGTTTTATCACCAATGATCACCATGTAACATCCATTGATCACCCTTAATTAATACATTAATATTAATAATAACTGGTGTGACAAATAAACGCAGCACACCAATGTACGAATTTCGTTATGATTTGGCCAATATGTGTTAAATCCAACCTGATCAACCTTGATCAGGGCTAAGTTGGTCTTGATCACGCTTTAGTAGGCTGCTAATTAACATTTATAATTAAGAATTACGTGCCAAGTGTACTCTGCACACCAACATAGGAATTTCGTGATTATCTGGCATTAGTTGGCATATTATTTTGTAAATATTCTGACCATTGATGAAAAGAAAGCGATCAGTATAATATGAAAGCATGCAGCTGGATAAGTACTCAATGGTGAAAGAGAACTAATTGGTCAACATGGTTATGACTTGGCAACATTCAAAAATGCCATGACGCAGGGAAAACACCGCTGCTAAGTGATTCTCTCTATTGATAAATAATCTATTTTGGGAAGGGATTAGTTGCTTGTTCGAAGTCCAGAACTGTTCCACGAAACGTATCGGTATCGTCTTAACTAGATATTTCGAAAGGCAATTATTGAATAATAATAGTTTCAGAGTATACAAGAGATATGAACACGTTTTAAGCGTGACTGGGTAGTCCCAACATTAAAACCGCACAAAATCACCGTCTACGATACATGTCCCTGTGTTCCTTCTTCCAGCTTCCGCCCCCGTTTGGACTCGGTGTAGTGGAATATTTTTACTAAAGCACAGCTTTACCATTAGTAATACTGAGGTAGCGCACGTTTACTAAAAGTCAACGTGTTGTGTGGTCTATACAGAAGACAATACTACCCGGTAGGTTAGGAGACATTAAGGTTAGGTTACCGCTAGGTTAGGTTAGACTTGGCTAGCATTATAATAATTTTGTTCTAGTAGTAATAATATTCTGTTACACCGGGAAAGAATAAGTCCATGGTAGCTCTGCTTGTCGTACGAGGCGATGAAGGGCTCGACGTTAAACAATGAATAATCTAGCGACTTTTGGCGTTGTTATTTTTTTCCTAATTGTGTGTTTAATAAACCAAATAACAATGCGACTGATTCGAATACTATAAATACGTGTCATATTCTCTGTAGTGCTTAAAGGCATATTCTCACGTGAGACAAAGTATTAATACTCACAAGTAGACATTTGAAAAATAAGAATCCCGCACTATATGGCATCCTTTGGCGATACCTGCTCCCTGTTTGTTTCAATAGCTGCAACCTGCAGCAAAGACTGTTGGCAGTCTATTCCACTAATTGAATGAAGAGTTTCTGCGTGTTCCCTGTTATATTGTAATATTATAAGTGCCACTCGGTATAATATTTTTAACACGTATTGGTAAGAAATATCACGTATGGTATTACTTTATACACTATTGCGCACTATTACGGTAGTGTAGTGCGAGTGCGAAACGATGCAAGACCGTGGAGTTTGTTGTACTTTTGTCTTATTAGAGGTTATGTAAAATTGTGTGTATATAATCGGTATCAGTGTTGATGTAGTAAGTAAACATGGTTCAAGCGTTTTGTGTGTACGGATGCAACAAGAAGATAACACTTCTTATTAGTGGTCTCGTCAAGTAGCCTGCCGTTTCACCGTTTTCCGAACAGGGACAAATTCAAACAATTAGGTTCGAAAAAAAAACGGGCTAACTTTATATCAAACTATAAATAGTGCTTACCACCCAACGATTAGTACAAGTAGGGGAACAAATTTCCCCGTTTTTACTTCTACTTTCGTGCACCACGAGCAACGGTGAACTAAACCAAACGGTGGACAAAAGAGAAAGCCGGGGCTCAGGTAGCCTCACCTAGGGTCTAAAGTGTGTAAATCAGTGTGTGTATGTTAAAAAAGATTTGATATTGATACATTAATTACACACGTTAGTTACTTCACATATACACTAGACTTGTTAAGTTACAACTCTCTTTGAGAATCAATCCATTGTATGTATTAAATTACAGTTAGTGTGTGTATGTTACACAACATTTGACAATGTTATATTACTTACACACGTATTAGTTACTTCACATATACACTAGACTTGTTAAGTTACAACTCTCTTTGAAAATCAATCCATTGTATGTGTAAAATTACTGTTAGTGTGTATATGTTACACAACATTTGACAATGTTATATTACTTACACACGTATTAGTTACTTCACATATACACTAGACTTGTTAAGTTACAACTCTCTTTGAAAACCAATCCATTGTATGTGTTAAATTACAGTTTGTGTGTATATGTTACACAACACTTGACAATGTTATATTACTTACACACGTATTAATAACTTCACATATACACTAGACTTGTTAAGTTACAACTCTCTTTGAAAACCAATCCATTGTATGTGTTAAATTACAGTTTGTGTGTATATGTTACACAACACTTGACAATGTTATATTACTTACACACGTATTAATAACTTCACATATACACTAGACTTGTTAAGTTACAACTCTCTTTGAAAATCAATCCATTGTATGTGTTAAATTACAGTTAATGTGTACACGTTACATAACATTTGACAATGTTATATTACTTACACACGTATTAGTTACTTCACATATACACTAGACTTGTTAAGTTACAACTCTCTTTGAAAATCAATCCATTGTATGTGTTAAATTACAGTTAGTGTGTATATGTTACATAACATTTGACAATGTTATATTACTTACACACGTATTAGTTACTTCACATATACACAAGACTTGTTAAGTTACAACTCTCTTTGAAAATCAATCCATTGTATGTGTAAAATTACTGTTAGTGTGTATATGTTACACAACATTTGACAATGTTATATTACTTACACACGTATTAATAACTTCACATATACACTTGAGTTGTTAAGTTATAACTCTCTTTGAGAATCAATCCATTGTATGTGTTAAATTAAAGTTAGTGTGTATATGTTACACAACATTTGACAATGTTATATTACTTACACACGTATTAATAACTTCACATATACACTAGACTTGTAAACACACGGAACAAATTGCAAAGCTACAAATACAGTTGTACTTGTACAATACAGATGTAGTAGTCACGTTGGTTTACGGTCGTCAGTTGTAAAATAACACTTAATGTATAAATATATAGAATTAACATATACACGTTCTGTATTATTACACGTACAATGTACATATAAACTTACAAATTTTTTTTACAGTGATATACGTTATAGTAGATGAGCAGGTGACTGTAGTGACTATTTTCTTTGATATAATTTCTAAGAGTAAGAGTTGGTTTCAATTTTCAACTGTTGGCAGATCTGGATTGATTATGTAACATATCTCGGTGAAAATATTAGCTGATTCTGTCGGCAGGAGCAGGCTACGGGTCGATACTTTATGACATCTCGTCTGTTGTGTGTTTTTTTTAATCATTGACTTATCATCTCGGTTAATTAGCTGCTTAGAATTACAAAGAAGTGTTGCCACTTGAAAAAAAAATGTAATTTAGTTCGTGATAATAATCGTTCACCACGAAAACGATAAAGATAACAAGAAACAATTGAATTGCAATATTTACTAAACACATTATTTTCTGCACACGTTAAACACAAACTATTGTGAGGAAAATACAAATCTGCAGATAAATAAATATATTGTTTTAAACAACGGTGATTATGCGATTGGAGGTTTAGAATGACTCACGAAGAACGAAACGTCATTATTTCATTCAGCTTAGTACATTTCATTAACCGGTGCTTGTAACGAATTGCTCAAAATACAATGTTTATCTATTTGCAGATCCTTCTGGCCCTCTTAATTTCTACATCAGTTTCAATGACATTGGGACATCTATTGAAAGGTAAACAATTGGGCAATGTAACATAATATTATCTAATTAGCATTTCCTATTACCTTACTATTACCATCGACAAATAAGAAATGCAATATGAAATTAATTCTCAATTACTTAGTGTATACAAAGAATAGTCCAATAGATTTTCAAACAATGAGTAAAAAAATAATGAATAATCATTTTAATTACACGACAAATTTTTCTTAAGGTTTCACTAGCCAAGGCAAGCTTAGTCAGAAACTTTTAAGTGTTTTAAAGTAAGTATAAAATTGAACTTTGTTCATAACTAATAATCGTGAAATTTATATAACAATATGAAATATATACGTTCACTTTTACTTTTACAAATTGCATCTCAAACCATATTTTTCTGAATCAAGTTTATTGTGAGCGGCAATGAACGATGATTGATACTTGACTGCATAATAAACATTTTTCATTTGAAATGGCATTTTCTTTTCTGTCGTATATTTTTGATCCCGATATTTCATCGCAGTTCAAACACTTCTTACACTGCATTTGTACTTCTACCAAAGATTACAAACTAGGGCTATAACTCTTTAAAACACTTCAATCACACTACAAGCATCGAACAAATGTTCGGGGCTGTGAGCCCGTGACCCGCATTGGTTGGGGGGGGGGGGGGGGGGCTCCCCCCAGACCCTCTATTGTACTTTACCCAATCATACCGGGTGATGTTTATACGCTAGTTACGACCCTGACCATTGGGCATTAGCTGAATTGTTTGTCTTCAGCAGTACCAGACTTCCAGATCCAGCCCAGGCGCATCGTGGTCCGTCGCGAGGGCGGTGCCACCATAACCGTGGTCGGCCACTCTTCAGGTCCGCTGCGCGACTGCGCCTTCGTGCTGCCCAATGCGCAGACGCTGGACTTCAGTCTGGGCCGCAACTCCCCCAAAACGAAGCAGTACAGCTACCAGGGCCGAGGGCTGGCGGCCGGCGAGTGTGGTCTGACCTTGACCCCTGACCTTGTGGGCACGTCAGGGGTCATCGAAGGTCGCGTGCGGAGGGTGGAGAGCGAAGCGTGGGAGTCGAGCGTGGCGACAGTTCGCGTCACAGGTGGGTATTATTATTAAAAACAGCGCGTAATGACTACTCTTCAATTATCTACAACCCATACTACATGGAAGAAGTGATTGATTAATGGGGCTTAACGTCTCATATTTATGCAACGATGGCTAATCGAGACGATGAGCGGGTGATAATGAAGATGAGAAAGATGATAATGAAGAATAAAGCCACATCCGAATCAGATCCATTGTACGTCGCGTGAGTCGTCATACGGGAGTCCAGCAAGGGAGGGCAGGGCCAAGTGGGAGGAGAAATATTCAATGGGACAGTGGGGGGAAAGGGGATTGGGGTGTGGACTGCACTTCGTCTGACTTCTCCTCCTCGACCAGTCCGGCTTGGGTGGCCCTACCAGAAGCATACGCTTCCGCACATGGAAGAAGTGAATGATGCACTAGGCTAAATTATTCTTAGACGCCGAGGACCGTTTGTTACCCTCCCACAAATGCTGAAGCAGTATACAATCTGAATGAGGGAAACACGTCGTCTTGAGGTAAACAACACTGTTTAGAAATTAATTTATCATTGTCAATCTCTTGACAAAATTAATTTAAAACCCATCTTTTTTCTAAAAAAAATTAGACATTTTCTAATGGGTAACGGATGTGTAAATTTACAGATGACGTCGATATTTTTAACTGATTTCATTTGAATTTTTTTTAATAGTGACACAAACTCTTAAAACATACTAAATTTCGATGTAATGGCCAATTGAAAACCTCACTGACGTCATGCCTTGTTTTTCCGGCCAGAATAAGGTGTGGAACGTCCAGCTATTTTTTATTAAAAAAAATCGCTTGTTAAATTTTAAATTTAAATATTTTTCCACAATAGAGCTTCACAAAAGTTGTACTTAGGCATAGATTCTTCCTACACACTTTGGTAATGGCTGCTATAGACGCAGACAGGTCATATTACGGAATTAGGCGTGTTAAAAAACTATGCTTTTCCTCATACTTCTTCAAATAATGTATACTAGTTTAACAGTTCGAAAGCGCAAACGTGCTTTTGTCACATTCACGTAAATGTAAAATACTAAACGTACATACTTTACAACCGGCTCCAAACGCCTAAAACTGTTCTGGAATGAGGGAACTAGTAACTATATAGGTATTGCGGTAATTGAAATAGTCGGAAAAGACTTGTCATCCCAGCATTCGCCTAAAAAAACCTTCCGTCAAGATTGCCGGTATACCTACCGGGTGTCGAACGGGTGACCTCCCGAATTATAACATTGTAAGCTAGCAGTGATCAATTCTATAGGTTAAACTTAAACACTTGAATAAATTATCGTATTCCCTATGTTTTAGTTCTTACTTCCCCATGTCTTGACTTTACCCTCAGGTTTAGCATCGAAACTTCTCCCCGTGTTCGAGATTATTCCCAAGAAGGTCGACGCTCGCAAGGGAGACAACGTGACAATATCGTGCAACGCGAAGAAGACTATCGACTTCTGTCACTTCTTCCTACCTGGCGGTAGAAACCTCACGTTCGATCTGGGCCCGAGGTCGAAGTCGACGCCCGAGTATCGATACCACGGCGCCGGTCTGCAGAGCGGGGCGTGCGGCGTGACCTTCACACGAGTCACCGAGACGCTTGGAGGTCACGTGGTCTGCAAGGTAGGGAAGCTGCCGGCGGACGGTGACGCCGCCTGGAACATCGACGCTGTCAGAGTGAGGATTAATGGTGAGTTATCTGGTGGGGTCGATCTGGCTTATTGATAACCTAATTTGGCCTAACTATTTATTGATATCTTGAGTACGTTTCAATATATTGAAAAAGTGATTCCTACGCGGAATTTCGTTTTGTGTCAAGCTAAGCAATCAATTTAAAAACTGTCAAATATAGTAATTGTTATGATTGTTAATTTAATAATTATATCTAGGGCAAGTTCCAACTTCTCTATTCTGACCTGCTTCGCCTACTTCGCCGACTAACACAACAATTAACAATTGTTGTAATTAATTGTTACTAATTGTTGCGTTCTGCTAGGGAAGCTAGTCGACTAAAAACGTCAAGTTGGAGCACGCCCTTAATTATAAATTATTGAAATCATTTTTTAAATAAGAACCTTAACAATTACAATGTCTCATCGTTTTAAAACTCATTATTTAGACAAAACAAATTCCACTTAAAAATCATCTTTCATTACCATGGAGCGTTTTCAAGATATCAACAAAATATATCAATAAAATACCAATAATGTTGCATGGTTAAATATGTCAGAAGTATTGCAGGGTGTAGGAGAGAAGACGTATTTACTCTAACAACTCTTCTACACTCAAGTTTTATGCGATATGGTTACTAATCCTTATTTCTTATCAACGTATATTGCCCATTGATTCGAAATCAGATTGAGCTGGAGACTATAATAGTTTATCAACAGTCGGTAGTACAGAAGAGTGGTTATAGTTAAGGCTGGTCCACACAGATTTTTTAAGCATTAGATTTAAGGTTTAACGCGTAGTCGTAAAGTTGGATCATAGGAAACACGTACTGGCGTTCACACAAAGTTTTAGTTTGTTTTCATTGTTGTTTTTAAAACAACGTCTTAAAACCTTAAATCTTATGCTTAAAAAATCTGTGTGGACCAGCCTTAAAGACATGTTCTGTTTCTGAACATTGATTTACTTATGTCGGCAAGAAGTACAGACATGTTGTGGTAATTGACTGAAGGCCAGTTTGACCAAACTTTAGTCTGGCGGTTTTCTGTTAATCGGAGATAGAGAAATGGCGCCCGGTAGAAGCCTATATGCATTTTGTATATAATGTTTGTTGACTTGAAACCATGGAAACCAATCCGAGATTAGTAAATCGGCAGATTAAAAAGTTGTTGAATTAAATTTCAATTAATTAAACATAATTAAATTAAAAGTACATTTGAATTAAATTGAATTACCATTCTCTAAACGATCTTTTTTAACTGCCGTATTTTTTTTAATTTTCGGTGTGGAAATTGCTATTTTACTCCCTATAATTATTGTTCTCCCCCTATCAAATCTTACTGTTTGAATATTAGTTAGTGGATTTTTTCTTGCCATCTTATTAATTGGGCTCTATCATGAATGAAACCAAGGAGCCTTAGAATGAGCAGAATAGGACTGTAGTTACGTGGTATAACATTTGGTTTGCATCTAAAAGGTATTGTGTATATTCAATCTGTTTTAAGTAAGAAGCGAACCGTTGCATTCAGTTTCGACCTGACTTTTGAAGCGTTGGTCTCGTAATTAAAAACCGTACATTTATTCACTTAAGATATTTGATATTATGTGTTACGTATATTGAATATCGTGACGTATGTTGTTTCATTGTTGTTTGCTATTATCCCGGAATGTAACTGTATTTATCGCATCTACAGGGTACAATGGCTTATGACGTTTTCAAAACCCCACGTGGTAGGATTAGAACTTGTACCTCAATAGTATGATAATGATTTGTCGTAAGAATTACTGCTGTAGGTTGAACAGTTTGAACAACAGCGTTACCCAACGACGACCGTTGTATTGTATTTTATTGAAATTTACCCGCCCGAGAGCGGGAAGGCCAATGTAGGGCACAAATTGCCCTCTGTAGCCTTATACGATACAGGATAACGAGAGTAAGGACTAAGTACTAACTAATAAATTGGTAGAACACACTAAAAGGTTAAACAAACAAACAAGCAAACAAACAAACAAACAAACAGTTAAAATTGTAAGAACATACTAAAAAAGTAATCGTAAAAACACACGCAAATGTCACGCAGAAGTAATAAAAGGAATGAAATGTAATGAAATAAAATGAAATTAAAATTAAATGAATGAAATAAAATTAAATAAAACCTCCACACACCATATACTCCGCGTCCGCCCTTAAAACATGCTTTTACTGCCAACATGTATGTCAGCTGCGAGCACAGTGCGGCCTGCAGGAGTCAAGACAACCGCTCGACCAATCACAGCAGCAGCCTCGACGCCAAAGCCTCCAGTAGTGACGTCACTCATCACAGCAGCAGCCTCGACGCCAAAGCCTCCAATAGTGACGTCACTCACAACGCCAACAGCTCCTGCAATGACGTCACCAGTTACAGCGGTTGCGTTTCCTGGTAAATATATCACATTGACAAGATACTGTTACTCGATGTGTGCACACTTTTATTCTAGAACATAGTCCATAAATATAATATATATTATTAATTGTAATTTGTAAGCACACCAATACTCTATTCATATCTTAAGATGTAGCTCATGACTCCACTTCTTCAATAAGCCATCCATGCGATGTAGCAGAAGAGCGTCTCATTAGTGCGTTATGCTACTAAAGGACATCTCCAACACATTACAATGCCAAGGACGTCTGTGAAGCAGCGGAAATGATGGTTATAAAACGCTCTTATCAATCTTAAAGCTGATGTGTAGATAATTGTGTCATATTTATCCTGACTACATAGGGCTGCAGTATGCTCTAAAAACAATGCATTCATTATAAATGCTTGCATTTAGGATTTTGATTTTGAAAACATTTAGCATTTAATTTAGTTTATTTTTATTTATTTTTTTTAACTTTAAGTCATCAAATCGTGGGTTGGTTTAAAAAAGCTTCCCGTCTTTCCGGTTTTATGCCAGACTTTTCATTTCTATATACTCATCTACTTGAACGCATGTCCTGGAATATCTCTTGCGCGTCGTATATTTCTACGTTCGTGACCTCCACTATTTCCCTTCCACTTACCCTTGTAATAAACCCTGTAATACCCCTTCGTGCTTTTCTTCCTACATGCATCGGTGGTGTAAACAATATTAAATGGTGTTTTAACCGCTTCACGACAAGCACCTGGAAATGAACTTACGTGATACACTTTGGTACTGGTACTATACTATGGAATTTATTTTTCTAATAGAAAAATTATTGGAAAAGAAAAGTTATTGGTCTGAGGTTATTTATAAACTTTTTTAATTTGATCCATGACTTTTATGAAAGATATTTCCGAGCTATGGTTTTAGTGAGGTCTGTTTAATCTACGATGAACGTATACATGTATGAATCTTGACAGGACGCTTTGAACGTCAGGGGGCAATATTTGTCTGCTCTTCGAAAGAATTAAACATATTTAACACTTTTCACGCGGTTGTAATTGAAAAATAAACAAATATTGAGATGTTTGTACATTTTGATTGAGTAGTTGGAAAATCACTTTTTCAAATAATACAAAGCTGTTTTTTTGGCACTTTACAAAATTGTAAAACGTAAAAACCGTGACTATTGTTCTAAATTTTGTTTAACGTACACGCATTGGTGTCTTCATTTATACATACTCAAGAAGTATTTACAACATTTTAGGTACACGACCTTCACTCACGACGACGCAAAACACCAATTGCTTAAAATTACCGTCCTGCGTGCAGCTTTATAGTATTAAGATAAACATTCCAGACACAGATATGTGTGTAATTACATGTATAAAGTCGTTCCACGGCGACCTTGTGGATGCTGACGTTCGAGATAGTGACATTTTGGCCAAATAAATATCAGTACTTAAAAATTTCACCTTCTGACTGCCTCCGACTCACTCATCTAAGACGTCAGTATTCACAATGTTTCTGTGGAACCACTTACTGCTAATTAGGATCCACTTCTTTTCTGAGTCTGCTTCATGTATCGCACCGTTTCAGCTCCCCCAAACTCCGAGTGCGGCAAAGTGTCGCGCCGAGCTGTGAACGTCGTACCCCTCATCAACTTCGGCGAGGAGACGTATCGGGGTCAGTGGCCTTGGCACGTGGCCTTGTACCGGCAGTCTCAGGGCGGCGCGATGACGTACGTGTGCGGGGGCACGCTGATTGGCTTGAACACGGTCGTCACGGCCGGACACTGCGTCACCGTGGGCAACCGTGCTGTCAACGCGACGTCTGTGCTCATCTATGGGGGGAAGTATTACTTGGACCGGGCGCGGGATGACGCTGAGATACAGGAACGCAAGGTCAGTCAAGACGCGCGCTGATTGGCTTGAACACGGCCGCACACTGCGTCACCGTGGGCAACCGCGCTGTCAACGCGACGTCTGTGCTCATCTATGGGGGGAAGTATTACTTGGACCGGGCGCGGGATGACGCTGAGATACAGGAACGCAAGGTGAGTCATGACGCGCGCTGATTGGCTTGAACACGGCCGGACACTGCGTCACCGTGGGCAACCGCGCTATCAACGCGACATCTGTGCTCATCTATGGGGGGAAGTATTACTTGGACCGGGCGCGGGATGACGCTGAGATACAGGAACGCAAGGTGAGTCAAGCCGCGCGCTGATTGGCTTGAACACGGTCGTCATGGCCGGACACTGCGTCACCGTGGGCAACCGCGCTGTCAACGCGACGTCTGTGCTCATCTATGGGGGGAAGTATTACTTGGACCGGGCGCGGGATGACGCTGAGATACAGGAACGCAAGGTGAGTCAAGACGCGCGCTGATTGGCTTCAACACGGCCGGACACTGCGTCACCGTGGGCAACCGCGCTATCAACGCGACGTCTGTGCTCATCTATGGGGGGAAGTATTACTTGGACCGGGCGCGGGATGACGCTGAGATACAGGAACGCAAGGTGAGTCAAGCCGCGCGCTGATTGGCTTGAACACGGTCGTCATGGCCGGACACTGCGTCACCGTGGGCAACCGCGCTGTCAACGCGACGTCTGTGCTCATCTATGGGGGGAAGTATTACTTGGACCGGGCGCGGGATGACGCTGAGATACAGGAACGCAAGGTGAGTCATGACGCGCGCTGATTGGCTTGAACACGGCCGGACACTGCGTCACCGTGGGCAACCGCGCTGTCAACGCGACGTCTGTGCTCATCTATGGGGGGAAGTATTACTTGGACCGGGCGCGGGATGACGCTGAGATACAGGAACGCAAGGTGAGTCAAGACGCGCGCTGATTGGCTTGAACACGGCCGGACACTGCGTCACCGTGGGCAACCGCGCTATCAACGCGACGTCTGTGCTCATCTATGGGGGGAAGTATTACTTGGACCGGGCGCGGGATGACGCTGAGATACAGGAACGCAAGGTGAGTCGACTATGTTGCTGAGTCAAGACAGATTTGTTTCTCTCTTAACTATCAACTGTGGTATTCCCCAAGGAACAGTTAACGGACCAACAATATTTAACATTTACTTTAATGACTTGCCAAAATGTACGAAGTTCACTAAAGTAACGTTGTATGCAGATGACTTCCTTGGTACAATTACTGGCGTTGACTACGACGACCTCACATCAAAAATTGAGGCAGACTATGGTGAAATAAAAAATTGGTACACACTTAATTTGCTTAAAATGAATGCAAGTAAGACCCAATTAATGCTACTAGGCAAGGATGATAATAATGCACCGCAAATAATATCCCTGGATGGGGTAAATATCAAGCCTAGTCTCACAATTAAGCATCTCGGATTTAATATTGACAAACAGCTATTATTCACATCTCACGTAGATAAAATAGTAGAAAAATGTAGAAAACGCATACATATACTCCGCAAATTAAGTCAATTCTTAGAACCATGGGAAAGTAGGATATTTTACGTAACATGTATACGACCAATTATTGAGTATTGCCCGATTATGGTCAGTTCTGTAAATAAAACCTATTCTTACAAATTGGAGTTGATTCAGAATCGAGCACTGCGTGTCTTTATGGGGGATCGTAGGCTGAAGGGTGCCAGAGAATATTTCAATATACCTACAATCCAATCTCGCTTAAAATTCCTAACTCTGTTAAGATTCTACGACCTCGTACACTGCGTGCCTGACACCCGACATCCAGTATTATATACACTGTCCACAAGTAGAGCAGGTCTCCGGTCCCGAACCAACAAAAATTTATTTGTAACACGAGTTAATAAAGAAAAAAGTGGAAAGAGATCGATCAAGTACAGACTAGCTGTCATGTGGAATAACCTCCCATCAAAACTGAAATTACTTAAAAACAAAATACAATTCAAAAAAGATTTATCGAAGTTAACTTTACAGTATTAGGAATGAATATTGAACATGAAGCTGCTGAACGTGTTACAGTATAGTAGAGTGAGAAATATACGGTAGTATAGCCTAGCCCTAGCATGTTATTTTAGTGAGTCTTTATCATCTTATTCTATTATTTTATAACTATTAACAAATTGTATTCAATAATTCTAAACATGTTGTATGGTTTGTATGTTTGTTTGCATAATATTAGGTATTATGTTCCTATATTGAAATGTGTATTATTTGATATTGTACTTTAGCATAGTTTTTAGATAATAGTTATATATTTAGCTTATTCATAGTAGGGCATTATATAACTATTACATTTTGTAACTATTAACAAATTGTATTCAATAATTCTAAACATGTTGTATGTTTTGTATGTTTGTTTGCATAATATTAGGTATTATGTTCCTATATTGAAATGTGTATTATTTGATATTGTACTTTAGCATAGTTTTTAGATAATAGTTATATATTTAGCTTAGTCATAGTAGGGCATCAAGCATTTTTACCTGTAAATAGTAAAAATAATATCATACAAATTGTAATGCTTTATAGAAACCCTTAAATAAATAAAAAAAAAAAAAAAAACAGCAAGGAAACTAGATGCGAGGCTTCCAAAACCTAGTGACTTTCGATTATTTTGCACTAAAAATAAATACTATAACCACAGATAACGGAATGTAGGAAGTCTATCAGTTGTCTGTGCTATAACAATTTACGTAAAGTATATCGAACCTAGAACCGCTAACATTTGATTTTACGTCGGGCTTCAAATATGCACTGATGTGTCTTACCATATATTATTTGGAGACCCCATCGTTATACAAGGCGTTAAGATTTATGAACTGAAAAGTCAGTCGTTGAAGGCCAATATGGTCGGAGCTGCCTATACTACAAGGGGTGGTGAGTACTTTGACCCCAAAGACACGATTACATTTATTGTCTCTAACGGTACCAGCAACTTACTTTAAAGCGTCTCCAGGTTCAAATCGCTCAAGGTTTAACGTTCAATCAACGTATCTCGAAGATCGATAACAGAGAAAGCTTTGAGGGGTTTGACAAAATAAAACCAAGTGACGTAGGTTATATTAGGATAGCACATATTTACAAGACCGTGTAATGAATACATACAGAACATTGCAAGTAGCAGGCATAACCTATACCGACAGGCACGCAGGAGACGGTGTGAGTAGCAGGCATAACCTACCGACAGGCACGCAGGAGATGGTGTGGGTGACAGGCATCGGGTCGCTCTACGTTCCTGTCCTCAGCACCTTGTGCAGTACAAGATGATCGCTGTATGCATCAAACAGGAAGAAGCAGAAGAGGACTAATCCCTGAGAAGATATTGGCATATGAATATGATTCCAGCACTCTCCTGAAAGTAGCATGTCGTGGGTCATGGCCATAGCAAAGCTGCCGTCGATGGTATTTGAAGCTTCCTCTATAGCTGAGTTGGGCTCAGCCATTGAATTGAAAACTGAAGGAGGGCAGACTTCGCAGTTCCAATAGTGATAACAATAATAACACTCATTTAGTAATAGCAACAACAATAATAATGATAATAACAGCCTAATACGTTTGTAGAAGAACTTCAAAATGCTAAAGTAACCTACAAAAAAATCTTAGTATAACAAAAACATAGCAGGTAGAAAATCAGAGTTTTCACATCGAGACAAACTTCACCAAATTTGAAGTTTCCGGAATTCGAATTGTTCGTATTGTTTCTATTGCTCATGCTTGTACTTATTGAATTCAACTTTGCATAACCACTAACTAATACAATGTCTTGTTTTAGGTTCAGCGAATAATCGTTCATTCCGATTACAACTTGGCTGCAGGTCTTGTCAACGACATCGCAATGTTAGTGCTGGAAACGCCGTTTATGTCCACTTCACTGGTGAAGCCAGTTTGCTTAAGGGATTCCAGCAGTGCTAACATTACCACCGTTATTGACAGAACTGGAATTGTGAGTTACAACAAAACGTTTCTTTACTACATTCAAAATATTAGATACGATTATAAATATGATTTTTCCGAATTATTATATCGCTTTGCTTCAAAGAATAAATTTGCCTTTGGATCCTCGAATCTTGGGGCGATTTCATAACGCTTGTTTCTATTGCTCATGCTTGTTGTATATATACATTTTTCACATCTTTCACAGCTTTCCTGAATCATCTGTTTCGGTTAGGGTGGATCCTTTCTAGAAGAGACTAGTAACCGAAAAGATACTCTGGACATACTATAATCATCCCATTCATTATGATCCTGCTCAATTTTTCAACTTTTTTGTCTGAACCTCTTTTCAGTTTCTCTTGACAATATAAACACTCACCAACCTCCCACGCCTTATAGTCGATTTACAGTTACGCGTTGCGAGCGAAGCGAAGGCGCGAGCTCCAATCAGTGGCCGAGTTTGCATGAACCCGGCCGCTGATTGGAGCTCGCGCCCTCGCTTCACTCGCAACGCGTAGCTGTAAACGTAGCATTAGTTTTTTGGACTAACGAAACGCTCTATTTCGTTAAACGGCACTAAAAAGAGACAGTATGCATTCTGGTGGCAACAAAATGAACTAATGCACATGTGTTGTTAAACTGGTTCCTTGCTGAGCAGTGATTGAAAGTATCATGGCGCCGACAATGGTACAGATGCAGCGCTATCTCTTGTCCCAGGTGGTGGGCTGGGGCCGTGACGAGACGGGGCAGCTGACAGAGGAGCTAATGATGGCGCCGATGCCCGTCGTGTCGTACGAGACTTGTGTGGAGAGCAACCCCGCACACTTCTCCGTCTTCACAAGGCGAACAACATTCTGCGCTGGCTTCAGGAACGGTGAGCATGATAACTCTATAGCAGTCAACGTTTCTTGTCTACTGCCACTATCATGCACGATTATTATTATTATTATTATTCTTGGAGTTTAAAGGCACGAAACAGCAAGGTTATCACTATCATGCACGATCATTCAACGAAAATTAACGAATTCTAGGCGTTCCTTCACACATTTAGAAATATGTTCTTAGTGAACAAGCCTTATTTGTAACGCCCGATGTACCAGGTAACCAACCGAAGGTAGTAAATTATGCCTATTGGACCTATTTAAATTATTGGATGAAGAAACTAGATGAGAAAAGTATGTTGGTACGATTGAACTGTGTTATTTCGTAACCATGAGAATAGTTACGTAGGGGCAACATTACGTCACGTATCAAGCATGCGTTAACGTTGGGAATTAAGCAACAAACACTGTAGCCTTGGAAAGCGAAGAGATGAGTTGTGAGCCATCGCTTTGTTACAGATACCAGTGCAAGTGACGTTTAACGTTTTAGGGGTAGCCTGCACCGTTGATTGGTGTTAGAGGTGGCTTGTGACCTTGACTGTGTTTCACAGGTACGAGTGCCTGCAACGGTGTGTAAGGGGTAGCTTGTGACCTTGACTGTGTTCACAGGTACGAGTGCCTGCAACGGAGACTGTGTAAGGGGTGGCTTGTGACCTTGACTGTGTTTCACAGGTACGAGTGCCTGCAACAGAGACTGTGTAAGGGATGGCTTGTGACCTTGACTGTGTTCACAGGTACGAGTGCCTGCAACGGAGACAGCGGCGGAGGGATGTTCTTCTCCACTCGACAAGGGACCGACGTCGTCTGGTATTTTAGGGGCGTGGTTTCCAACAGTCTGAAGAAGGAGAACGAACTCGTCTGTGACCCTCTCAACTACGTTGTGTTCACTGACGTGGCCCAATATCTTACCTGGATAGCCAATAATATGCCGGCTACATAAAGGAAATGGCATCGAGAAGTAAAGTGTATAGTCGGCTCCAGAAGTCTGGGAATCGATTCCTCGGAACGCTAAAACGTTTTGCTTGGCTGCTTGATGTATTCGTACTATTTGTACATTATATGGTTTTCGACACAGTGAATGAGATTTAATACAATATATTTGTACGTTTCCAGCTTTCAGACATCATTTTCTTCAGTTTTAAAATAAAAGTTTGCCTAAAATGGCACTATTGTTAAAAGATTCGTACTTTTTATCAAACAATTTATATATTTTCACGACATTTTGGGCTTCTCCTTTCACAGCAACTGTAGTTCTTTTTTTTTATACATATTCATAATTATAATATTTCGAGTCAAGTGATAGACGCCATTAAAATTGCAGATCGAGTCATAGTTTTCAGGATAAGCAAGTTAAGAAATTGATAGCGCTGATAATTGTACCCTGCTTATATGTGCAATTGACAACCTGCAATAAAATAATTTAATATGCATTAAATTCATCATAATAATAATTTATTTTCTTGCCACCAGAATGAATTCGGTGTAATTTAACTGGCAATTGCAATGCCAACTCTAGCAGGCCAAAACACTAATATGTTACGTAGTTTGTGTAAGTACTCCGTTTTTAGTAGAAATCGGTTCATCAATAATAGATTCGAGTACCGGTGTAATCGACAGTATCACTGCAGTATATAACATAATATCTTAACTAGATGTATACAAAACCTACAAGGTATCATCAACATCTAACTGAAGAGCCACCAATAGTTCCGCTAAACCTCTTCGATTAGCGAGTAATCGAAGATTCGCTACGAACCAACATGGCGACTGCCATGCATTTTTAATGTAATGTTTGTTGTTAAAACATGGTTAACAAACCGAGATTACTTAATCGGAGCTTAACAAAGTTGGTGAATTCGGACCTAATACATGGCGCAATATCTTGTCTGGATTCCTAACGATATACTCATAAGTACACTCCCAAGATACTATCTAATTCTAGTATCTACCTAGCATAAATACCTTGACCGAATGAAGCCTTATAAGAAGCAAGGTGTCCCCTAAAATTCTGAGAAGAGACGGTCGCTCCACACTGTCTATTTCAACGGAATTCGACGCGGGATTTTCCGATACTTGAATTGTTATTGAACACTGCATTGACTCTACCGACCGTGAATGGCATGCGACCCCAGCACGCCTGACTACAGACGAGCGATATTATCACTACAATACCTGAAGCATGAGAATGAGATGCAACTAAATTTAGGTTGGTAGTTGTCATATGCGTCACTTCACTATTACATAATCCGTGACGACAACACCTTGCAAGTTAGTGGGACGCGACTTATAGGGCCGGTCTTACAATCTCCTAATAAGAACGTTATTTGTAGCAATTAAGCTATCTGGAGGCTTACAAGGGTTTTGATTGGTCGTTGCCATGGTGACAAGCTATTCGACGAATAAATAGTTATTGGGACATTGTAAGACTGGACCTTAACAAAATACCAGTTCTTATGTACGGCAATGTAAATAGTGTAAAATTGCATTATGCCTCACAAGCTGACCACTGGAAAAAGCGGAGATGGAGGGGGTAGAAATCCCTTCTTACCTCACGAAGAGAAATGTATGGTGGAGAATGTGGGCTCGGCCCAGTCAACTGTTATCTCATTTTTGCTCTTGAGCACGACAATATATAATAGTTATTTAAACTTGATTATGCGTTGTAATTTATTCGTATATACCTAACACATTCACATCCCCGTACGGCAATTAAGAAACAAACTTTCTGCACTTCCTTACGTAGGGGGTAGGGCACAAAGTAAGTAAGTAAGTAAGTAAGTATTTATTAGTCCGGTAGATTCATACAGGGTACAAATATGGATGTCG
Organism: Isoperla grammatica; assembly: GCA_945910005.1. Classification (NCBI taxonomy): domain Eukaryota; kingdom Metazoa; phylum Arthropoda; class Insecta; order Plecoptera; family Perlodidae; genus Isoperla; species Isoperla grammatica. The sequence continues at coordinate 104,294,553 of OX246737.1, forward strand.
TCAAAAGTGGGTGCTTACCCATATAACTAAACTAGGCTACATTTAACATTTAACAGATGTACACTACATTAACATCGAGCAATTCACATTAAACATAAAAGTATTTACATTTACATTAAAATATTATCAAAAGACCACCAGACGCTCATTCATGCGATATAAACTTAATAGATGTACTACTAATTGTAAAAAGGTAACACCTTTACCACACACATAAAACAGTCATCCATTAAAATATAACAATGTAAAAATTATGGAAAACTTAAAACTGTAATGGAATGGTGAACGTACGACAAATCGAAGCGATGAAAACACCAGACCATGCAATATAGGTCTAATAAAACTTTATAAAAAATAAAATAAAAGGATTTATAGTTTAGGGAGAGAAGTATTCCTGGAGGGAGTAAAAGCTCTTGGATGAGACAAATGATTTCAGATTAGCTTTGAAGGAAGCTGTGGTGGGGGATGTTTTAATGTTGCTGGGAAGCTTGTTGAAGATGGTTAGGGCCAAGTACTTGGGGCTTTTTGAGAATAAAGAAAGATTATGGGTGGGGATACGAACTTGGAGATTTGATCTTGTAAAATGGGGGTGGAATGATGAGTTTGAAGGGAAGAGACTAGGATTTAACCGGACAAAAATTGATGCAGCTTGGATCAGGGTACTCGCGAGCGTTGGTATTCCCAGATCTTTGAAGAGTTCTCGGCAAGAATGCCTTCTAGATACTCCAGCAATAATGCGGACAGCCCTTTTCTGGAGGGTGAACAGTCTCACTGCTTGCGGGGACGCACCCCAAAAGAGTATGCCATATGACAGATGTGAGTGGATATGGGCAAAATAAACTAATTTAAGAACATGAGGGTGAACTGTCTGTTTCAATTTCCTAAGCATGAAACAACCACTATTAATTTTAGAGGTAAGCTGTTGAATGTGGGTGGACCAGTCTAGTGTTTCAGTAACGTTTAGACCTAGCAACTTCGCAGAGTTGTTGCGGGCAATGCTTTTATCATTGAGCCGGACTAAGGGACTGGATTTTGGAGCATTTTGGGGAGTGTGGAAGTAAAGATAAATGGTCTTGGGCAGTGAAAGTGTTAACAGATTATTGTGGCAATAGGAGGACATCAGGGAGGCTTGTTCGTTAACTAATGCTGGGAGGGCAGGGGCACATTCTTTAGGGAGAGTTAAAAGGTGGCTCGAGTCGTCGGCATACTGTGTCAGGGTACCTTTGTTGAGGCAACCCTGTAGGTCGTCAACGTATAGGATGAAGGCTAACGGGCCTAAGATAGAGCCCTGTGGGACCCCTGTGACCAGAGTTCTTGGTTTCGAGAGGAATTTATGAGTAGAGTGATTTACTGAAGCCTGGATTTCCACAGCTTGAGTCCGGCCGGACAGGTAAGAGGCCATCCATTCGAGAGCTACTCCTCTTATACCGAAGGTTTCTAGCTTAGAGAGAAGAATTTTGTGATTGATGGTATCGAAGGCCTTACTTAGATCATAAAAGATGCCCACAGCAAGCTCTCCTTTGTCCAGAGCAGAGTACAGGGGAGAGAGGAAGCTAAAGATAGCGGTAGTGGTGGACTTATTACTAAGGAAGCCGTGCTGGCTTGGAGATAAAAGAGAGTGATAGTTCAAAAAGGATAGTAGACGATCATGCATTATGTATTCAAAAATTTTGGAAAAGGAAGAGAGGATAGAGATAGGCCTATAATTATTCATATCTGATTTAGGGCCCTTGCATTTGTAGATGGGTATCACTCTGGCATTCTTTAGTTGTGATGGGAAAATACCAGAGGAAAGTGACTCATTAATTAAAAAGGTTAAGGGGGCAGCAATGTAAGGTGCGCATTTAGCCAAAAGGGAGCCAGGAACTTCATCTAAACCGCTAGCATGTTTGGATCCCATTTTTTTAGCAACTTGAACCACTTCAATTTCAGTGGTTGGGTAGAGAAATATAGAGAGGTCAAAGGGATTTGTTTTATGGTGGGTGTTGGTGTGAACCTGCATGGCAGGTTGAGTGCTGGGGATGATGGAAGTGGGCTGACTAGCTGTGCTTGAATGTAAAAAGAAGTTATTAAAATGGTTTGCTAGGGAGCCGGGGTCCGAGATTGACCGATTGTTAGATACAATTGAAAGGTTAATTTTGGGAGTGGGAGCCCTGGTTTGGGATTTTATCATGGACCATGTAGCTTTGGCAATATTGTTAGAAGAGGTTATTACATGGTCATGATAATGGAGTTTAGCCTGGCGGATGTTCTTCGCATGAGATTTTTTAAGGTTGAGGTATTTTTGTTTATAATCGTTACTGTTGTTAGAGAGTTTTACTATTTGATGAAGAGACCGCAGGTTTTGAGCTTCCAGACGTAGCTCATGGGTGATCCACGGGCTTACTGGTGTTTTCCTAGGGACGCAGCTTTTACGGGGGAAGGCCGTATTAAAGTGATGTAAGAAAGTTGAAAGAAATGAGGAGAACAGTTGGTCAGCATCGGCACCAGACTCAAGAGAATGCCACTCTTCGCGGCTTAAAAGAGAACAAAAGTACTCTGTATTAGCATTGTTAAAGAGACGTTTTAAGATGCTTGACTTTGGCATTGGGCTGGGGAATGTAAGAGAGATGGTGAGAAGGTGATGATCGGAGAGACCCGGGTTAAAAGAGTTTACGGAGAATAGAGTATTATCAAGGGAGGTGAAAATGTTGTCGATGAGGGTGCTACTAGTGCTAGTCACGCGGGTCGGAGTGGCAATAGTTTCATGGATGTTATGGGAGTGGAGTAAGTCTAAGAGTTTAGTCCTGGGGGCTGAGGGCGTGAGAAGGTCAATGTTGAGGTCCCCGCACACAACAAATTCTGCTAAGGGGTGTAGCTTGGTAGCAAGGTTTAATACATCCTCCAGTCTGATAAGAAAGGATGGAATATCTCCAAGGGGAGATCTGTAGATTGATAGAATTATAATTTGTTGGTTGGGAAGAAGCCAGATGCAACCCGCACATTCAAATACCTTCTCAAGACAGTAGTTCTTAACTTCTACAATCGGAGAAATATTGAGGAGTGGGTTAGAGAGAATGCCCACTCCTCCATGGGTAAAAGTAGATCGGCAGAAGATTTGGGTATTCGAGTAATCAGCAACGCAAAAGGAGTTAATTTCGTCTGGGGTGAGCCAGTGCTCCGCCAGGCAGAGAATTTCGGGAGCTACATTTTTATTGAGTTCAAGTTCAAGTTCTTCAATTTTGTTGCGGACGGAGCAGATGTTGAGGAAGGCAATTTGAGATTTGTGGTTGGGGCGAATGGGAGAGTTGCTAGTGACATGTGTTAGGGGGGGCGGGATAGAGCTGTGGCAATTTGAAAATTTGTGGAGTTTGTTAACTTGGATGCTATGTTGATAGTGGAGTTTGGGCGTTTCGAGCGAGTGTTAATTGGGTCACGGGAGAAAACAAGTGGGACAGTAGAATTAAACATGGGGCCTGTGTCTGCAGGACGTGCCGGGTACATTTGGTCTTTATGCTGCGCTCGTAGGATCTGGTTTGCAGCTTTGGATGAGCGGACCGCGGCGACAGCTGGGCTCGGCGGAGAGTCGGCCGGGCTCGGCGGAGAGTCGGCCTGGCTCGGCGGAGAGTCGGCCGGGCTCGGCGGAGAGTCGTTCGGGCTCGGCGGAGAGTCGGCCGGGCTCAGCGGAGAGTCGGCCGGGCACGGCGGAGAGTCGGCCTGGCTCAGCGTAGAGTCGTTCGGGCTCGGCGGAGAGTTGGCCTGGCTCGGCGGAGAGTCGTTCGGGCTCGGCAGAGAGTCGGCCTGGCTCGGCGGAGAGTCGTTCGGGCTCGGCGGAGAGTCGGCCAGGCTCGGCGGAGAGTCGTTCGGGCTCGGCAGAGAGTCGGCCTGGCTCGGCGGAGAGTCGGCCGGGCTCGGCGGAGAGTCGTTCGGGCTCGGCGGAGAGTCGGCCGGGCTCGGCGGGGAGTCTCTGGATGATACCGCGTTGATAGGGCCAGGATCATTATCAAGCTCATGCTGGGGCTCAACGACGGAGGGGGCTAGGGTGACCAACTTCGCTGAAGTATTTCTTATTGCATCCCACATAGGCCGGGGACTGGTAGCGGGCACTGGCCTAGACTCGGCGATGATGGAGGCTACGGAATCCGATCTAGCGGTGCTCCCACCAGCCATGTTCTGTGTAGTTATGATCTTGGACTTCAGTGAGCATATTGTTATGCGGATGTTCGAGCCAAAGAAGCTTTCAACAATTAGTTTTTTAACTTGGGGCCATTTAAGGCGGTCCAGACCACATCCAAGTTTAGGCATGGCCAGGTGCCTAATCTTATAGAACTCGCAATACCTTCTTAGGGCTACTAGGGATTGTTGTAGTGCCTTGAGTGTTGGTTTATGATGGGACCTGTGTTTAGTTATCAGGTTACAGATTAGCTGACCATTCTGATGAAGGTAGGCCACCCCACCTACCTCGGCTTCCTGCGACTTGAGGTAGTCAATTCCCCCGAACTTACGTTTAAAGACTGCAGCTATACCAGCTGACAAGCTGAGGTCCTTAGCCACGCAGTGTACCAGGGGGATATGGTTGGGTGTAGAGAAGAGATCCGCCTCGATCTCTTGAATTGTAAAACTTGATGGGTCGGAACTGGTTGGTGAAATCGGGTTTAGCTTTGTGGGAGTTGGGAGGGAGTTTTGATTCGGGAGGGGCAAGTTCGGTGGCGAATACGGCGGCAGAGTGGAACGCTGGAACGGACGCCATGTTACCGTCTCACAGATATCGTTGATCCTATTGTGGATTATTCGGCTGCCTGCGTTGCTGGGGTGTAATCCCCCTCGGGAGATTTCAGCGTCAGTCAGCCACTTGTTTGCATGGACGTAGACTACGCCCAGTTTTCTGCAGGCTCCTTTGATTGACTCGTTAACCTCGTCTATTATATGATGCGGGATGTCTCGTCTGTACATGATATTAGTGTAGACTATTACTGCGTTGGGGTAAAAGGTCATACACGTTTGAAGTAGTTGGCTGATGTTGTCCGATAGCCTACAATTGTCCATTTTAGTCAAAGAGTTAGTGCCGCATTGAATTATAACCGTGTTAATTTTGGGGTCCGGATTGCGGTTGCAAATCAGGTGCCTGAGCTGGTGGGGCTGGATGCCAGGGTGAACTTCCTGAGTGTAGGATCTGTTTGGTTCCGGCTTGAGGTGTTTACATCCAGAGAACATCGAGTCACTAATTACCAGGTTACTGATACCAAGGGGAGAATTGGGGGGAGAAATGGGGGAAGCCCTAAGCCTATCCAGGCTTAGATCCTGCGATCTAGATGGCAACATCTTGTTTGTCGCTTGTATCGGTACATCTAGGCCTAGGCTTATTTCACTGTGTGTGTCAGGATGGTGTATAGGCTTAGCTGATGTTGTTACTGTCTCCCCTTGTTGGTCCTTTTGGGGCCTAGGGTTAGGCATATTCCCAGAGGGTTGCATCATACCTAGGCCTAGGCCTAGTTCACTATGGATGTTAGGTTGGCATAAAGGCCTAGTTGAAGCTGTTACTGTCGCTCCTTGTTGTTCTGTTGGGAGCCTAGGGTTACTAGGGTTACTAGGGTTAGGCCTATTCCCAGAGGGTTGCGTCATGCCCAGGCCTGGTCCTGGGCCCAGGCCTAGGCTAAGCCTAGGCCATTGGGTTTGTTGCTGCTGGAGTTGTTGCTGGAGATCAAGTATCTGCTTGCTCATGTTGTCCAGTAGACCTCTCAGCACACGGTTGTTTCCCCGATCGTTTTCGACGTCATACAGAAGCACTTCAACTAATTTTTTATTTATTACACATTCGGAGCACTGCATTTTCGCCGGATTTGGATATTACAACTTTATTGAATTGGAATAGGCCTAGTCCTTACTTATATTTGTATTTGAGGCAGATTCATGTAGATTATGTTATCCCACGAAGGCGATTTGAATAAATCCACGAATAAAAGCAAGGTTATGTTGCCTAGGCCTAGCTGCTAACCATGTGGTGTAGAGCTCATCTCAATCCTACTTACTTTTTTGTTGTATCCAAGTGAATATTTCGGTAATTTTTATCTGTAAGTCACCATTATTGTGTCCGGAAGTGACTCTTCTGCTTTATTCCTTATGAAATTGGATTGTTTTAATATTATACTATTATTATCAGCAACCTTTTACACTTCAAGATCTGCCATCCGCCATTTTTCTACCAAAAAAAGCGTCCCAGGTAAAGACGGAGACTTCATTTTGAGGGCAAGATCTAATCTTCAAAGGATACTAATTTTACCAAAGAGCAGCACTTACACGCGCGTTAACTCCTCAGAAAACTAATCAACCGTAAACTTCAACAGAGTACCACAGACCTTTCCTGCGTTGCAAAATCTATACAACGATGACTGACCATACGCCGGGAGCCGATCGAGATGACCGATACTGCACTGAATGTAGACACTTGGCAAACCTGTAGCGCGCAGGTGAATAATATGAGGGGTGTCTACCCGCCGGACCCCACTTATTCTGCCTCAGTGGAGAGCGGCATATCCCGCCTTGCACCTAAATTGGCGTCTACGATTTTAAGACCAAAATCTCTACACCCACCACCGAGCCAAGCCAGACTGACCGTAATACCGTAGTAGTACCGTAAGGAACAACGTGACCCACATACTGTCAAGGCAGTGCAATCTTCCCCGTTCAAAAAGAAAATTACCTTATATAGTTGAACTATTGATATTATCCAAATGTTGTAACTCAGATTAGTGCAGTAAAAATAAAAAGTATAGCGAATTTACTGATCTATTCGTAAATGCGTTTTGAAACATAACATTACATTTCCGAATAAAATATAAAATAGTGTGATATACTGATTGTTGTTACTCTAGGCCTATTTACACAGTGATTACACCTTAGTTATAGATCTTGTTGCTTTGCAGTATTTGGTTGCAGTCAAAGTCCCCTAATGGCCTCGGTGTTGGACTCGCACGTTGAGTGCGTTGCTAGCGGCGATTTACCTAGGCCACAGTGGATAAAGAAGTTCAACGTCTTTATCGACTCTGGTTCGACATAATCTAGAGAACCTTGGGCCGCGCTGTTGTTATCAACCAGGCGGTGATGTCAACACTTGAATAACAAAAATCAATAAAGACATCTCTTTGTTTTATATGTTTTTTTTATATTTAAGGGTAGATGTCATTGAAGACATTTTTTTTTTTTTAAATTAAAAGCAAAATTTACACAGTATAATTATTTAGTGCTAATATTTTATCTATTTTCTAATTGTTACTCAATCAGGAAGACATTAATTATTCAGTATGGTTGTTGTGACACGACAACAGTGCAGAAAGGTACGTTTCTTGCAATAGCAGCTAGGTCTAGTGCTATAGTTACTACTTACTACACGCCAGTGTAGTTGAGTTGAGAGGCCCAGAAGAGACAAGGCAACAACACATTCTCAGTGGGCAGGTAAAACAGTTCCATGATATTGGTTGTAAATTGGCCCATCGTCACGATATTGGGATGCTGGTAGGTCTAGTGGGTTCATTCCTGCTTTAAAAGCGGAAGGTCCAGGGCCCGATTCCTGTTTCTGGGATTAACAGAGACTTTTCAAGCCGTCATAGCAACAAAGCAAATACCGGTACTAGAAATAACCGGTATCAGTTTCGATAGGCCTACCTGACTGATGAGTGTTGAGCTGTGCCGCCTGGACTCTGGGTAGAATCCGGCACAGGGTAACCCTGCCAATTGTTAGAGGCGACGACATGAGGTCCTACCCTTTCCGTAGTCTTTACTATTGCACAGTGTTGTTAAAGCTACTTTTTAAAAGTAGCACTGTTACAGCTACAGCTACTTGATCTTTGAAAGTAACTTAGCTACATTTCAGCTAGGCCTACTGTATTTTGTAAGTAGCTCGCTACTTGTACAGCTACTCAAAAAAAGAAGTGACGCTACTTTACAGCTACTTTCATTTTTTATAAAGGAACGAGCCTATGTACTATTTACTGAAACGTCGGTACGGTCTGGAAGTGAGTCATACTCATATCACAGCTCACGGGGTGAAACAGCAAACTCAGCGCTGGGGAGGCGGTTTTGGAACTATAGAGCAAGAAGGCTGTCAGTCGTAATTCCGAACCTGTGACAGTGGGAATTGTGCAAACGGGGAAGCGAACGCGTGTTCATTTATTACAAAAATAGAGTAGCGGCGATTTTTCGCTACAAATACTCGTATATAGTACAGCTTGCTACTCGCTACTTTACCGCATTTTCAAATGTAACGCGCTTCCAGTCTCGCTACCAAAACATAACATGCTACAAGTAGCGCGCTATTTAACAACACTGCTATTGCACTTGTCATATGCTACACGTCGTCCTCAATTAGTCCCTGTCCTCCAATCAATCGTTATATGAGCAACCTGTCGAGTACGTCGTAAATCCACAAATAATAGGACTGAAATAATAATAATAATAATAATAATAATAATAATAATAATAATAATAATAATAATAATAATAATAATAATAATAATAATAATAATAATAATAATAATAATAATAATAATAATAATAATAATAATGGGGTACCTGGGCCTTGATTCTCTATTGTGACCGATAAGGTGATCACCGGTTTTGGTCGTTATGAGAAGGCTGTGACCCAATCACAGCCATCCATTCGCCTTCCGTAACGACAGAAACCGGTGAGAAATTTACCACAGATTTAGAGAATCGGGCTCCAGACATTGCTGACACAAATAGGCGGTTCAGTTTTATCACAGGACATAACACTCTTATTCTTAAGATTTAATAATAGATTGGTTTAATAGTCAAGCAAATAATGTGTCTACGTGTAACTCGCCTCGGCCGATCAGCCACGTGTTAAACTCGAGCCCTGATCATTAGTAAGGTAGGTATTCGGTTGTTTGCGGGCAATGCGTAGAATGACTTTTTCTCTAAACGTTTCAAGTTTGCACTCTCTACTTCTGTTGCCAGCGTAGTTGGCCGCGGTCGATTAGGCGTTCGTCTAGTAAACCGCGGTCTCTGCGTTCCAGGTTCGAATCCTGGCTTGAGAATTGATGAAATGTGGCGTTTTTCATCATCATAATCACCCACTCATCGTCTCGATTAGCATCGTTGCAAAAATATGTGACGCAAAGCCTAAATATCATATGTCCCGCTCCGAGAGGCGATCTTATTGGCACGAGCTACGCGTGGCAATCACACAACGCATGGCAATCACTCGTTTGACACACAGTCGGTTGCCTCTAGATGGGGCACTTGTTAGTTGACCATTGACCGTCTCCATCAAGTGCTGTGCTGTCTGTCTGAATGTATCAAACAATCTCACTAACAATCTCACAGTCATACGAACTACTTTCATCCCATGTCAATGGGGACACATTTTCAAGATTCCGCGTCGGAAGTAAATTTTAAAAATAAAATATCAATCAATATGAAATGAAATAAAAAATAAATGTAAAATAATGTAAATCTTTCTTACTAATCTATATTGCGAGGGCAAAACCACGTTAAAATTAACCTGTTGACATACCCCAGAAGCAAATAAAGTAACATTCCTCCCTTTTCATTACCATGTCTATATTCATATCTTCCTGATACCCTCTTTCTTTTTCATTTATCACTTATTCCATCCGACTATCCCCAAATCGCTTCACACCACCATTCTTCCAGATCGCAGGCTCCTGCTGTTACAAACGCACCCGAGCACCGAGAGTAACACCCGTGTTGTGCACCGCGTACAATCTGCGCCACCGTCCGGACCCTCGCCCCAACTACTACGAGACGCGCGTCTACAGTCGTGCGTGGACCTCGAGGCGGAAACAGAAGACGCGAGAGAAGCCGTACGCGCGTCACGCGATGGAAGCGGCGAAGCGACGTCGACGCGGGGCACTTGCCGAACCGGACGCGGCCGCGTTCGAGAACCAACACTGCGACGCCGACTGCGAGAACCTCGCCAACGATCGGATCGTGGAGGCGGTGGAAAACATGTGCACGGCCTTCGGTATCGTCGCCAACAGGGAGGGTGAGTATCCCGGTAGCTGGAACGTGGAGAACAGCGCGGATATATACGCGAGAGTGTTCCCCGAATACGCGCACGAGTTTTCCGCCGGGTGTTCAGACATTAGCGTCATCGACTTCGCGCCGGACGATCCCGACACCCACTACAGGATACCGGTCATCGAGAGAGGCGTCGTGACGCCTTCGTGGGAAGACGCACGTTGCGTCGTCAAAAAAGAAATGGACGACGAAAGATACGCGGTCCCGCAAGATTTACCACAGATCTCGGCCAGTGCCAACGAAACACCTGTTGATTCTGAAGATAAAGACGCGCTGAACACTGTATGCGAAGAAAGCAGTGCACGCTTGGGAGAAGGATCTGACTGTAGAGCCGCCACGGAAGAAATCTGCGACACACGTTGCACGCCTTGCGAAGAACAAGTTTCAGACGTGAAGAATGACGGGGTAACGAATGGACCTGAAGAATGCCCGCTCAATGATGACGACACGGAGAAACCTTCCATGTTTTTTGGCGAAAGCGCAAGACACAACTGGCCCTCGCCGACGGTTTTCCCAAGCGAGAAGAATAGCGATTAGCGAAAGGGCAGTCGGGAGTCATTAGTAAAGAGGGTAACGCTTCGCAGGCATAGGTACACATCTCCGAGAACATAACGTGCTGCACCAAAAGCAAACAAACATGCCCTGATATTTTATTATAACTTATACAATTCTTGCTGTGAACAAATCTGTTCGAATTATATATTGTAGTAATAATTTATTTTTGATACTATCTATTATATTTAAAATTATACTCCTAGTAAAGTGAGAAAGAAATATAGTATTGTAACTTCTTATTCATCATCATCTATGGCCACGTCCAACTCCGCGTTGGGTCGGCACTGAAGATAATCCTCTCCATCTCCTCCTATGTAACAACTCGTCCCTTTCCTCCATATTCCAATTTCTTCCTCGCTGTTCCACGTCTTTGCTTACACTGTCCTGCCATCGTTGTCGAGGTCTGCCCTTCTCGTATCTGGGATTACGAATTCCTCCTTTCTTCTCGGCAATCTTTCTTTTCCATTTTCTTGACATATCCAAACCACTTCATGTCTTCTCTCTCCTATTCTGGCCATTAAACTCCTTACTAAGTAGGCGTAAGGAGTTTTCTGTCCTCACCCCGTACTCTGTCCCATCTGGTTTTACATACAAGTCATTTTAGATAAATGACAAGCTGCTTGGGACCAAAGATTACTGAGTGGAGAAGATGTTTCATCCATATGGGAATTCGTCTGCGCGTGTCTGAGCGAAATTTTCTAAGTCCGACGTGTAGTTCGAATTCTCACCGCAAGAGTCGCTCTTCCAAAAGTTTAAAACTCAAGGTCCACTAAATCCCCTGGCACGTACTAGCGATCTAGTAGACCTTGTTTAACGGTAACGAAGTCAAACGCAAGGTCTACTAGATCGCTAGTAGCCGCCAGGGGATTTAGTGGACCTTGGTCAAACGTGCAGGGCTAGCGCGCCTTGCGGTCAGAATTCGAAAAAAAACTCGCGCAGATATTTTAACACGGCGATGAAACATCTTCTCCACTCAGTAATCTTTGTTGGGACCAAGTGCAATCGAACGAGTTGCACAGTGTGATGCCTACATTAATTAATAAAGTTCGGCCTCCATCTTCCCGCCTTTCTCGCCGGGAAGGGGTTCGCATTGGCCACACTCGTTGACTCATTAGAGAAAAAGTTGTCCCAAAATGTGACACTTGTGACGTTACTCTGACTGTACGTATTGTCAGAATGTACCAAACATGATGTGTTCAAACACAGTTAAAACTTTTGCCGTTGTATGAAGAACTTCTGTCATACGAGGATTGTGATAAACTTTTAAAATTTCTTGTCCACACACAGTTTTTCCAACAACTTAAAAAAAATATAATACAACCAATATTAAATATAAAACTAATTAAATATAATTAATATAAAATTAAAACATTAGTAACTTCTTTCATGGTTACTTAATTATTTAGCTTGCAAAACACCATCTTGGTGGCGCAAAATGACCTAACTGGTGAAGCGCCCATAAACCCAATAAATTCTAATGGGGAATATGCGTCAATTTTTTAAAAGCATTTTACTAGATTAGGATTAACTTCCTGAATACAAATTTGTTTTATTTCGATGGCATAGAATAAAGTTACATTTATAAAAACGAGCTGAAAGAACTGAAAGTTTCACACATATTTATGGCGGGAAAAATGGGGCATACGTCACTTGCCATGTATCAGCAATCAACCAATCATAAAATGATGAATAAAATAACGCTTATTTGGAAATAATCATATCCAAAATCACATAAAATCAAATTATTGTCTAGTACGCCTAATAATTAATTTTGAAGCCCAATTACTATTAAAAACAATAATACCAAACCTATTTTCATAGAATATCAGACTTGACAACGGCTTGAATAAAAATTTTGACAAGGTTAGCTTGATGACCTTGAAAATTTGATTGTTTTGTCTAGGAAGCGGTGGCAAAGTCATTCATATAAGCAGTGATTTCCATGGATTGTGACGTCACATACCGTTTAAAAATAATAGTGCGGGAAACAGATAATCAAAATCTTTGAACATTTATAGAAGTATAACAAGCTAATTTTAAAACTTTTAAATTAGGTTTCTGATGACTTTAGATGAATAACAGTATATTCCACGTACTTTCAGAGCTGTAGAAAATTCATGCACATTCCCTATTCTACATACAATGCTTCTCAAACGTTTCAGGTCCGCATCTTGCAAATTAAATTTATAAAACACTTTTCTTCAAATCTTCGGAAAAGTGACGGGTAAGTCTTTAAAAATCAGCGGAAGGACGGCCGATGGTTCTGTTCTCTGCACCAAACTGTCAGACAGATGCCCAGGATAACAAGCGGATGTCTTCGTCGTGTGGCTGCGTTACACGGTGAGAAACTCGCGATAGTTGGCTCGCGCGAGTTTCTTATCATCTCAGATACAGGACAGATGAATTGCAAGCGCCGTTAGCCCTATCTATTGGCGTTCATTACAAAACTGTTGGCTACAAGAGTAGCCGCCAGATACACGACCGAAAATGGCAAGCGCCGTTAGCCCTATCTATTGGCGTTCATTACAAAACTGTTGGCTACAAGAGTAGCCGCCAGATTATGCCTAGTAGGCCTCACAGACACCGACGTTCGAGAAGGCTGTGATAGGTCTAGCTAGAATTTTGTAATCAACCCCGGTAATGGTGAATTCACGACCTTGCGTTGCGCTGAGCTGAGCGTTGGACTTTGTTGCGTTGCGTTGCGTTGACTTCATACAATGTTTGCAGCATCGCACAGTCGCGCACTGATGATGCTCATGATTGGTTGCTAGGACTTCGAAGTTCAAAGTTGCGTAGCACAAAGCAAGGTCGTGAATTCACCATAATATGGAAGCTGAAATAGGCTTAACCCGGAATTAATTGGTACAGAATTTTTTTTTATCATAAGTTGTTTGCTATATATACCTGCATACACTGAAGAAAGTTTACCGCCGTCTGACCCCCCTAATTAACGTTATTAATTAAATTGCTAAAATTAAGTAATGCTTATATAATCTTTATTTTCAAAGATTTTTCTGATATTGTATATTAATTACATTTAGTAAGGACTTCTGTAATAAGAACAACATTAGAAATCTGTATAAAGTTATTTCGGCACGCATTAATAAATTAATATCAATATAATAACATTTTTAATAAAATGGTTCCCGTGTATAATTGGTATAATGGAATATATTGTTGATAGTTGTAAATACATAAGTAATAACATATGAAGCTACTGTAGAAAGTTTACCGAAATAAAAGTAATATTCGTATGATAAATCAGCATAATTAATTAATACATTAATTACTGATTGTTTAAAAGGAATACATATTTGAATGTATGCATTATGGGTATCAAAAGAAAGCTGCCGATACGTAGGTTTTAATGTCGGTATCTCCGGGTGAAGTAAAAGAAAAATAACTACATTTTCCTTTTTTTTTTGGGGGGGGGGGGGGGGGGGGGGATGGCGCCCGGGCCTCACCATCTGCTCCGCGTGCTCCGTGTTTTTTTAGTTTTTACACTGGTAAATCGAGCGTTAGCGTTAGCAAACTACGATCAGTATACGTGTGATCCGTCGGTTAATCTCTGGAACAACGTGGTTCTCAAAGAAGAGCTGTTATTTAGCTGTAAAGTGAAGATTTCAACGTGGCTAGTTGTTGTCAATGAACGTTCTCGGGAGTTTCGTGGTAGCGCGCCGGCGCAGTCCATTTCGCGGTGCAGGGTGCTAACTCGCCACCTGCGAACGCCCGCGGGCACCTGCTCTGTTGCTACGCTGTTACTACTGGCGCTGTCTGGTGACGTCCACCTCAACCCCGGACCCAATGCAGTTCAAGCCAATGGCCATAATCTGGGGAAGTCAACAGCAGATCTATCACTTTTTTGCATGAACTTACGGAGTATATCGGGACCCGAAAAATTAGCGACATTTAATTCGCATTTTGTTGATAACAGCGAGGCGGACATCTTATGTTTATGTGAAACTTGGCTACATGAAAATATATTCGATGGGGAAATCTTGGACACTAGTCAGTACATAGTGCACAGAAGAGACAGGCGACCTGTGATAGGGGAAGCTAATGTCTCTAAAACTGGAGTGGGGCGTGCCTGGGGAGGGGTTATGATCGCTGTCAACGCTGGTCTATCCGCCCGTCAAGTGGACGTGCCGGGGGAAATCAATTGTGAGCTCATCTGGGTTGAGATTGCAATTTCGCCGAAGCGTAGGATGTTCGTAGGCTGTGCTTACTTACCACCCAAACCATCTACATCACTGGTTGAGAACGTCCAACGCTCAGTGTCTCACATTCAGAGCCTCGCACGAAACCAAGACGTCATCCTACTGTCCGGGGACTTCAACTTCCCAGACATAACCTGGCAACCCTGTCCTCGAACCCCTGACACTATGTTGCCGATGGTAATCGGACATTCCAACGTCGACGCGACCTCCGATTTTATAAACACAATATATGAACTTGACCTACATCAAAAGGTCCCATTCGCAACTAGGGGTGACAGCTTCTTGGACCTACTGTTTATAGATAACCAAGACTTCTCCATCACCATAAGCCAAGCCGAACCAGCAGTAAGATCTGACCACATGGCATTCTCCTGTAAAATATTCGCACCCCCTGAAGACAAACCACGCAAACAAAGGGCTCAACAACGCTTGAAATACAACTGGAACAAAGCAAACCTCTGTGAACTCAATAAAGCACTCTCGGACTGTCAATGGGGGCTTATGGACGAGTTTTCAGATGTAAACAAAAAATGTGACGTGTTTTACAAATTACTATACGAGATAATATTAGCCACTGTCCCGCGAGTGAAACTAAACCCCCTGAAATATCCCGCGTGGTTTGACCGGGACGTAATCGATGCGTTAAACGCAAAAAATCGAGCGTTTAGAAGATGCACTCGATCATTGCTTGAAGGTGACAGAATAGAGTTTCAAATCAAAAGATCAGCATTCAAGAAAATCCAGAAGTCTAAACACAAAGACTACCTAGAAAAAATAGATTCTGAAGTTTCCAAGAATCCCAACCGTCTGTGGGGCTACATCAGGCGCAAAACAAAAACAAGACGAATTCCAGTCGAGGTTGAACTGCAAGGGACGAAAGCCTCCAACATTGGTACCTGCTGTCAGTTGTTCTCCAACTATTTCCTGTCAGCGTTCTTGCCCGCGGCAAGGCCGTCCACACCGCTACCTGTGGCGCCACAATACGGAAGTGAACTTCTATCTAATCTAACAATCTCTACACGCGAGGTAGAACGGTGTCTTCAACACCTGATTACTTGCAAATCGCCCGGTCCAGATGCAATACCAATCAAGATTATTAAATACTGTTACAAGTCGCTATCTGTTCCCCTCACAACGATCTTCAATCATTCCCTAAAGTCTGGCGTCTTCCCATCTCGGTGGAAGAATGCGCACATCACTCCAGTATTAAAAATAGGAAGTCGATATAAGGTAGTTAATTACAGGCCAATATCGCTCCTACCCGCTCTCTCAAAGGTGTTTGAGAGAATTCTACACTCAAAAATATACAACCATGTATCCAATCACATTGCCCAGGAGCAGCACGGCTTCGTTCACCGCCGGTCAACATTAACCAATCTTGTGGAATTTTCAACAGACATATCAACACACATGAACAACAAGCAGCAGGTCGACACTGTGTATACAGACTTTTCGAAGGCTTTCGATCAGGTTGACCATACTCTTCTCCTACACAAACTAAGCGGCTACGGAATCTGCGGTCATTTGCATAAACTCTTGACAAGTTATCTTAGCGGACGGACTCAGACTGTTGTCATTGAGTCAGGTGAGTCAACAACTGAGCAGGTCACATCCGGGGTGCCGCAAGGCTCGATCCTGGGACCCCTGTTTTTCTCCCTATACGTTAATGACATACCGCAGTGTTTTAAATCATCTAAATGCTTAATGTATGCGGATGACGTAAAAGTGTATCGGTCAATCAGTAACGTCCGTGAGTGCTCGCTGCTTCAGGAAGACCTCGACAACCTGTCAAACTGGTGTGAATTGTGGAAACTTAGCCTAAATATTTCTAAGTGTAAAATAATCTCCTTTACAAACAAAAGAAAACATTCTGTTCTCTTCCACTACATGATGGGGAACGAAGAATTAGAGCGAGTGCAATCTATAAGGGACCTTGGTGTGGTTATGTCTCACGATCTGTCGTATGGAGGACATATTGAATCTATCTTGCCTAAAGCATTCAAACTTCTTGGGCTAATGAGGCGGAATAGCTTCAATCAGTTCTCTAAACGCACAAACAGAATGCTCTATGTCGGGATCGTCCGGCCCCAAGTTGAGTATGCAACTGTAGTCTGGAACCCGCACCACTCCACTAAAATCGAGAGTTTAGAGAGCGTTCAGAAAAGGTTTGTTAAACTTCAGTGTTTAAGATCTAGAACTGAGTTCCACAGGAGTGATTATTTAACCCACTGTAAAACAAACTTCTTCAAAACGCTCTCTAGCAGACGCGCTGTCGCAGATATGGTATTCCTACACAAAGTCTTGAACAATATAATTGACTCGCCGCTGTTGTGTAAACTGGACTTTCATGCTCCTCAACGTGCAACCAGAAACACCAACTTATTTCACACGCCTAAGCCAAGAATCGATATATACAAATATGCGTGTTTAAATAGATTACAAACTACATATAACAAATTAACAACAATTAACTGTAACTTAGACATTTTTTCCCAGAGCTTAGCAACATTCAAAGGTAATCTAAAAAACACAATAAGCCCATAACAACACGCACACGTACACGCACACGCACACGCACACGCACACGCACACGCACACGCACACGCACACGCACACACACACACACACACACACACACACACACACACACACACACACACACACACACACACACACACACACACACACACACACACACACACACACACACACACACACACACACACACACACACACACACACACACACACACACACACACACACACACACACACACACACACACACACACACACACACACACACACACACACACACACACACACACACACACACACACACACACACACACACACACACACACACACACACACACACACACACACACACACACACACACACACACACACACACACACACACACACACACACACACACACACACACACACACACACACACACACACACACACACACACACACACACACACACACACACACACACACACACACACACACACACACACACACACACACACACACACACACACACACACACACACACACACACACACACACACACACACACACACACACACACACACACACACACACACACACACACACACACACACACACACACACACACACACACACACACACACACACACACACACACACACACACACACACACACACACACACACACACACACACACACACACACACACACACACACACACACACACACACACACACACACACACACACACACACACACACACACACACACACACACACACACACACACACACACACACACACACACACACACACACACACACACACACACACACGTTTACTGTACTACTTGTAATGTAATTTTGATATTCTGTGTTTCTGTGTTTTAATATCTGTTTGTATACTGTGATGTCCAACTATTATATTCGCACTTGTGGAAATGTATTTTTCTGTTGTGAATAAAGGCTTAATAATAATAATAATAATAATTTCGTCAAACGTATCAAATAAAAGCTAATACCTTGCTTTTAGGAAAAGTACTTTAACAGGGCGATTAAAAAAATGTACCCTTAGTGCTTGGCTTATATATTGGGGAGGAGGGCGGTTGGGGGGGGCGTTGGCGGGGGGGGGGGGGGGGGGGGGGGCAAATAAAAAAGGCGCTATCGCAGCGCCGTACTGGTAATTATTTGAATACCAGAGCTTACTTACTTTTTATGTATATACATCAAATTCTAGCAATAACTAACTTGTTTCGCATGTTTTAAAATACCAGACATAAACAACATTTCAAAATATAGTCAAATAGAGCCGATGTGAAATAAACTCAAATTTAGCTAAACGAACAAGTATCACTGACACACTTGAACAACAGAATAGTTATTTCACTACCTTCAGATTATTTTACTATTTGAGTGTTCCAAGGCAAGATCAAAATTCTTCTCTTGTGCATACTGTTTGGAATATAAAGCGGAAAGCCCCAACCGCAATTGTCGGTATCGGGATTGCAATCGCAATTAAGAAATCATAGAAGAGTGAACCTACATGGTTCTTAGGGCGCTGTTCACAATACAATGATTTAGCATGAGAAAATGTACGGTAACGATCCATCCCGACCCCGATTATGAACACGAATATGAATATGAATACGAGAATATGGAATATGAAAAAATAAATAACAATTGCTTTGTATTTTATGGAGGGATTGACTGCACCGTTTATACTTTGGTCTAGAGACAAATCTTATGAAGAGCTGCTATGCAATATGCATGCTTAGTACATCAAAAACAAATACTAAAATACCACTGTAGTAGTTGATGGCGACTATAGGCCCTAATGGGCTATCAACAATAGCAAAATAAAAAAAATAAATTTTAAACGGAGTGGCATGGTAATAAACGCACTACAATCCAGTTGAGCCAAACATGACTGTTTGCTTGTTGTTTTTGCTTGAGCAGCAAACAAAATTTTCTCACCAACCCAATCAAGTGGCCATATTATTGGTGTGTAATTAACAAATCAAGATTCGCTAAGCTTCCTACATCGGGTAAAGACAATAACCTATCATAACAGTACTTCAAGCACAAGATGATGCCGTACGTAGAGTCAACTAACCATGAGAATTCTACCCTCATTGCATGGTGGATCACTGCAAAGTAAATCTTGGTAGACGGGTCTAGAATTTTGTATCGGATTATATTATTGGCGGTGTTTAACGACGTACTCGACCCCTTAGGTCATATGACGTCTTCCGAATCAGGTCCATCTACATCGCGAGGTCGTTAATCGTCATAAAGGGAGTCCAGCAAGGGAGGGCAGGGATAAGTGAGAGAATAAATCATCAGTGGGATAGTGGATGTGGAGGAATATCACTGGGTCTCCGTTCGTCACCTCTTCCGACCAGCAGGGTCACTCTGGGCTTATTCTAACCCAGGCCGTGACGGGTCTTTTGTATCGGAGTAATTGAACCTCATATCTATGAAGTCACATCAATTAAATTGGGTAAACATTAAAATTGAGTTTACAAGGCGCTCTTTTACTTAACCCCCCCCCCCCCCCTACCCCCTCTACAATATATTAGCTAAGTACTAGGGTACATTTTCTTTTATCGCCCTGTTGAAGTACTTTTCCTAAAAACGACGTATTAATATCTTTCGATTGATACGTTTAACGAAACATCTGCTTCCCCCCCCCCCCAGGATTTTTTTTTTTTTACTTCGCCTAGAGATACCGATATTAAAACCCACGTATCGGCAGCTTTCTTTTGATACCCATAATGCATACATTCAAATATGTATTCCTTTTAAACATCGGTAATTAATGTATAATTAATTATGCTGATTTATCATACGATTATTACATTTATTTTGGTAAACTTTCTATAGTAGTTTCATATGTTACTACTTATGTATTTACAACTATTAACCATATATTTCATTATACGAATTATACACGGGAACCATTTTATTAAAATTTTTATTATATTGATATTAATTCATTAATGCTTGCCGAAATATCTATACACAGGTTTTCAATGTTCTTCTTATTACAAAAGGCTTTACTTAATGTATTTAATATACAATATCAGATAAATCTTTAAAAATAACGATTATATAAGCATTAATTAATTAAAACATTTTAATTAATTACGTTAATTAGGGGGGTCGGACGGCGGTAAACTTTCTTCGGCATATGTAGGTATATATAGCAAACAGTTTCTGATAAAAAAAAATTCTGTACCAATTAATTCCGGGTAAAATTGCTATTTGACCGGGGTATATGTAAACAAGCTCACCAAGCTGTCATTCCGACTTTTTGATTTTCCTAAATTGATTCTTGAATTATGTCAGCTATGGCACAACCACAGGGAGAATAGGCCTAGCCTAATTTTGGTTTACTAGACTAGGCCCAGCAGGACACAGTACCGGTATATAAACTACTTTGTTTGAATAATTATAGGTTATGGTGCAATGTTTACTTTATTTCATGGGCAAAACAATATTAATTCCATCAGTAGTGGAGTCAATAGATTCTCATGTGTCACTGGTCATGTGTTAAAATAACGGGTTTTGATTGGAGCTTGATAACTTTTCTCGCTAGAAAGTTGAACAAGTTGGACATTGTTCCGAGCTTGCGCGAGCTGGCTCGCTCGTGTATCGGGCTGCCGGCAAGTGCCATGCTATCAAGTGCAAGTCTACTCGTAGCGAGGAGCTCGCGCGAGCCAACTATCGCGAGTTTCTCGTCGCGTAACGCGGCGGATACACGCGACGACAGTGCACGCGCGAGTGTTCCGGCAGAGTCGATAACGAAGTTTCCCCAAGAGAGAACTTCTTTATCGACTCTTTTTCCGGCCACTGAGCACTGTCTGCTAGAAGTCGCCAGGGTTACCGCAGCATTACACGCTAAGAAACTCGCGATAGTTGGCTCGCGCGAGCTCCTTGCTACGAGTAGACTTGCACTTGATAGCATGGCACTTGCCGGCAGCCCGATACACGAGCGAGCCAGCTCGTGCAAGCTCGGAACAATGTCCAACTTGTTCCAACTTCCTAGCGAGGAAAGTTAGCGAGCTCCAATCAAAAACCGTTATACATGACCAGTGACACACGAGAATCTATTGACTCCACTACTGATGGAATTAATCGTGTTTTGCCCGCGAAATAAAGTAAACATTATTATTTATATATCCAACAACAGAATTAACAATTCCAGGCACAATTGGATATAATACATTGATAGGTTCTCAAAAAAACATATGTTTCAATAAAATAAACAAACATTCGCTATTAAAACGACTTATTAAAAAAAAAAAAAAAAACACCAACTAAGGTAAGCGGTAGCTATAACAATTAACCCCACTTTTGTCACGAACATAAAATGTTAGCACGCAGTAAACCAAAATTAGCCTAAGCCTATTCACCCTGTGGTTGTGCCATAGCTGACATAATTCAAGAATCAATTTAGGAAAATCAAAAAGTCGGAATGACAGCTTGGTGAGCTTGTTTACATAGTTGATTACAAAATTCTAGCTAGGCCTACTAGGCCTATCCTGGCGGCTACTCTTGTAACCAACAATTATGTATGAACGCCAATAGATAGGGCTAACGGCGCTTGCAATTCATTTGTCGTGTATCTGAGATAGAGAACTCGCAAGTTGCGAGTTCGACGAGCCTCCGCTAGGCGGGGATCAAGTAGACCTTGGGAAGTCGCCGAAAACCCCTCGAGAAGGCAGTGTACTAAAAGGCTGTGTGCAAGTCATTTCTGTTACTAGATAAGGATAGAGGACTCAAAACTTACATAGATAGCGCTGCTAAGCAACCTCCTCTCAGCGCCATTGATGAATAATAACAATAAAACAACAATGAAAAATGACAGCTAAACCACTCCTAATAGAAGTTTATTTTCTTGCCACCAGAATGCATCTAGTCTATTTTGAGTGCTCTATTAACTTCAAAAACACAAACATATTTTATTTCGATGACAGAATGGATTTTCATTTATAAAAACGAGCTGAAAGTTTTACACATTTATGGCGGAAAAAACGGGGCATACGTCACAAGCCATGTTTCACCAATCAACCAATCACATAATGATGAATTAAATTACTCTTCGTTGCAGACTATCTTAACCAGAGCCAGAACCATATTATAAAATCAAATTTATGTCCGGTACGCCTAATAATTAATTTTGAAGCCCATACTATTAAAGGAGAGATAAGTAAATTGGGCGTTGTTATTCATTTTCTGAAGATTTGATAACTATAGTCATTGTTGTATAAAAAAGACTTAACAACTGCTCAGAGTTACAAGTTTTAGGTTGGAATTCATAGTCGGCCCCTTCACCTAGGGGCACCCATTGTTACCAAGGTAACAGTTGTTTGCATGTTATTTCCCATCAACGAAACAAATCCATAGCAACAATGGGTGCCCCTAGGTGTAGGGGCGGACTATGAATTCCAACCTTATTGTTTCATTTAACCACATATAAACAGTGATTTTCATGGCATGTGACGTCACATGCCGTTTGAAAGGGAACGTGCGAGAACTAGAACATCGAAAACTTTGAACAATAAAATAAAAAAATCTATTTATTTCACACACTTCCAAAGCTGTAGAAAATGTATGCACATAGCCCAATCGATTCCAAAAAATTCAAATATAGTTTCGCCAACGACTTAGAAATTCTTATTGTTGAAAGTTGTAGATGACTATTGTTGTTGGCCGGACCGCTCGCAGTGCTCTCTGTACACTTGCTACACCTGTTGCTGGGTCCACGGTTCACTACATGAGCCCACGGCAGCGTGCAGAACCTCCTCTACATAATGTAGAGTAGATTTGGTGGAACTAGCCATCCTGAACACGATCCTGTTGCTTACTTGTACTACACATGTGATCCACCCTAAATGAAGGCAAGGCTATTATTTAGTGTTACAACAATAGTGTTTTTAACATTCACGTACCTACCAAGGAGGACCAAGGGTTGCCCTTCAATACTCGAGTAATAAAAAACGGGGTCTTCCTCGCTTCGAATACGGGTTGGGAGTTGCAACGCTATTTGGAATTTCAACCCAAGTCGGAACTCAAAGTTACTCGAATAACTCCGAGATTTTCTGCAGTGTGAACGCATGGTAGCATGTATGTGTATTGTGTATGTGTTTGTGTAGCATGAGTAGCAACGCACGTTGACCAAGCAGTCACACATGAAAATAAATAGAATAGGAATATAAATAGAATGTCGTAAATATTTCTCATTCATAACGACATATTTACAACCTACCTTTGTGCACTGAACTAAGTTCCGGAGCAGAACAGGAAAGGAAAAATGTGTTTATTTTATGTGAAGAACTGTCGTTCTATTATAATATTAATTAACCGCAATCAAATCAATCTCCGTAGTTTTGTTTACTTGTCCGATGATCTACTTTTCGAGCCAATGCATTTGTTTGGGTAATCTACATTAAAGTAGGTTGTCACCTCGAGTTGTGCGGACAGCGGTTTAGTAACGTCCCATCGAGATCACAGCAGCACCTGGAAGGAGAGAAAAATGCTTTCAACGGTCGTACTGATATCTATAGTGTAAATGCTACTTTTTCACAAATTCCGGAATGAGGCAATTCCTCCATACGGGCAAATGGGATAAAATCTGGTATATCAGGAGAAATTCTTAATGGTTTCCCAACAATAAACGCGTTACTGCCGTCACATTACCACCAAGACTGAATTGATTGATTGATATTTGGGCTTAACGTCTGCAACTAGGCTAATCGAGACAATCTGTGGGTGAATTATGAAGATAATGGGGGGGTGTTAAGAGGTAAAGGGCCAGAGGGAGGGCGGGGAGGAAAAAGGAAAAGGGAGGAAAAGGGAGTGAGGAGGATGTGAACTGCATTGACTTCTCCTCTTCGACCTATCCGGCTAGGGTGGCCCTACCAGAAGCATACGCTTCCGCCGGCATAGCTCTCGGGATCACCAAAGCGCACACACCTGCCCACCTCGATAAGGTAGCAGTCCATGGGCAGGCACCAAGACTAAAGAATGGTAGTATGAAATGAGAAGCGTTGTGCACTCAATACCTTATTATCGTCCTGCAAACGGTCGAAGGTCTTAAACTTCTCGCGTCGAGTACACAAAATGGAGACGCCTGCGCAGTAGAACACGAAACTCAAGAGGAAGATGAAGCCTATGTAGGTCATGTGACGGACGAATGCTGAAACACGACGTTCATCGTCTTCACACAAAATGGAGGCGCCTGCGCAGTAGAACACGAAACTCAAGAGCAAGATGAAGTCTATGTAGGTCATGTGACGGACGAATGCTGAAACACACGAAGTTCATCGTCTTCACACAAAATGTAGACGCCTGCGCAGTAGAACACGAAACTCAAGAGCAAGATGAAGCCTATGTAGGTCATGTGACGGACGGATGCTGAAACACACGAAGTTCATCGTCTTCACACAAAATGTAGACGCCTGCGCAGTAGAACACGAAACTCAAGAGCAAGATGAAGTCTATGTAGGTCATGTGACGGACGAATGCTGAAACACGACGTTCATCGTCTTCACACAAAATGGAGGCGCCTGCGCAGTAGAACACGAAACTCAAGAGGAAGATGAAGCCTATATGTAGGTCATGTGACGGACGAATGCTGAAACACACGATGTTCATCGTCTTCACACAAAATGGAGGCGCCTGCGCAGTAGAACACGAAACTCAAGAGGAAGATGAAGCCGATGTAGGTCATGTGACGGACGAATGCTGAAACACACGAAGTTTATCGTCTTCACACAAAATGGAGGCGCCTGCGCAGTAGAACACGAAACTCAAGAGGAAGATGAAGCCGATGTAGGTCATGTGACGGACGAATGCTGAAACACACGAAGTTTATCGTCTTCACACAAAATGGAGACGCCTGCACAGTAGAACACGAAACTCAAGAGGAAGATGAAGCCTATGTATAGGTCATGTGACGGACGAATGCTGAAACACACGAAGTTCATCGTCTTCACACAAAATGTAGACGCCTGCGCAGTAGAACACGAAACTCAAGAGGAAGATGAAGCCTATATGTAGGTCATGTGACGGACGAATGCTGAAACACACGATGTTCATCGTCTTCACACAAAATGGAGGCGCCTGCGCAGTAGAACACGAAACTCAAGAGGAAGATGAAGCCGATGTAGGTCATGTGACGGACGAATGCTGAAACACACGAAGTTCATCGTCTTCACACAGAATGGAGGCGCCTGCGCAGTACAACACGAAACTCAAGAGGAAGATGAAGCCTATGTAGGTCATGTGACGGACGAATGCTGAAACACACGACGTTCATTGTCTTCACACAAAATGGAGACGCCTGCGCAGTAGAACACGAAACTCAAGAGGAAGATGAAGCTGATGTAGGTCATGTGACGGACGAATGCTGAAACACACGAAGTTCGTCGTCTTCGTTTTCTTATCAATGCAAAGAGTGATAACATAATATGTTGGAATTCAATGATTCTGTTGAGAAATGAATCCGAGTTAACGTGTTATTATAATATAGTGTTTTAAATGAATAGGTAACACGTACGAAGTATAGACTCGCTAACATGTATAAATCAAGGTTATGGTTAACATATCATGCCCGGTATTATGAACTTCGGGTAAAAATTTAGTAAGCTACAAACTGGTTTTCACCATCGCAACAAGGCTTCACATTGGTTGTTGCCATGGTGAAAACAAGTTAGTAGCCTGCTAAATATTTATCCGAAGATCATAATACCGGGCCTCAATTATTAATCTATCAGCCCTCTCTTCCGGTTATCTCGCGAGTTTCTAGTTTTGTAAACCTTCCACTCTTGACTTGCCTTGCGTATTTCATACCATAAAGAACATGCAAGTTGTAGGTTATAGGCTTGGCATTGCAGCCTTCAATAACGTTCTAGCGAGTTTAGTGAAGTGAATTATTATTATGTCTCAAGCTCATTTAAATACATGTAGCCTACACTCGAGACCAAATATTTGAAAGCTTTACAGTACGGAATACTATTACAAAACAATCATACAACCAGAAACCCACAAACTAACCCGAAGATCATATGTTAGTAAAGACAATATCTTTACTTGACCGTTAATTCATATATGTCGGCGAGTTATTTTAGATATTATTCCAATCAACACGCGTGTAAGCACGAGTCATCAAGGTAAGACGAGCAATCTTTATGCTTTTGTTCACCTATAACGCGTCTCATCCAACTCCCAAATAATGTATTTAAAATTAAAATATTGGGGATATTTCAACAGCTGGACGTTTTGAGAAATCTGATCAAATGCACCTTCAATCAGATTACCAACTCATTTTATTTCATATTTGTCTTAAATGCCACAATGCGCCAATGATTAACGCCGGTACCTATAGGGAGTATTCACGTGACGTCACTTCGGCCTTATTGGAGGCCACCTATATTACTATTTTAAGTTTCATTTAGCTGTCAATAAAACGAATAATATTGTTTACGGGGAAATATGACAAGGTTGAACACGTATATCCCCCGATAAAGTGTACTAAATGATTATTGTATGCTTTTGTAAACGATTAAAAGAGTAATCTACACTATTGTCTAATGCAGCTTCTTCGTTCCTGTTTTTTGTTTTTATTGTATTATTTTGGATCAAGTCTTATATGTGTATAAAGATATTATTACCTGTGTTTTAACACTCTTTTACCTGTTTTAAACTTCATTGTGCGCATTGTCTCTTTCACTGGCATTTTTTGTACTTTGTTTGTTTTTGTTATTGTACTTATTTTACGTAGTATTGACAAACACATGTGTAATTTGTGTTCTTTGTGCTTGTTTCTGTGTTTTACTTGTTATGTTTATTATTTCACGCCAAATGGCAGAATACGCTGTAAGTGAAATATTGAATAAATAAATAAAAATAAATAAATCGAGACAAAAGAGTTTGTTTATGTTGATTTTAAGTGATAATAAGTGATAATGCCATGGTGGCCTCCAATGTGGCTACCATGCGCAATACGCGCATCGCACCTACCTTGCTTGAGCAGCATACTCCTGGCCACCACATAGATAATCACCTCCTGCGTCGCCGCACCGTTGACGTAGCAAGTATAGTTGCCGGCCTCGTCGCTCGTCACCTCGTGCAGGTAGAGGGTGTAGAAAGTGTCCACCACAATCTTCGGCTCGACGGCGTCTTCGGTGAATGCCCGGTAGGTGGCAGCAGCGTCGATCAGGAGACCGTCTTTGCGCCACGTTATGTGCGTGTTGGTAGACGCCCTGGGGGAATTTGTTTTATTTTGTTTATAACCCCTTGTATAACGATCGAAGAGAGGATGCCCAGGAGAATATATGAAAAACAGATCGAAGGAAGAAGAAGACGGGGAAGACCAAGGAAGAGATGGAAGAAAAAGATTGCTGAAGACTTACAGAAGAGAGGAGAGAACTGGGAGCAAGGAGAGGAAGTACGATTGTGGGAAGATAGGAAGAGGTGGAGAAATTTGGTTGTGAAACCCAAGCTGACCCTGCCAGAAGCAGGCAACTGCGATGGATAATGATGATGATGATAACAATCGAGATTCCTAGTGGTGTTTTGCATTGGGCCGCACTGAGTGCGACCTGAAACGTCACAGTCACGTGATGCACGGCACCAGTGCTGCCCGCAGTGCAACTCCCAGTGGAACATGCTTCTTTTGTCAGTGCAACAAATTGGTGGTAAAAGTTGTCAAAATTTAAGATGTTCATACGATGTGAAAAGAATTGTAGAGGAAAACTCAATTTACTATAGCTAGAATCTATGGTAATCATGTACAATATAAGCTTCTATCATTAAGCGAGCGAAGCGAGCGTCTCCATTAGATCTTTATGGCACTTCGTTTTGTTTTTGTTTGTTTGTATGTTTGTTTGTTTGTTTGTTTGTATGTTGTTTTTTTTTTGTTTTTTTTTTTTTTCCTTCTTGTGCCAAGATGGCTTTTTCAGCCATTCTTTTGTCTTACTATCCAATATAAAACTGCTTCCTTTTCTGGCCTGCTCATATCATTGGGCAGGGAGTCGATAAAAACCTTGAACGGAAAGTCCGATCAACTTGAAATTTGGACCCTCCACAAGCCTCGATGTGGATTGAAGGTGTAGAGTTTGTGACAAAATCGTTCTAAAAGTTACAAAGTTACACAATAGTTTCTGCAAAATATTTTTCTGGAACAAAATGGCGGCAAAATGTGAGATAGCCATATTTTTTATAAAGAAAGTTCCGGTCTCGAATATGTTCGTGTTATGGCGATCTAATAAGTATTGGCAAAGTTACACAAAAGTTACTCGGAAATATTTTTCTGGAACCCTAACAGCAAAATGTGAGGTGGCTTTATTATAGTTACTTTTCATCATGTCACGAATATACTAATGTAAACACGATATGATACGTATTAGAGGCAGAAATTACATTTCTATTGCTGTTAATAAGTGTTGGTAACGGTGGCGGACCGTGTTGAAAACATGACGACGAAAATTCTTAAATTCTTAACAACGCACTTGCACTGCATTCAACAATGTCCGAGAGTATAGTAGCTATGGAATTTATGAAAAATTTTGCAAAGCGCATTCTTGAATTGTAGTTAATTGTTGTTTTTATTAGCTTTGAGAACTTTTCGCCACAAAGATCGTAGATACGCATTAATGTGCTTCTCTTGGTACAACAGCGTAAATATTCGAAGGTCTAGGTATGAAGACGCTTCATACAAAGTTAGTAAATATTCACACATATACTTACTCAGGACAAACCAAAGTCAGATGCGCTCTTTCTGCCAGGATGTAGTGTTTCTTGTATCGCACGTGGGTGTCGGCTTTCACGACTTCTTCAGGTGCTGGAGGATTGAAATACACAGTCAAGCTTGTGTCAGAATACAATCACACATTATGTACGTCAAAAAGTTGGTAAATATAATATCTCTTTGGCAAGATCTCCTCGGCGTAGTTCGTGAGTAGCGTACCAATAGCCCTGGTTGTATTTTTTTTTTTTTTTTTTTTTAAGTATATATGCTTTATTTTATAAATATCAACAGTACAATTTTATTAACAGACACCTCTCAGCTCTATACTTTCAACTAAAAATTTATTTCGGACATAATGGTTGGTGATATATAAATATAACCTGTGGTTGAACACGAGGTGTCGTTACGGCACAGGTTGCCACACTATAGCCCCAGCGTAAGTTGTCGCATAACGACCTCAGTTCCTTACTTACGGCCCCTTTCAACCGTGCTAGTTTCATAAATAAAATCAAAACATTCCTGGCGTTCTGTCACATATTCGTGAATGCAAAATTCCGCTGAGTGAGTGCAAACGACTGTTACGTCAGGCCCAACTTTACAGGTAACTAAAAGTAGGTCCCTAATGGGCCTGTTTCCATTAGATGGTAGGAACTAGAAAAGTATAAAGTTAAGTTGATACCACTGGACTCCGATATCATGGACTTATAATAGGAACTTCGTGACCCAGTATCCTAGCTGGGGAATTTCGCCTCGGCTTCAGGCCGGTAAAACAGGCATCGCTATAATGCTAAAGGGGGTGGAGCAATAAGATGTGCGGTTGCAGGTGGACACTGGCCCGCCGAGTGCAAGATACTAACATAATAACCACGTTATCCGGTCGACTGCCCGCCCGGCGACCTTTTCACAGCGGGGCGCACGAGACAATTGCATTCTGCAAGTTGCAAAATAAGGATTTCTGTTTCTGAGCGAGCAACACTCGTAGTATCAGA
Source organism: Isoperla grammatica (assembly GCA_945910005.1). Classification (NCBI taxonomy): domain Eukaryota; kingdom Metazoa; phylum Arthropoda; class Insecta; order Plecoptera; family Perlodidae; genus Isoperla; species Isoperla grammatica. The sequence continues at coordinate 104,324,624 of OX246737.1, forward strand.
GTTCACAGAATATTGACTTCTACTTCGTCATTTGCCAATAATATGGTTTTCGGAAAATCATACACATACTCGTAGAATGTGGATAGTCACCGCTGTATGTACAGTACAGCATAGTGTGCTGTGTATACAGTAGGTGGGTCATTAGGTGGGTCAGCGGTAACATTTCACTGGTTCGATTCCCGCCACCGTCAAATCTGTCTGAGGTTTGTTCTATTGTTTTCCTGTCATTAAACGAATGGTAAGATTATTCAGGCCTCTACGATACGCTGTGACTGTGGTCATATTGTATTATTTTTTAACCAATTATTATTTACTATATCGAGATCGATTCGAGGGTGAATTTTTTAAACATAGGATTTACATCTTTCTTTTTTTTTAGTACAGATATCTTGTTGAGGCTTCCTAACGTTAGTTTTAGCTAATGTGCTTTGTAATTCAATTAATAATTTATTTTGTGATCTAATATAAGGCAGAGAAAATATTAGAGACATTCTTATTTATTCTTTACTACGAAAAAAAGCTATGTTACCGGTGCAATTCGCGACAGTTCATATTGCAACATCGATTCAAAACGAGTGTTCAGTAGACATAAAATACATTATTTCGAACAGACTTTAGAAACGAAATAACTTGCCGGTCCTCTTTGCGATCCAAACGCCCACCAAGCACAACCCCCCCCCCCGCCCCTAAAACCACCTTACCCTCCAACCCCCGTTATTGTGGATTCCCTTATGACAACCACGGCGATGTGCATGGATCGGCCGACGCCATGTGACCTAAGCTGTCGAGCTCGTCGTAAAACAACAAACAAATAGTTGTTATAATAATAATAATAATAATAATAATAATAATAATAATAATTGTAATAATAAAAATAAAAATAATAATAATAATGATGATAGTGATAATGATAGTGATGATAATAATAATAATAATAATAATAATAATAATAATAATAATAATATTATTAATAATTATAATAATAATAATAATGATAATAATAATAATAATAATAATAATAATAATAATAATAATAGGATAATAATAGGATAGTGCGAAAATTTTTTAACTAAGAAGAATGAAGACTTCAAGAAGTTCTCCATCCCGATGGTGGTTTTCGTGGTTTCCACCGTACAAAGAGCGAATGCTGGGATGAGTACAAATCGGCCACGACCGTACATAGCATCCACAGTTCGGTTTGGAAAAAATAATATGGACAATGATATATTAAGTAGTTCTAAGTAGATTTTAATAAGGTAAACACATGGAAATACTTGACATTTGTGTCCGTACAACATGTTTATGCCGGTTTTGACCGAGTTTGTATGTATTGCAACAATAAAATAATTATAATAATAATAATAATAATAATAATAATAATAATAATAATAATAATAATAATAATAATAATAATAATAATAATAATAATAATAATAATAATAATAATAATAACAATAATAATAATAATAATAATAATAATAATAATACTAATAATAATAATGATAAACAGATATTGCATGAGTGTGCATGATACATTCAATAAAATAATAATAAAAGCTGGTGTGCCAGTGATAGCGTGAGCACACGTGGTCGTGCGCTAGTGGGCATTTCACTTGCCAAATATACAGATAATGACCGTGCGTAGAAGTTGAATAATAAGAGAACTGTTCGTACGTGAGAAAATAAATAAATAAATTCTTGTTTCTTCTTGTCAATAAATATAATATCCGGTCTATTGTGATGTATGGTTTGGTCTGTTATAACTGCCCGGTCATAATATAATTTGTAGTCTTTACTATCTAATACCTTTTCAGGCTTGTATTTGTAATACGCAGTGGTTGTGTTTATAAGTTTATACTTCATGGCTAATTTTTGATGTACAATGTTTGCAACTTGGTTATGCCTATGAAGATAATCTGTTTGACATAATAATAATAATAATAATAATAATAATAATTATTATTATTATTATTATTATTATTATTATTATTATTATTATTATTATGAGTACGGGAGGAAAAACAACATAGAGATATGCAACGTAATAGAATACGAAGACGAAAACGTTGAGCAAATTGTAATTAAGGTAGCGGCCGTATTACAAATTGATTTGCGAGAGGAAGAAATAGAATCGGCCCACAGGTTGCCATCGCGAAACTCAGAATACCCTAATACAATAATTGTTCAATTGGCTTCGAGGAAGATGCGAAACGCACTTGTGTCAAAGCGTCGCCAGTCAATTACAAACAAGCAATTATTTGGGAATCATTGTCGGTCGGAACTTAGCGTGAGAATAAGGGAAAATCTATCGCCGTACTACAAGAATCTACTGTGGAGAGCTAAGCAAAAATCAAGAGAAGTAGGATATAAGTTCGTGTGGTGGAGTAACGGAAAAATTTTAGCGAAAGAAAACGAATCTTCTCGTCGTGTGTTGACAATCAAGTCAGTTGCTGACCTTTGCAAGTTGAGAAACGAACAATTGCCAGTCACGTAAGTTGTCTGTCACACAATCACCTCATCTACGTCGATTAAGCTATTTTCATGGACATAACCGATTTGGACTCTGACCTACAGATAAGTTGTAATACCGTTGCTTGTTTTGATGACTGGGTTTGTGATGATTCTGGTTTAACATGTGTTCATTTAAATGTGCGATCGATAGCGGCTCACTGGGATGAGTTAAACATAGTTCTTAGTTCTTTTAATGGTAAATACGACTTGCTTCTTCTCAGCGAGACGTCTTTACCGGACAATCAACACAAATATCATTTAAATGGTTATGACTCCGTATGTAATTCTAGAATCGGAAGGAGAGGAGGAGGATTACTTTTATTTTTTAGATCTACTTTAAAATTAGAAAATATTAAGTTTGCTTTTGTTTCTTTTGAAGGTATCGCAGGTGTTATTACTTAAGATAATGTAACTAAGATTGACATGCTCTGCGTATATAGACCCCCTGATAATAATGCAAAAAATGATTTTATTGATGAAATAGACCGCCACATAAAGGGTAACCATAAAAACAAATTCGGGCTCTTCATGGGAGATATTAATTTAAATCTCCTCGACGTAAATAATCCGTATGTACAGTCTTATGAAAGTGTTTTAGCATTAAATGGATACTTAAAATGTATACACGTTCCGACAAGAGAAGAATTTGTCCGAGACGAATTAAAAGTTAGCTGTATTGATCACATCTATATTCGTGGAATAATAAAAGGAAAAGTTAAAGCTGCGGTAATAACATCGAAAATTTCAGATCACTATCTTACACTCGCATCACTTGGCGTTGGAACCATAAGTAACAGAGACGATTTGTTGACAGAAAACATAACTGTACGTTTAAATGAACATAAACTATTAAAAGAATTGGAAAATGTTAATTGGGTAAACTTGTTGCACATAAACCGCTGTGAAGAGCTTTATGATCGAATATGTAACGAATTTGACAGTTGTTACAAAAGGTCACAATATACTTCACATGTGCGTAGTAGAAATAAAACTCCAAAATCATGGTTAACACCCGCGTTACTCCAAAATATGAAAAACAGAGACAAATTATTTAATCAGTGGAAGAGCTGTAACCCATTAAATCCAAATAAAAGATTATATAGAGACAATTACAAAAAATCTAGGAACAAGATCAATAAAAGTATACAAGTAGCTAAGGTGAATTATTATAGGGAAGAGATTAACAAAAGTAAAGATGATATAAAAGGAACCTGGAATATAATAAACAAAGTATCAGGACGGAAAACCAAAGATCCCGTTGATGTAGTAATCAATAAACAAGTATTTAGGCAAAAAACATACTCACGAATATATAGCAAACCAGTTCGCTGACACTTTCGTACAGGAGGTGGAGGACGTAACGCATGACTGCTATTTATCTTGCGGGCCAGAAGATAGTATAAATACTAATGTGCAATCAATGTGGTTGCCTCCAGTAGAAGTAAGCACAGTAGAGGAAATAATTGATAATTTAGATATTAATAAACATATTAATAAAAATAAAATAAATTGCTCTGGTGGAGGCAACCATATCGTATGCTATTCTGTCTTGGGGAAACGCGTCAAGGTATATTTTAAATAACTTACTAAATTTACAGAAAAGTATACTCTTATTGATTTACCCCCGCAGTACATATTACATTCAACCAGACTTTCCGTTCATCTACAGCTTCTATTCTATTTTACCTGTTGATTTACAATATAATTACCGTTTAATAATTAAGCATTTCTTTGACTCAACCTACAAACGACCCTACATACATTCGAAAATCACCCGATCAGCGACAAAGGGACATTACATTGTGCCTTTGTCACACAATAAGTACGGCGATCATCGTCTGCAGTCTGTGGTACCACGAGTATTTAATTCACTGCCAGGAGGTCTATTATACGCAGACAAATTGTCAACTATTAAACGGCAATGTAGATTATATTATTTGAATTATTTAGAGAATTAGTCATGGTAAATTTATATTTGTATATATAATTATGATTGAACGAACCACTTATTGTTTTTATGCTATTCTTGTATCTCACTACTCTCTTTGTATTTCTATTAACCATAAATTATATTTAAATTACATAAACTATATATCAGAAATTATATCTTTTGTGTGTCACGACTAGTCCGCATACTGCACTTTAATTATATGACTGTCCCACTGACAAACCACTATGTGGTTTAGTGGGAATTAAAAACAATTTCTCATATTGTACGTATGTGTGAAACGATTTAATAAAAAAAAATAATATTATTATTATTATTATAATTATATTAATAATAATTGTTATCATTATTATTATTATTATTATTATTATTATTATTATTATTATTATTATTATTATTATTATTATTATTATTATTATTATTAATATTATTATTATTGTTATTATCATCATCAAATACGGCTTTATAGTAAACCACTATGAGGCTATTACGATGGTATATAACTATAAGACAGAATGCAAAGACTAATCTCGCTTGGACTCGAACCCAGGCCTCCCACTGTCCGAGCAGGCACTCTGCCCACTGAGTTACAGACGGCGAATTGAAATATGTCTTTGTTGTTTGAGGATGCATTGTTTAAAACACGTGTAAAGCTAAAGCTCCGTGGTCAGAGTGTCCGCCCGGCAAGTGAGGGACTTGAGTTCGATTTCCAAAGGGGTCGATTTTGACAATCTGCTATATATGCCATACACATTACGTACACATGATTTATTCACAACCTAACTTTATGCGATCTCTTGAAATGAAATAATAATGTATTTTTTAATGTTTAAGGTAGGCCTATTATTGCTTAAAATAAAGCTAGAGAAAAAAGACAAAAAGTGCTGTAATCAGCGTAACGAGAATATTACGTATTTGCCATTCTCACAATGAAGTTTGAAAAAAAGTTGTAAAATAGTACTTTTTTCAAATGGTGGATGTTTACTGAGGGAGAGATAATTACGGTCGACCCTTCCAGAGACTACCTGAGTCCCTCCCTTCGTGCGAGTGAGAGAGAGCATAGCTGAGTGCAAGTAGTTGCTGCATTGCCGCTAGATAGAACTACTATCGACCGCAATCTGCCGAGTTTCTCGATTATGCAACTGTTCACTTCGGCGCATATTGAAGCATAGTTACAATCATCATTTCAAAGTGAGTTCATTATAGTAAACAAGCAGGCCGCAATCTACATGCAAGACTTTTTAAAAACAAAATCCGTTCATGCGTTATCCCATAAGATGGATGCTAAAAAAAAAAAAATCCGCCCAAAAATTTGAAATACAGTCATTTTCACACATTTATTCTAATTATTTAGAAAACATAATGAAAAAAACTAAACAGTTCTAAAAATGCACATGACATGCCTCTTCAAAAATAATTTTGAATCGTGATTCTATCTACTGTGGTATTTGAGATATCTGCGCCGACAATTAGCACTGTAGTAGAGGAGCAAAAGGTATCTCGTGCGCCTTTCGTAAAAGAGTATTGCGGTAAACGGTATTCTGTTACGGCATACCATACGAGTATTTTGCACCTACCTGGCAGATCCTGGCACGCTGCAGAGGGCGCCAGGAGCGTCGTGACGTCATAGACACGTTTTAATTAATTACTTTTGAACGGTTTATGTCACAGAAAATATCAAGAGGACAATTTTATGATGTCATACTAGATGAGAATTTATAACCTATCTGCCACATTCTGGCGGGCTGCAGAGGGCGCCAGGAGCGTCGTGACGTCATATACACGTTTGAACTAATAACGTTTGAACGGTTCATGTCACAGAAAATATGTAGGGTACAATTCTTCTATAAAATACTATACGAGTATTTTGCACCTACCTGGCACATCCTGGCACGCTGAAGAGGGCGCCAGGAGCGTCATGACGTCATAAACACGTTTTAATTAATAACGTTTGAACGGTTCATGTCACAGAAAATGTTAAGGGAACACTTCTATTACGAAATACTATTTGAGTATTTTGCATCTACTTGGCACATCGTGGCACGCTGCAGAGGGCGCCAGGAGCGTCGTGACGTCATACACTTTTTCATTAATAACTTTTGAACGGTTCATATCACAGAAAATATCAAGAAGACAATATTATAGAGAATTTAAATACAAATCGATTGATATGTACCAATAGGGTAATCATGTAATATTTAAGGGAGAAATTGCTAACAAATAATAATAGTTAGATGTGTATATGAAATGCAGGGCATCCCTCATCGTAATATCTATTTATTACTATATCGGAGTTATAATTGTATCACTGTGAAGGACTTAATAATCATAGTCATCCCAACATACCCATGGGTATCTGTTGTTTAACAATAATAATAATTATTATTATTGTATACTAGTTACTATTCATAGACTGATTAGTAAAACTCACGTTTGCTAGAAGTTCTCTTCATCTTCATCATCGTCGTCTTCATCCTCATCTCCCGTGTTGTCGGTATTCAAGCACTCTTCTTCCTCGTCTTCAGTAGAACAGCCACAAAGCTCGGTGCACCTCATGTTATTTGCTTTGCAGCTGCATCTTGACGCACACCTTGATTTTAAGCAGTTGCATTTAACTAGTTGAATGACGGCAGCCGGTGCAGGTTTGAGGGTTATCATGACTGCCACATACTCGTTGCTCTCAAGTAGCCATCCGTAGTCTTCGGGTAATAAGTTGATAGGGTTGGCAACCTGGTAATTATGCCACACCCAGCATTGATGGTGAGCACCTAGTGTGGCTTGGAGATATGCGGCTTTGCTGGGTGGAAGCTTTTGGTGGGTGCTTGGCAAGACTTTTTGTGAAACATGCGCCATCGAAGGTTAGACACTGATCTCAGTTTAGTGAATGGACAGTACAGTTTGCAAACAAACTTCTCTAGACCACTTATCACGGAGTCTTTTAGAGCAACAGTTAAACCTAGTTCTTTAAATGCTGAAAATATTTCATAGTCGGATTCTCTGAAAGCTTTCCAGCACGAAAGCTTCCCCTTTCCTGAAAATCCCCCAGTGTTGTCGGAACCACTGAAAGCGTGAAATCCAGTTAGTCCTGAAACTTGATTTTGCCCAAGTGTGTTGTATAGTGACCCAAGTGCTATCCTTCTATTATTTTCCCCTTTACCTGTAATGAACACAGTATTTTTACAGAGATCGGTGTAACGTCGCAGTACCAGGATAAGGACATCTGTATCTGGGGAAAAAATAGATATTTGAGTAGCTCCTCGTTTTGTCGCATCTAATGCATGAAGCAACATCTTAGTATCGGTTTCTTCCTGTTCACTATTTGAGTGTGATAGAAGTGTTTTTGTACTTATAGTCTTGTTACTCCATGCGACAACTGGTTGTCGCTCCATGGCCTGTGAGGCTCGAATTATCTTCTGTGAAAAATATTCTGTCCGCTCATACTTGGTTTTGGTGTAACCAAGTAGTTGTGACATGCTCAAGTGCCCGATTGGCGTGTTGTCTGTACTGCGATAAGCTACAGCAGCTTTTCCTCCTTGCAAGTCTTTCGAGTAGCCGATTTTAATGAAACAGGAATGTCATATCTATCAAATACCACGTGGACCTCTGAAAACTCACTATAACTGTTGTCAATGCGCATGACAAGAAGTTTGGCTAGATCCTCACAAGTGCTGGTGTGTGGAAGAATCCGACTATGAAATATTTTCAGCATTTAAAGAACAAGGTTTAACTGTTGCTCTAAAAGACTCCGTGATAAGTGGTCTAGAGAAGTTTGTTTGCAAACTGTACTGTCCATTCACTAAACTGAGATCAGTGTCTGACCTTCGATGGCGCGTGTTTCACAAAAAGTCTTGCCAAGCACCCACCAAAAGCTTCCACCCAGCAAAGCCGCATATCTCCAAGCCATACTAGGTGCTCACCATCAATGCTGGGTGTGGCATAATTACCAGGTTGCCAACCCTATCAACTTATTACCCGAAGACTACGGATGGCTACTTGAGAGCAACGAGTATGTGGCAGTCATGATAACCATCAAACCTGCACCGGCTGCCGTCATTCAACTAGTTAAATGCAACTGCTTAAAATCAAGGTGTGCGTCAAGATGCAGCTGCAAAGCAAATAACATGAGGTGCACCGAGCTTTGTGGCTGTTCTACTGAAGACGAGGAAGAAGAGTGCTTGAATACCGACAACACGGGAGATGAGGATGAAGACGACGATGATGAAGATGAAGAGAACTTCTAGCAAACGTGAGTTTTACTAATCAGTCTATGAATAGTAACTAGTATACAATAATAATAATTATTATTATTGTTAAACAACAGATACCCATGGGTATGTTGGGATGACTATGATTATTAAGTCCTTCACAGTGATACAATTATAACTCCGAAATAGTAATAAATAGATATTACGATGAGGGATGCCCTGCATTTCATATACACATCTAATTATTATTATTTGTTAGCAATTTCTCCCTTAAATATTACATGATTACCCTATTGGTACATATCAATCGATTTGTATTTACATTCTCTATAATATTGTCTTCTTGATATTTTCTGTGATATGAACCGTTCAAAAGTTATTAATGAAAAAGTGTATGACGTCACGACGCTCCTGGCGCCCTCTGCAGCGTGCCACGATGTGCCAAGTAGATGCAAAATACTCAAATAGTATTTCGTAATAGAATTGTTCCCTAGACATTTTCTGTGACATGAACTGTTCAAACGTTATTAATTAAAACGTGTTTATGACGTCATGACGCTCCTGGCGCCCTCTTCAGCGTGCCAGGATGTGCCAGGTAGGTGCAAAATACTCTTATAGTATTTTATAGAAGAATTGTACCCTACATAATTTCTGTGACATGAACCGTTCAAACGTTATTAGTTCAAACGTGTATATGACGTCACGACGCTCCTGGCGCCCTCTGCAGCCCGCCAGAATGTGGCAGATAGGTTCCAAATGCTCGTCTAGTATGACATCATAAAATTGTCCTCTTGATATTTTCTGTGACATAAACCGTTCAAAAGTAATTAATTAAAACGTGTCTATGACGTCACGACGCTCCTGGCGCCCTCTGCAGCGTGCCAGGATCTGCCAGGTAGGTGCAAAATACTCGTATGGTATGCCGTAACAGAATACCGTTTACCGCAATACTCTTTCACGAAAGGCGCACGAGAACTTAAATGTTACCTTTTGCTCCTCTACTACTGTGTTTCGCGCTAAAACCGTCCTGGATACTACTGCAGCTAACAAATCAATGTACCAGTTAAATAGCCATGGAAGAAGGTGGTGGGCAGCCATTTCAGCCCTAAGTTTCGGATTTTGACATTGTTCACATTGTTGTTGTGACTGTTGATGTGTAATTGCTTAGCGATAGGGGCTAAAATGTCCGAGAATGTCAAAAACCGGAAAAGAGAATCGCAGACGAATATTCCAACCATGTTGCACATCCAGGAGCTCGATTCTCTAAATCTGCAGTAAATTTATCACCGGTTTCTGTCGTTATGGAAGGCGGATGGATGGCTGTGATTGGGTCACAGCCTTCTCATAACGACCGAAACCGGTGATCACCTTATCGTTGACCATAGAGAATCAGGGCCCAGATAGCTGTAAATCCATGCTCATATGTCGTAAGCAGTTAGGGCAACTTTACGCAGCTCTCACTCACGGCTCCGTCCGCATGAAGACGGGTATGTCCCGGGTATACTCGCTCAGCACCGGGTATATATATACCTGAGGGAGCCCGTTAGCTTCTCCCTTGTACGCAGCTCTCACTCACCCCTAGCGCACGAGCCTGTACACGGCTCTGTCCGAATGAAGACGGGTATGTCGCGGGTATACTCGCTCAGCACCGGGTATATATATACCTGAGGGAGCCCGTTAGCTTCTCCCTTGTACGCAGCTCTCACTCACCCCTAGCGCACGAGCCCGTACACGGCTCTGTCTGAATGAAGACGGGTATGTCCCGGGTATACTCGCTCAGCACCGGGTATATATATACCTGAGGGAGCCCGTTAGCTTCTCCCTTGTACGCAGCTCTCACTCACCCGTAGCGCATGAGCCCGTACACGGCTCCGTCCGAATGAAGACGGGTATGTCCCGGGTATACTCGCTCAGCACCGGGTATATATATACCCGAGGGAGCCCGTTAGCTTCTCCCTTGTACGCAGCTCTCACTCACCCCCAGCGCACGAGCCCGTACACGGCTCCGTCCGCATGAAGACGGGTATGTCCCGGGTATACTCGCTCAGCACCGGGTATATATATACCTGAGGGAGCCCGTTAGCTTCTCCCTTGTACGCAGCTCTCACTCACCCCCAGCGCACGAGCCCGTACACGGCTCCGTCCGCATGAAGACGGGTATGTCCCGGGTATACTCGCTCAACACCGGGTATATATATACCTGAGGGAGCCCGTTAACTTCTCCCTTGTACGCAGCTCTCACTCACCCCTAGCGCACGAGCCCGTACACGGCTCTGTGCGAATGAAGACGGGTATGTCCCGGGTATACTCGCTCAGCACCGGGTATATACCTGAGGGAGCCCGTTAGCTTCTCCCTTGTACGCAGCTCTCACTCACCCCTAGCGCACGAGCCCGTACACGGCTCTGTCTGAATGAAGACGGGTATGTCCCGGGTATACTCGCTCAGCACCGGGTATATATATACCTGAGGGAGCCCGTTAGCTTCTCCCTTGTACGCAGCTCTCACTCACCCGTAGCGCATGAGCCCGTACACGGCTCCGTCCGAATGAAGACGGGTATGTCCCGGGTATACTCGCTCAGCACCGGGTATATATATACCCGAGGGAGCCCGTTAGCTTCTCCCTTGTACGCAGCTCTCACTCACCCCCAGCGCACGAGCCCGTACACGGCTCCGTCCGCATGAAGACGGGTATGTCCCGGGTATACTCGCTCAGCACCGGGTATATATATACCTGAGGGAGCCCGTTAGCTTCTCCCTTGTACGCAGCTCTCACTCACCCCCAGCGCACGAGCCCGTACACGGCTCCGTCCGCATGAAGACGGGTATGTCCCGGGTATACTCGCTCAACACCGGGTATATATATACCTGAGGGAGCCCGTTAACTTCTCCCTTGTACGCAGCTCTCACTCACCCCTAGCGCACGAGCCCGTACACGGCTCTGTGCGAATGAAGACGGGTATGTCCCGGGTATACTCGCTCAGCACCGGGTATATACCTGAGGGAGCCCGTTAGCTTCTCCCTTGTACGCAGCTCTCACTCACCCCTAGCGCACGAGCCCGTACACGGCTCTGTGCGAATGAAGACGGGTATGTCCCAGGTATACTCGCTCAGCACCGGGTATATATATACCTGAGGGAGCCCGTTAGCTTCTCCCTTGTACGCAGCTCTCACTCACCCCTAGCGCACGAGCCCGTACACGGCTCTGTCCGAATGAAGACGGGTATGTCCCGGGTATACTCGCTCAGCACCGGGTATATATATACCTGAGGGAGCCCGTTAGCTTCTCCCTTGTACGTAGTTCTCACTCACCCCTAGCGCACGAGCCCGTGCACGGCTCTGTCCGTATGAAGACGGGTATGTCCCGGGTATACTCGCTCAGCACCGGGTATATACCTGAGGGAGCTCGTTAGCTTCTCCCTTGTACGCAGCTCTCACTCACCCCTAGCGCACGAGCCCGTACACGGCTCTGTCCGTATGAAGACGGGTATGTCCCGGGTATACCCGCTCAGCACCGGGTATATATATACCTGAGGGAGCCCGTTAGCTTCTCCCTTGTACGCAGCTCTCACTCACCCCTAGCACACGAGCCCGTACACGGCTCTGTGCGAATGAAGACGGGTATGTCCCAGGTATACTCGCTCAGCACCGGGTATATATATACCTGAGGGAGCCCGTTAGCTTCTCCCTTGTACGCAGCTCTCACTCACCCCTAGCGCACGAGCCCGTACACGGCTCCGTCCGTATGAAGACGGGTATGTCTCGGGTATACTCGCTCAGCACCGGGTATATATATACCTGAGGGAGCCCGTTAGCTTCTCCCTTGTACGCAGCTCTCACTCACCCCTAGCGCACGAGCCCGTACACGGCTCCATCCGTATGAAGACGGGTATGTCCCGGGTATACTCGCTCAGCACCGGGTATATACCTGAGAGAGCCCGTTAGCTTCTCCCTTGTACGCAGCTCTCACTCACCCCTAGCGCACGAGCCTGTACACGGCTCTGTCCGTATGAAGACGGGTATGTCCCGGGTATACTCGCTCAGCACCGGGTATATACCTGAGAGAGCCCGTTAGCTTCTCCCTTGTACGCAGCTCTCACTCACCCCTAGCGCACGAGCCCGTACACGGCTCCATCCGTATGAAGACGGGTATGTCCCGGGTATACTCGCTCAGCACCGGGTATATATATACCTGAGGTAGCCCGTTAGCTTCTCCCTTGTACGCAGCTCTCACTCACCCCTAGCGCACGAGCCTGTACACGGCTCTGTCCGTATGAAGACGGGTATGTCCCGGGTATACTCGCTCAGCACCGGGTATATACCTGAGAGAGCCCGTTAGCTTCTCCCTTGTACGCAGCTCTCACTCACCCCTAGCGCACGAGCCTGTACACGGCTCTGTCCGTATGAAGACGGGTATGTCCCGGGTATACTCGCTCAGCACCGGGTATATACCTGAGAGAGCCCGTTAGCTTCTCCCTTGTACGCAGCTCTCACTCACCCCTAGCGCACGAGCCTGTACACGGCTCTGTCCGTATGAAGACGGGTATGTCCCGGGTATACTCGCTCAGCACCGGGTATATACCTGAGAGAGCCCGTTAGCTTCTCCCTTGTACGCAGCTCTCACTCACCCCTAGCGCACGAGCCTGTACACGGCTTTGTCCGTATGAAGACGGGTATGTCCCGGGTATACTCGCTCAGCACCGGGTATATACCTGAGAGAGCCCGTTAGCTTCTCCCTTGTACGCAGCTTTCACTCACCCCTAGCGCACGAGCCCGTACACGGCTCCGTCCGTATGAAGACGGGTATGTCTCGGGTATACTCGCTCAGCACCGGGTATATATATACCTGAGGGAGCCCGTTAGCTTCTCCCTTGTACGCAGCTCTCACTCACCCCTAGCGCACGAGCCCGTACACGGCTCCGTCCGTATGAAGACGGGTATGTCCCGGGTATACTCGCTCAGCACCGGGTATATATATACCCGAGGGAGCCCGTTAGCTTCTCCCTTGTACGCAGCTCTCACTCACCCCTAGCGCACGAGCCCGTACACGGCTCCGTCCGTCTGAAGACGGGTATGTCCCGGGTATACTCGCTCAGCACCGGGTATATATATACCTGAGGGAGCCCGTTAGCTTCTCCCTTGTACGCAGCTCTCACTCACCCCTAGCGCACGAGCCCGTACACGGCTCTGTCTGAATGAAGACGGGTATGTCCCGGGTATACTCGCTCAGCACCGGGTATATATATACCTGAGGGAGCCCGTTAGCTTCTCCCTTGTACGCAGCTCTCACTCACCCCTAGCGCACGAGCCCGTACACGGCTCTGTCTGAATGAAGACGGGTATGTCCCGGGTATACTCGCTCAGCACCGGGTATATATATACCTGAGGGAGCCCGTTAGCTTCTCCCTTGTACGCAGCTCTCACTCACCCCTAGCGCACGAGCCCGTACACGGCTCTGTCTGAATGAAGACGGGTATGTCCCGGGTATACTCGCTCAGCACCGGGTATATATATACCTGAGGGAGCCCGTTAGCTTCTCCCTTGTACGCAGCTCTCACTCACCCCTAGCGCACGAGCCCGTACACGGCTCTGTCCGCATGAAGACGGGTATGTCCCGGGTATACTCGCTCAGCACCGGGTATATATATACCTGAGGGAGCCCGTTAGCTTCTCCCTTGTACGCAGCTCTCACTCACCCCTAGCACACGAGCCCGTACACGGCTCCGTCCTAATGAAGACGGGTATGTCCCGGGTATACTCGCTCAACACCGGGTATATCTGCGAGAGTATCTCCGACTGACAAGACAGCTCCACGACGTTCAGGAAGAGAGTGTCGTTGCTGGCCGACGAACTGTTGGAAACAATCGTCTGCAACGGGAGGGAGTGACAATCATTCATCAATGCCCTATTTAAATAGTGATTCACGAAATGACTACCCTGGCCACGCCGGAAGAAGCAAGGTGTCCCGTAAAATTCTGAGAAGAGACGGTTGTTCCACACGGCCTATTTCAAAGGTATTCACCGCGGGATTTCCTGCATTGTTATTATCCACTGCATTGACTGCACCAACCGTGAATGGAATGAGACACCACCACGTATGACAACAAGCGATAGAAGTTATCACTAAAGTCGCTCCACAGCAACTTTGGTGCTGGGGACGTCACAGATGGGCGTGTCGGAGCCAATCAGCGGGCGGTATTCACCAATACTCACATTTAGCTGGCAAAGCCTCACTTATCTATGACGTCACCAGCCCCAAAGTTGATGTAGAACGACTTTACAATACCCGAGGCAAGAGAACGAGATACATCTAGATTAAGGTTGGTAGTTGTTACAAGCGTCACTTCCCTATTACATAATCCGTGATGACAACACCCTTCAAGTTAACGCGACGCGACAATAGTCCGCACCTTTGTCTTTTCTTATATGTGACATCATTACTAATCCAAAACGGTGGAGATAAACGGAGTAAAAGTTATATGTCGGAGACATCACGACGTGTGCTCACGTCGGTAGCGTTGTCGTAGCGCGTGGGCTTGAGCCGACACTTGGCGGCCCTAGCACGGGTCCCTGTGGAACCCCTGAATGTATATAGATCCATGGTACATTGACTACATACACAATAGATACAACACAAGTAGTTTAGTGTGCTCACGTCGGTAGCGTTGTCGTAGCGCGTGGGCTTGAGTCGACACTTGGCGGCCCTAGCACGGGTCCCTGTGAAACCCCTGCATGTATGTAGGTCCGTGATACATTGACTACATACACAATAGATACAACACAAGTAGTTTAGGGTGCTCACGTTGGTAGCGTTGTCGTAGCGCGTGGGCTTGAGTCGACAGTTGGCGGCCCTAGCACGGGTCCCTGTGGAACCCCTGCATGTATGTAGGTCCGTGATACATTGACTACATACACAATAGATACAACACAAGTAGTTTAGGGTGCTCACGTCGGTAGCGTTGTCGTAGCGCGTGGGCTTGAGTTGACAGTTGGCGGCCCTAGCGCGGGTCCCTGTGGAACCCCTGCATGTATGGAGGTCCGTGGTACATTGACTACATACACAATAGATACAACACAAGTAGTTTAGTGTGCTCACGTCGGTAGCGTTGTCGTAGCGCGTGGGCTTGAGTCGACAGTTGGCGGCCCTAGCACGGGTCCCTGTGGAACCCCTGCATGTATATAGATCCGTGGTACATTGACTACATACACAATAGATACAACACAAGTAGTTTAGTGTGCTCACGTCGGTAGCGTTGTCGTAGCGCGTGGGCTTGAGTCGACAGTTGGCGGCCCTAGCACGGGTGCCTGTGGAACCCCTGCATGTATGTAGGTCCGTGGTACATTGACTACATACACAATAGATACAACACAAGTAGTTTGGTTTGCTCACGTCGGTAGCGTTGTCGTAGCGCGTGGGCTTGAGTCGACAGTTGGCGGCCCTAGCACGGGTCCCTGTGCAACCCCTGCATGTATGTAGATCCGTGGTACATTGACTACATACACAATAGATACAACACAAGTAGTTTTAGTGTGCTCACGTCGGTAGCGTTGTCGTAGCGCGTGGGCTTGAGTCGACAGTTGGCGGCCCTAGCACGGGTCCCTGTGGAACCCCTGCATGTATGTAGGTCCGTGATACATTGACTTCATACACAATAGATACAACACATGTAGTTTAGTGTGCTCACGTCGGTAGCGTTGTCGTAGCGCGTGGGCTTGAGTCGACAGTTGGCGGCCCTAGCACGGGTCCCTGTGGAACCCCTGCATGTATATAGGTCCGTGGTACATTGACTTCATACACAATAGATACAACACATGTAGTTTAGTGTGCTCACGTCGGTAGCGTTGTCGTAGCGCGTGGGCTTGAGTCGACAGTTGGCGGCCCTAGCACGGGTCCCTGTGGAACCCCTGCAGGCCTCGCACGGTCCCCAAGCGTCCCACTCGCTGACCGCTTCCACCTCGACTCGGTCTCGCTCGCGCAGGCGCACGAAGTCGGGTTCGACAGACAACTTCAGCCGCTCGTTCATTGGCCACAGGTACCGGGCCTGGTAGTCACGCCACTGGGAGAGGTTGCCGGTCACGGGCAGGATGCTCGACGTCACCGCCACTGGAGAAGTGTGACAGGTTACATGTAGGGTTGCCAAGTTAAAAGAAACTAAACTCAGTACATGTAGGATATCCATAATTAAAATACAAACTATTTACATTTGGAGATGTTAGATTACATTGGATTTGCGTGAGACACATTTGGCGGCCTGGGGCACAGGGGACGAAGGTAACCTTTAGAGCGATCTGAGCAAGGAACATGATAGCCAGATAAGCACTTAATTACTTAAAGCAAATCATTAAAAATAGAATTGAGAGAAACGTAATTTGAATTGGTTCTTTGTTTGATTTTGAAAAACAGTGTTTTTTATCTGTGAATAATAAAGTTTCTGTAGTAAAAGTGGGAAATTGTTAATTATTCAGTACACTGATGTACTGATTAAGGTAGGTATAAAGTTTCTGTAGTAAAAGTGGGAAATTGTTAATAATTCAGTACATTGATGTACTGGTCATTTTAACATCAGTATAAAGTAGTCGAAATCAGCACCGTAGTGATGAAATGATAACGGTTGGCTACCCTAGTTACACGAAGTGTACTAGAGATAGATCGCCTGGTGAAGGCCAGTCGAACTCACAAGCAAGCGCAATGCTACCATTAACGCATTATGGTGCGTTCCCATGCAATTTCGTCGGAGATTGGACTTTGGACATTGGCCAACCGTAGTCCGTAGAATTCTCGACGAACGTCGAGAGCGCGGTGCCAGCGATTGTTGTAAATGGCTATACAATTGGCCAACGTCCGACGTTAGCGTCCGAAAGCATCCCATGGCTACGATTGGTTACCGACCGACGTAAAAGCATGGGATGCTTTCGAGCGTTAACGTCGGACGTTGGCCAATTGTAACCATTTGAAAATGTATTTAGGAAAGATTATTAGCTTTTTTGCAAAAAACATAATATTTGAACAGCAAGTCAACTTAGATTTAAGCCATTCACAAGTTGACTGGTAGTATTTATGATGCCTTGGACAGGGATGAAAGAGTCTTAGCTTAGGGATGAAAGAGTTTTACTAGTCGAAAGTCTTTGATACGGTTGACCACGATATTTTACTAGGCAAATTAGAAATTATTGGCATCCGAGGTATTGTTATGCAACTAATGAGAACGTACCTTAAAAATCGTGAACAAATAGTCAACATTGGTTCGACAAATATATCCCGTACATCACAACGCAAAACTGAGAACACTAGCTCGTAGTTCCACCCTCTGAAAGACTTTCTTTTATGAGTGAAGTTTGTTGCTTTCCTCAAAAAGTGCACAATCCACCTGCCTGTCATATTGGGCTAATTACGTCACTATAAAACAGAGTCGATTAAGAAGTTTCCCAATCAAGGCAGTAATACTCTATCGATAAATACCAAAATTTGTTCTCACGGTCTAGTAGATAGTTAAACTTGAACTGCGTCTCTTGACCCAGTATGCCGTGACAGAAGTAAACCCCCTCATCTCCTTTGGAAACGTTCCTGATTGTCAGCCTGTGTAGTGTGTTCACAGAAACTCGGTCGAGCGAAATGTTGGTTGCCATATCCAATAACACCTCACTAGGAGGATCCTTGAGCATGACGTCACGCCGGTACCACACCTTGGGGGCGTGGTCATCATTCTCGTTGCTGAAACAACAACAACACCTGGCTAGGAGGATCCTTGAGCATGACGTCACGCCGGTACCACACCTTGGGGGCGTGGTCATCATTCTCGTTGCTGAAACAACAACAACACCTGGCTAGGAGGATCCTTGAGCATGACGTCACGCCGGTACCACACCTTGGGGGCGTGGTCATCATTCTCGTTGCTGAAACAACAACAACACCTGGCTAGGAGGATCCCTGAGCATGACGTCACGGCGGTACCACACCTTGGGGGCGTGGTCATCATTCTCGTTGCTGAAACAACAACAACACCTGGCTAGGAGGATCCTTGAGCATGACGTCACGCCGGTACCACACCTTGGGGGCGTGGTCATCACTCTCGTTGCTGAAACAACAACAACAACACCTGGCTAGGAGGATCCCTGAGCATGACGTCACGGTGGTACCACACCTTAGGGGCGTGGTCATCACTCTCGTTGCTAAAACAACAACAACACCTGGCTAGGAGGATCCCTGAGCATGACGTCACGGCGGTACCACACCTTGAGGGCGTGGTCATCACTCTCGTTGCTGAAACAACAACAACAACACCTGGCTAGGAGGATCCCTGAGCATGACGTCACGGCGGTAGCACACCTTGGGGGCGTGGTCATCACTCTCGTTGCTGAAACAACAACAACACCTGGCTAGGAGGATCCCTGAGCATGACGTCACGGTGGTACCACACCTTGGAGGCGTGGTCATCACTCTTCCTGCAATATTTTATTCAAAAGTAGTGCTTGTAATTACTTAAAAACAAATAGGCCTAATATGACTAGTTGATAAATTTCGTACATCCCGCGTATTATCCCCTTCAACATGACAGCGAAGCACTTGAAATTTACAAATTGTAAGCTAGTCTCAATTACAGATTCTTACCTGTTACTATGTAGCCTATTTGTGATCAAGAGAGAACGACTTTTTAGCATAATTTAATGATAATAATATAATGTAATATGTAATGGTAGTGTGGTTGCTGGTAATTATTACATTTACCACAATGTATCTAGGCATCTGTGCCATATACATTCTTGAGGTATATTCATTCCATTTTCCTTGATGGAGTTTGAGTGACGTTATTTGATATTATGATTTTAAAAGATAATACGTAAGAATAGGAACGATGATGAGGTGTGTGATTTCGAATGAGACTTTGGATAGAAGTTGAGAACTTATGTAGAAGATGTTAACGTATTTAATTTCAACAGCGGTGAATAGGGCTTAATCATGTGCAACAACGGAGGGAATTTGACAAACCTACGTAGGGGATCTAGGGCCTATAAGTTGTTGTCCAATGGTAAGAATATAAGGCTCGCTAATTATACTGTTATATTTACAGAGCTTGCTGTGAATTATCTTGATGTGAAGCCCACTCCTTATCATGACTACGTAAGTTAGACTTTATAATATTCCGTGTGACGTTATATACAAAGAAGATAATGCATACCAGTAATGACATTCCATCATAGCTTTTGTCCCAGGTATTGCGTCTATCAGTTTGTAGAGATCATTGGTGTCAGTTCCAATCAGCCGGTTTCTCTCCCTGCAGTAATCACCATAACCAAACTGGTCTGTACCCTCACAAACATAGGTCGCACTTAGAATTATAGACAACACACACAAAATGTAACCGAACATAATGTTGACTGCACACGCACACAATCAATGTTGGTGATGGGTTGCGTCTTGATATCCAAGTTTCTTGCTTGCAGTTTGTGGTTTTTGCAATGTAAACAGACAGAATGGAGGATGATTTGTGTTTAGTTGATATCTACTACTTAAAATAATCAGGTATTGTGAGATAGCAACTTGCTTCAAGTTATTGACAAGGGCGAAGTTTTTTTATTTTTTTATTTAAACATGTCATGTTTTGTTTCGATCAATAATCAAAATGATAAAAGTCGATGGATCGAAATCCCGTATTATGATTGTTATTACCAACTCATGATGATTGATTAATGGGGCTTAACGTCTCATTTTTATGCAACGATGGCTAATCGAGACGATGAGCGGGTGATAATGAAGATGAGAAAGATGATAATGAAGAATAAAGCCACATCCGAATCAGATCCATTGTACGTCGCGTGAGTCGTCATGCGGGAGTCCAGCAAGGGAGGGCAGGGCCAAGTGGGAGGAGAAATATTCAATGGGACAGTGGGGGGGAAAGGGGATTGGGGTGTGGACTGCACTTCGTCTGACTTCTCCTCCTCGACCAGTCCGGCTTGGGTGGCCCTACCAGAAGCATAGGCTTCCGCCGGCATAGCTCTCGGGATCGAAAAGCACGCAAACCTGCCCACCACGATAAGGTGGCAGTCCCTGGGCAGGTTACCAACTCATAACTTGTTAGCAAGCTAACAAGCTGCTGGCATAGGGAAACACAAATAAAAACAATTACGTTTATTGCAATTAAAATACTCAGCATTTCAACATATAAATTATATCATCACAGAATAGGGCCTAACATAATATAATTTTCTTCCATTTATTCATAAATTCATAACAATGATTAAGCATAAGCATGCAGTATACAAATCATGCAGATACTGTTTTTGTGACTTTAATAACTAGGCTAGGCCTAACGATTCAACGATTTCATCGGAATCATGGCACTATGATTCATGTCCGGGTTTACTTACTTTTTCATACTTTATGTTATTCTATTTCTATGAAATGTATATGAAACTATATTATATCTTTCATGTGTTATAATATTATGTTAGTTGTAATATTAGCAAATTTTGTAGTATTTTTATGATTAGTTCAAGTATAATTGAAACTACTAGTCTACCTTTTTTGTCTTGTCTACAAATTGTAATTTTGTAATTTTTGTTATTTGAATTTTTGTAATTTTTTCATAATCAATCAACAAATCTGCACAAATCTAACATTGAAATCACTTTAGTTCTGCCATCTTGCACTGTTTTTTGTTTATGTCTCTAACTTATGTTCTGCCCACACTCAAGGCTTGCCTTCTATGGGCTTCTCACTACTAATAAACATATACTGTTTTACCAATAATGTACTTACAAACTGAGAATAAAATGCTTTTGAATTGAATTGAATTGAATTGAATTGAGTGTGTGCATGTGTAGCAGTTTCTTACTTCTCAGAACTGAATTATCAACTGAATATATCAACTGAAGTCATCCTCTAGTCTAGACGAAAAAATTTGAACTATAATTAATAACAAAATAAACATAGGAAAATTAAAATTTTACCGCTTTTATTTTGTCAAAACATATTAAAATGTTAAATATCTACATGTTAGCTTCAAAACTTTCAAAGTGTTCAGAACTTAAGGAGAATGTATCACCGTTTTCAGTTTTCTAAAATATGCATAACACACAAAAGTTGAAATTGAAACATTGACCTCTGAAAGTACCAAAATGATATTTTTCTTAATTTTTCAGCCGCCAGTACCAAAAATATTGCTACTTTAATCCACTCTACGTAGAACTAAGTTTTGAAAAAAGTACGTGATGGTGATCAACAATGTTCATTGCGGTTCAAGCACATACTTCGGTCTACAACCTAAGCTATATTCAGTTCCGTTATCTGTATTGGTGTTTTGTTTATCACTGCTTTAGTCGACCGGGTACGGCGAGTGTATTTGTACCGCTCGATTAAAACAATGATAAAAAAGATAATGGAACTGACTATAGCTTGGGTTGTAGACCAAAATATGTTCTTGAAACGCAAAAACATTGTAGATCACTATTACGAATTTTTTACAAAATTTAGTTCGACGTGTGGTGGATTAAAGTTACAATATTACCGGTATTGGCGGCTAATTATTAAGGACAAAATAATGTTAGTACTTTCAGAGGTCAATGTTTAAATTTCATTGAAACATTTGTATATGCATATTTTAGAAAACAAAACGGTGATACAACAGGCTTGATAAACTGTGAGATCTGTGAGAAAAAGTAGTCAGCTAAGAACCGTCATGTTTTTTTCAGTCAATTCGCAATTTATATTGTTCTTATCTGTATGTTATAAAAGTTTATGAAAATAAACTTTTTCTACCCTTAGGTACACTTTAAAATTCAAAATGCTATATATTTCAATAGTTTACTCAAGATAATACAACGAAGACAAATTTTCACAGTTAAAAAATCTAAGTTATTACAAACTATCATAAAACAAACCCATTCTTGAAATTTTCACATTGATTTGCATATAAAATTTGTAATACTACAACACTAGTTTTATTGAAAAATCGTCGGTTTAATTTTAGCACTAAAAAATCGTCACTATCCGTCACAAAATAATGGAAAAAGAAACTCTCGTGAAAGGTGTTAGTAACTAAAGACACCAAAGTGGGAGCGTTGAGAAGGCAATGTAGTGATATGTCAGAATTAGAGGGATTAGAAGACAAGCCACACAATTCTCGAAAATTATGACAACAACAATTTGAGTTGAGTTACTTCCGATGTTTGGATACTTTAGATCTTTATACATAAATTACAAAAAACAATATAGATTGTCCTTTTCCCCAAAAACTTCAATGTAAATTGCGAACATACAAGATAACTGCTTCTGCAAAACATTTGGGAAATCATGTGAATTCTTATTTTATTTAAGGTTTTTTTAAATTTAAACACTATGTTCTAAATGTTTAAAAAAAAATATATACCTGGATATCATGACATTATAGTTTTGAAAATGAAACTTAAATTGACAATTTTTGGTACACCTCAGCCTATCAGGCATGCCAGTTTGCATGCACAGTGAACTCTGAAGTATCGCTTTCTGCTTGCGCTTGCGTTGCTTTACCAAAACAATCGTTTTATTTGGCAAAACAATTTATTTTTGATAATTCATTGATTGATCATGATTCCTATATTAAATAATCGCAAAGGATGTTATCTATTTCAGATGTTTAACACGGAATAAGGAATTTAATAATAATAATAAATTATGATGACCGCCAAATAGACAACTATCCTTTTAATTGTTAGTCATCCTTGCCATTTGTGCGTAATACAACCTGCAAGTTATAATGTTATTAACAAAAACAATAAAATAATTTTTCCCGTGTCATTATGGACTTAAGTGACAACGGTCATATCACTGCAGAAATCCAGTATTTGTTGTCATGGTTTCATACCACAGAAAAAAAGTCATGCACACAATTAGAATATGTTTGCTCGTTTAGTGCCGTCCGCAGTGGCCCATGCAGTTGGGGCGCAGGCCCCGCCCTGACCTGCAACCTGGGGACGAGCGTCTGAACCTCGCATAAGGCATAGTTTTAAAAATAATAATTTCCCTTGATTTTCATCTTTCCATCATCTTCAATAACGTCAGTTCAAAAACAGAATCGCAAAGCAATAATAATCAGAATCATAAAATGACAGTTAACCGTCTCAGCCCGGGGTAGAATAGACCCAGAGTTACTCTGCTAGTCGGAAGAGGCGACGAAAGGAGACCCTATCCCTTTCGCCCCACTAACTGTCTCACTACAGATTTCTCCTCCCACTTGGACTTGCTCTCTCTCGCTGGACTCCCCTTTATGACGACCCCCACGATCTGCAATGGATCTGATTGTGATGTTTTTTCATCTTCATCTTCATATTTCACCCTCGATAAGTCAAACTTGCAAAAATATGGGACGAAAAACAGAAATATCATCATTATCATAAAAAGATAGTGATTGTTGAATTAAACAACGCCAATAATTAGCTTCCGGTATAGATGTTATCAACAAAGAAAGAAGGTAACCATGAAAATGAAGGTAGAAAACCTAGATCCCAATGAAAATGAATACCTCATAATGGAAAAATTTAAACAAGTGTAAATCTCGAAATAACGACATGTGTGGCAGGTGTGGCGAGAGCAGTTTAGCAGTTTGTTGTCCTAGACGGGCGATCCGTTCAAGCTGTTGCGCCTCTTCCAGGGCCATCTGCTGCGTGAGTAGACCCGGTATTAGGCCTACCTCGTGGAGTCGCACACGGGCTTGGTTTTATGTGCAAGAGATAATCCTCAAAGGAGGACCGGTTCGTGTAGCTATTGCACGCGCGTTAACACTTCTGGTACGACCACACTAAAGGGGCCGTCATCTAAAGAGTTCATTCGAGTTCTGCGAAATGCCTTCTCCTCTTACCCCCACCAGCGTCCGCGCACGGACGAAGAGAGGCAGTGAAAGATCTAATCTATATAATTGACCGTCGAGCTGTAAACCAAAGCTGTCAACGATCTTCCAATTGAATAAGCTATCTTTCAATACAAATGAATTCTTTTATTCTAATTACATCATTATTAATTGTACGTAGATCTTTCGCTGCCTCTCGTCGTCCGTGCGCGGGCACTGGTGGGAGTAAGAGGGGAAGGCATTTCGCAGAACTCGGATGAACTCTTTAGGTGACGGCTACTTTAGAGCATTTTCCTCCGAACGAACCAAACGAATCAAACGAACCAAGCAACCACGAACACACCGAACAAAGTCTGAGCAAATAGTCGATGTGTTCGGCGTGTTGGTCGAGATCGGCTCGGATCGGCTCGACTCGGCTCGGCTCGGACACACGTCTTGACGAGCCGAATTTGGCCTTGAGCGCTTCGTTCGTTCGGAGGAAAATGCTCAAGTAGTGTGGACGCACCCAGCCTGTTCGCTAATCAATCGGAAATTTCAATAGGGTGTATTCACATATTGCGCACGGTGGCCATACTGGAGGCCACAATGGCATGTGATTGGTAGTTCATTGTTACTACTTACTACGTTTCAGCTGGCATTTGGTTGAAGTTCAACTGTTCTCCAAATTCGATTTGCTACTATTACTGAAAAGCAACTGAAATAAATTCTCTCTTATTTTGGCCACTCTTCTTATTGTTTACAATCAGTGGCGCACCCAAAGGGGGAGGGGCTTTTGGGGCTAAAGCCCCCCAGACCCCACAAACACCGCAAGTTTGTTGATAGTCAAAACTCTTAACGTTTATAATGTTCATTATTATTTTTATATCGTTAATCATCATCATTATCCATCGCCGTTTCCTGCTTCTGGCAGGGTCAGCTTGGGTTTCACAACCAAATTTTTCCACCTCTTCCTATATTCCCACAATCGTACTTCCTCTACTTGCTTTATCATTAATAATGATGATGAAAATAATATTGAATTTTGAAATAAAAACGTCTTAATAGTGTAGGCCTAGTCCTGTGCGCTGTAATCGGATCGCGGTATTTATTTTTTTTAGAACTGCACTTTGTTTTAAAGACTGCTGAAAGCATAGCGACAACTTTTCGAACCCAACCAACCCTATTGCAAATAATGCATAGTTTCCTCAATAGGTAGCATATAACTATCAAAATATGTAACTGTAGTAAATAAAAGTATTCGGTTTCTGGTTTCCGTCTTCAACAGGTTTTGGTCAGAACATTTCCGCGTGTTCAATACTAATTAATAATATTTATATTGTGATGATGTGATCTTTTCACTAAAACAATTAGTGCAAATAAAAATAAACGGGGTTGCAAGTCTTTGCTCACCTACATTTTTGTTTTACATTTATTTATATTAAGTACACCCACTAGGGTTGGCCTGCCCCCCCTAGGATAAAATCCTGGGTGCGCCACTGTTTACAATGGCACACAGTCATAATCATTTCCGTAAACTTTATCAGGGGATGTACGTGTTCAAACTAACATTATGTCACGTAAACAATATTCTTCGTTAAATGAATGTTGAAATGTGACGTCACGTGAATACTCCCTATAGGGGGTATACTTGCACTTTGGCCGCGTTGCCATATCACATACCTCAGATGTGCGAGCGACCGCTACTGCAGTGAGTGTTGAATCGTGGCAACGCTGCAGTGCACACTATCCGCCGGAACCCACTTATTCCGCATTAGTGGAGAGTGTCAAATCTCGACTTGCACATAAAATGAAGTCCCTCACTGAAAGAACCCCATAACATGGGCACACGACGTCCGTCTTTCTGATACGACAGGGACATAAAGTATTCTAACAACTAAGAATGTTGAACATCTTGGATAGATAGAGTGGTAAATGAGGAAGTATTTGACAGAGTAAACTAAAAAAAAGATAGTATAGGGATAGTTTAGTTACAGACTTTCTTGAAAAAATATAACTATTTATAGGGAACACTGTATCGCTTATTTAAATTCCTAGCTATCCAATAAATATGTGCTTCCTTCTCTGGCCCGCTCAGGTTATTTGGCAGGGCGTCAATGTCTGAGGAGATGAGCTCTGTCCTGAAAACCCAATGTACATAATTTGCAAGTTGCTGGTTCCTTTGTTATTTGAAATCGCTCATTATACTCTCTTTTTTCCAACAAAAACACTGAACATGCTCTATTTAATAAACTTTAAACGGTAACTATTTATTAACAATTCTAACACTTTTCCAATATCGGAATGAATGAATTAATTAATTAATAAGTGAGTAGGCCTAAGTTAGGCCTAATTAATTGGTCGTCGAAGTTTACTCCAATAGAACAGAAAACAATTTCACCGCCACTACACTTCTTCTGCAATTCTTCGCAAAGGTGTTGCAAACAGCAAGAAAAATAAAATCTTAGTAATGATAAAATTTGAAGGATGTGTAGGCCTAATAATTCATTTTTCGTGTTATATTATTGCATATTGCACCAAAAATGAATTGCACCTTCAAATTATACGTCGTCTTCCGAATCAAATCCATTATTCGGAGATCACAATTTAGCGATTTTTAGCGTTGTCTTTGCAGTTGGCAACACCTTTGCGAGAAACCTACGAGAAGTGTAATGGCGGCGAAATTGTTGTCTAAAACTTCGAATTCATTTTGGTATCGAAATTGTTAAGATTGTTAATGAAGTTGTTGTTCAATATTTATTAAATACCGCTATTTGAATGTTTTTCTTACAAAAACCGAGTATAAAAAGCGATACGTTGTGTCCTATTATTACCAACAAAGGAAGAAAATTAACAGTGCAAGAGCGAGTGGAAGGGGAAACTATTAGAGGCCGAAAAAGATTGGAATACGTGTAGCAGTGATTCAAGAATAGGATAGGCCTAATAGAAATGAAAAACAGCCATAATATGGGCAAGCACAGAGGGTTGATTCAACCCGATCTACGGCTTGATAAAATGGAGTAACTGTTCTGTTAATATTGGGGATATGTAATGACGTAAGCAAAATAGACTAATGCAACGGGATTGGTCAGTCAAGTTACATGACAATATGTTTGGGCAAAATTGAAACAAAACAGTCACGACATTAGTGGATTAAGCGATTTTTAATTTTTGAAACTTAAACTTAATTTTGGCACCGTAGAAATTGAACCTATAACAACATAGAGAAATAAAAATTGTTCAAAAATCCCCTCTAACATCTATGATCTACATTTGGAATTTGTACTACACTTCGACGGTGTGTTCCTTTCAATGTAGACCTTGACAGGGACCCGGTTTTTGTGAACAAACTTCCTCATCTCGTCTCCCTCAACCAGCAACGTGTATATCCCGCTCGTATAGAAGTTCAGCACCTGCGTCGGTCGCCGACATGGCAACACTGTACCTCGCCGCACGAGGTTCTCCGATCGATCAATCGAACGCAACTCGAACCAGTAGTCGAAACGCGACAAATTGCTGTGCGGGAACGCCACCCCTTCCACGGTGCCGTGAAGCGAGTTCTTACACTTGGTGAAGAATATCCAGAACACCTCATGATGCGCTATCTGCACGAAGGATTGGCCCGAGAGTCCGTTGAGATCTATCTCGCAGACGGCCGGATTCGTCCTGAGGAGACCCTCTGAATGATCGTCGTGGACGTGATCCAACAACTGCAACATGTTCCTGCCGTGCCAGTTGCAGAGCGATATGAACCCGCAAGGGTTGTTCTCGGTGAGGGTAGAGTTGACCACGAAGTGACATCGGATCACGTAGTTGCATTGGGTCTCGTGTTTCTCAATCAGAGACTTGTTGAGTACTTCCTTGCAACCGTTGTGTTGGTTCCTGCACGAGACCCTCAACAGTTCGCTCACCTTCTCTGCGAAGAGGTTGCGGACGTCGGTGAGAACTCCGTTGCACATGCTACACTTGTTGATCTTTGGACGACACTTGTAACAGAGGTTGTGTCCGTTGCAGCATTGGACTATTGGCGAGCGACAGAAGCGGTAGCAGATGGGACAAGTCAGTTCGGCTTCCAGCATCGACGTCAGACTCTTTTCTCTAACTTCCCCAGTCTCGTCCATGTTGGTGTTTCCTCAGCACGGTTTTGTGGATTCTAGTTAGTGGAAAACAATCATACCGGTATCTTCGGTGCGATTAAAACTGATGATTGGTGGTGGATGAAATTGAGTTTCTACTGGAATTTGACATGCCAAACATTTCTCTACGTGCCAAACAATGTGGAGTAAACACCAAACGAAACTTGCCATCTAAATTATTTTGGATGGTTTTTCACAAAACACTGCCATCTAGATTCTAAAGACCTCCAACAAAGGTTCACTAAATATCCGCTAGGATCGATTGATGTTTGGACTTAACGTCTCATATTTTTGCAACTTGGCTAATGCAAGGTCTACTGGATTTACTCCTAGCGGAGTAATTACAAGCGATCTAGTGGACCTTGGGCTAATGGAGACCAAAGATTACTGAGTGAGGGAAGATGTTTCATCGCCGTGTTAAAATATCTGCGCGAGTGTTGTCAAAAATTTTTAAGTCTCACCACTAGTTCGACTTCTCACCGCAAGGAGCGCTAGCTCAGCACATTTGAACTTCGTTGCCGCCTGGCGGGATATATTTGAACTCGGTTCTGGCATCGGAAGAATTCGGCTCGGACACTTCCTTCCCTCGGCGCTGAGTCGAACGACCGAGGTTCCCGCTCAGATTTAAACTTTTGGAAGAGCGAGCTCTTGCGGTGAGTTCGAACTACATGTCGGACTTAAAAAATTTCACTCAGACACGCGCAGACGATTTCCCATAACAGTGAATTATCTTCCCTCACTCAGTAATCTTTGTCAAGACGATGAGATGGTGAAATATGAACATGAAATAGGGGGCTGTTTGGAGGAAAAGGGCAAGTGGGAGGGCGGGGTGAAAAGGGGAACGAGCAGAAGTCTTCGACAAGCAATTCGACGAACTAGCACCAGAGGAGTTGTAGAAACTCGATTTTATATTCATCGATAGCAAATACTCAATAATGTTCTAACAATCGATAATGATATATAGCTAAGTTAAGCAACATCGGACTAGGTCAGGAAAAGAGAGTGTGACCGCTCTGTTCCGAAACGCTAACTATAGTTGGATAGAGCAGATTTGGGGGTTCGAAAGCTTGTGTAACAACCTCGATAGTCTCGTCAACACTGCTCGGCTGCCTTAGTGGTTAGTGGAGAAACCTGTATGTCTGTCTGTATGTACCGTCCTTGCGCATGGGACGTAACGCCAATGGTACTTTTAGTACTTTTCGATTTATAAGTAGGCTACGTACCGGTACCAAGATTCCTGTCCACCCTTCTTCATCACCATTTATTTATCACTATTTGATAAACTTGCAATAGTGGAGCCTCAGTCCAGTTGCAAATAAAACATATATAAAACAGAATGATGACCGACCTTTTCTCATCTCTTTCGATAGACAGAGTGAGTTTCCACTGAGGTAAATCTTCATGGGCCCAAATAAGAGAACCAACAATCGCTCTGATGGAATATGCTAAACAAACTAAATGGCCTAGCAGACAAAGGGAACAGCAATAGAGTTAGGTTGGTTTTGGGCCCATGAACTCATTCAGCTCTGACAGTAGCCCGGGACTTTCCCTTCGTTAGAACGCTATCGTCATCATCGTCATCGTCATCGTCAGGTGATAAGGCGATGGCCCACACAAGAACCGTGTTCACCTGTCTGCTACAACAGTAGGGGGAAGTGATGTGCTGTGTCGCTCCCAGGCTGCACATGCGAACATGTTTAGAATTTGGTGTTTAGCGTCGCCGTTCTCTGTAATATACAATTTTTCAGGGGTCCTAATTATGAAGAAAAGTATCACACGCCAACTAGAAAAAATAATTACGTTTACGAAACGTTCAACGAATTTTTGAAAATGCAAAAAAAACTGCATGTCTTCATTTCATTCGAATGATTTTCCTACTACCAAATATTAGTAAGGTATTTGCTACTACTTACTCAAAATGTACAGTCTGAGTTTAAAGGGGTAGTCAGGTGAAAAACTAAAAAACTACCATTTGTATGTATGTCTACCCTCAAATATGGAAAACATGACTAAAAGATGCCATACTTTAAAAGCAGGCGGTAAAAAAATATTGAAAACGCGATTTTTTGGCTTGTTGCTACCAAATAGCACCGAGCAACTTTTCTCTTGGTAATTCCCAAGTACAAAAAATGTTGCCTCGAGATAGTAAAACCACCGCTTAAGTGGGGCACTCTTATCAAAAATCGATCAGGAGTTTATATATGCGTCGTTTCTCTACCGATAACATGCTTCTTAGTACGAACGTGTACTTCTACAAAATGCCCTGTAATTAATTTGTTTGTGACTTGATGTGTAGAAAAGTTGCAATCTGTTTTGAGCGGCACTGTCCGCAGTCGCCGAGTGTTTCGCGGAGCGCTGGCTGGACTCGTATTACACAATGAGTTCTCTGTCTATTAGGATTTAGGAAGGCACTAGCGAGCTCAGAACCGATACAGCTGTACTACGCTTTAGAAGAAAAATGCAGCAGAGCTGGCGAAGGGAACCTGGAAGAATAGCTAAATGTTCACGATTCTTTTCCTTGCATTGAAGCAACCTATATCAATTTTATTTAACACATATCTGAATTTCGTGCACTTATGACTCATTGGTGATTTGCTAGTTTTTCACTTGACTTCCCCTTTAAGTTAATATTTCAATTGCAACCATACAAAATTTCATGTGTCAAATACTTCCTGAGAGCAGAAAAGAGGTGAAAAGCGTCTTGTAAAGCTTGAGAACAGTGTTTGGTTCCAGCAGCCCCCCGAGCCCTGCATGACAAGAAGATGTTCCACACGAAACGAGTTCCTTTGTCTGAGACAACAATGGTCAGACCTCTCACGGGAAGCGATGGCGATGCGCTGTATGGCCTCGAGGAGTTGTTATAGACCTCCAGACTGCAGGTACAGTACTGTAATACTTGACAACACACGGCGTTGTATAGCCTACAACCCCACATAACATACAGGATCTTGTGTCACTGTATGGCCTCCAGGAGTTGTTATAGACCTCCAGACTGCAGGTACAGTACTGTAATACTTGACAACACACGGCGTTGTATAGCCTACAACCCCAAATACATACAGGCTCTTGTGTTGCTGTGGTACAGTACTGTAATACTTGATAACACACGGCGTTGTATAGCCTACAACCCCACATCACATACAGGCTCTTGTGTTGCTGTGGTACAGTACTGTAATACTTGACAACACATGGCGTTGTATAGGCTACCACCTCACATTACATACAGGTTCAACAAACATTACATTCAAAATGCATGGTGGCTTCTTCCGGGCGCAATTTTTGATCTCTGATTAACAGAATATCGCCGGATTTAAGTTTGGTGAAACTGGCCATTAGTTATTTAAATTCAGCCTTTTTAAAAAAAATTGTATGTGTAGTAATTTGTGATTATTTTTATTACTTATATTTACTTTTTAAATTAGGCCTACAAATTTTATTTAGTAAATTTGAATAATATTCGCCAATGATCTAGGATAGGTCTACATCAATTCAATCAATCAATCAATCAATCAATCAATCAATCAATCAATCAATCAATCAATCAATCAATCAATCAATCAATCGATCAATCAATCAATCAATCAATTGTATCGGAATCACAACCGCCATGACGTAACTTGAGAACTATGAATAATTAGAAAATTAAGAAATATTTAGTTTTAAGATTTTGTTTTTATAATATGATGTCAACAAATATAAAAATAAAAACTCCCACTTTTTCGATTCTCATTCGAGAAAAAGTAAAATGTCATACCTACGTCCGTTCTAGAGGTCAGTTGGTGTGCACACGGCCGAGGAAGAAACAGCAAATAATGTGCCAACCTCAACCTTGCTGTGGCAGCGACGCACGGAACAAGACGTACTGCCTACACTTCCACGTTCAGCCGGCGCGACACAGCTGCTGTCGACAACGAATATGCTGCTAGCTACCGAACACGACTCGCACTAGCACTCGCAAGGGTGCAGAAAAAAACAACGAATGTTACAAAATGGATACCTCAACTAACCAAATAAATGAGAAAGTAAATTGTGAGGCGTTCATCTTTGCACCTTCAGCACAATCGAAGGGCGTACGACTTGTCTCTAGTCACTACTATTACTAGTCTAGTCATGAATGAAATCAAGCTGACGCCAAAGGAAATAGTACTTCAATAAATCACATGTATACTTTTAATCTATCTATCTATATACATTATAAGCAAGTGCCTGACTGGCTGACTGACTGACTGAGTAACTGACTGACTGACTGACTGACTGACTGACTGACTGATTGACTGACTGCCTGACTGACTGACTGACTGACTGACTGACTGACTGACTGACTGACTGACTGACTGACTGACTGACTGACTGACTGACTCATCGACGCCCAGCTCTATCCGTTTAACCTAGGAACATGAAAGTTGGAATGTGGTTACCCACTAAAAGAAGGACTTTTGGAAATTCTGGACCTAAGGGGATGAACACGGGGGTTGAAGTGGTTTTTTAGAATACTTATAAATCAACAACCGGAAATGATGCAGAAGAAGGTGTGCCCGCAAGCCAGAAAGTAGTCATTGATTTGATGGCTAATTTGGTGAACCTGGTACACACTGTTTCTAGACAATTGGTACAGTTCCCCATTACTATTCCAAAAACTTTCAAATGAGCTGAAAACTAATGCAGTGGGCACGGTCAGATCAAATCGTAAACAGATGCCACAGCAGCTTGCTGAAAAAAAAAAATGAAAACAGGGGAAGCTGCGCGTATGACCAGCAAAACTATGCTCGCCTTGAAATGGCAGGATAAAAAACCTGTCAACATGTTATCTACCATGCACGTAGGGGTAGAAAGTACTGTAACAGGGAAGCGGCGGAGAGTACGTGGTGGTGGAGATGCTGACGAGTCTGTGAAAAAACCTAGAGTTATCATTGAGTACAATAAGAGGATGTGAGGAGTGGACAGGCAAGACCAAGTGCTCGCTTCATGTCCGGTGATGCGTCGTTATGTAAAAGGATAAAAAAAAAAACTATTTTACATAATGGATATGTGCATTTTTAATGCCATGGCAATTCATAAAAAAAAAACTAATGGTACGTTTACAGCTACGCGTTGCGAGTGAAGCGAGATCGCGAGCTCCAATCAGCAGCCGAGTTTCAAGCAAAGAAGTTAATAGTTTCACGCAAACTCGGCAACTGATTGGAGCTCGCGCCTTCGCTTCGCTTGCAACGCGTAGCTGTAAATCGACTATAAGAAGGAACTGTCTTACGTAGACTTCCGCCTAAACTTAGTGGAACAGATGCTAGGTCGAGTCACCCTTCCCGCCTACAAAACCCGAGGGCGAATGTCCGCTGGCCCATCACCGCTACAGCTACAGACAAAGGCAGGGGGACACTTTCCAGCATACATCCCTCCAACAGAGAAGAAAGCTGAACCAATAAAAAGATGTGTTGTGTGCCTGAAGGTTGGGAAGAGGAGCGAAACAAGGTGGCAATGTGAAAAATGCAGCGTGGCATGGCACAATTGCCACATTGTTTCAAAACGTTCCACACAGAGGACAAGTACTAGCACATCAGGTAGGCCTAAAGATCAACTTTCAAAGATACACTTGTCACCCCCCGCCCCCTTGCGGTCGGGGTGTTACCTGCGGCGAGGGTTGAGAGAGACCAAGGCAGGGACAAGACAGTACGAGTTGAGGACGCGACCTGTCAGCACGTGCCGTGTGCGTGAGCGGTCGGTCTACCCTTGTGAACGGTGACTGTTGTTAATTACGAACTTACGATCGAGTGTTTACTTTGCTTAGGTTATTCATATTAGTTTCTGTGCACAGAGTTAGTTTAGTTGCGTGTTAAGTATAAATCGAAAGCATAATCATTTAGTTCTTATATTGTACATACATCATCACCTTAGAAATAGAACTTCACGGCGAACATTTTCCCGTAAGTACCTCTTTTAGGTTGGAATTCATAGTCGGCCCCTACACCTAGGGGCGCCCATTGTTACCAAGGTAACAGTTGTTTCCATGTTATTTTCCATAAACAAAACAAATCCATAGCAACAATGGGTGCCCCTAGGTGTAGGGGACGACTATGAATTCCGGCCTTAGTTTTCTTGTTCGCCCCCTGAGGGCGACAAGTGGGGGCTCGTCCAAACGTAAACGTACACTTTTTTATTACAATGGAAAATAATTCACTCGATTTGTTAGCGTCAGTGGCGTGTGATAGTGCCGGGCTGCAAGGGCAGCAAGTGCCCATGCAGCGGAACGCTGTAATTGGAACACCCTGTGGTACATTGTCCGCGGACCAGGCGACACTTCGGCGGGCGAGCGAGCACGCGTCCGGTCGGGTGTCTTGCAGTGGCCGCCCTGCAGGCGCATTCCAGCTCGGCACAAACAACCCTTTCCAAGAAGTGCACAATGGCCCGCGCACTCTCAACTTGACAGCAGCTGGGTATGGTCCAAGTGTGCACAACTTAATGGCTCCGACTCACGAACTTTCCCCACCCTATCACTTGGCCCTAGCACCATTTCTCAATCCTTCTCCCCAATTTTCCCCATCATCAAACCCCTTTTTAGATAACCACCATGCCCCCAACCTCATAGATTTACATCAACAATCACAACTTCCAACTGCACTCCCTCCACAACCCTGTCACTCAAACATGGGACTACACAACACGATGGCTCCCTGTGACTCAAACCCCGCCCCCATGACTGGGGACCTAACCCTTCCACGTGATGGTCCATCCTCCTGGTCGCTAAAAATGGACCTTCCGACTTTTAGCGGTTTTGGTGACACCACGTCGCCTGAGATGTTTCTGACAGCCCTTCAACGATACTGCAGGGGTCAGGGCATAAATGACACTGTGCTGGTAGGCCGAGTTTTGCCATCGGCTCTGGTCGGTGATGCATACCAGTGGTGGTCCTTTCATGGGGGATTTGCGACATGGGAGGCTTTTGTTCAAGCGTTTCATAGTGAGTTCAGTGCTGCCGACTACTTGACCCGGCTACGACGTGAGCTTGACTCACGTACGCAACACCCAGCTGAGCCCTTAGGCCGCTTTATACGCGTGATAGCAGCCTATTATGATCGTATAGGGGACCGTGTCTCGGAGGCGGAGAAAATTCAACGAGTGCGCTCTCAAATGCACCCTGACTACCGCCGGTTGATTCAAGGTCGCTCTTACGCTTCCCTACAAGAGCTCGCGGCTGCAGCACCCGGGTTGCAAGCAGAAGCCTGGCAGATTTTTTCGTATCGTCCCCCCCCTTCTGGGGCAAGTGCGGTTGCCAAAGACTTAGCCTTTTGGGACCAACCAGGGTCTGGCTGGAAAGATCTATCTCTGCAACCCTCGGCCATGCATCTACTCTATGGCCGCGAAGTGATCACAAGACAAACTGCCGTGGCTACTGCCCCGCCCACACAGTCACAGGGCCCTACACACAGCAGACCACAAGTAGCCCCACAATCTGCTCTCACTCGCCGGCAGAAACAAGCTAAAGCTAAGCTGAATCCAGCTTGTTGGACGTGCAATCAGATGGGTCACTTCGAAGTGCACTGCCCCCTTCTCAAGCCGTCGGGAAACGAGATGGCGTAGCTCCAGTCGAGGCACCACTATCGCGGAGCTACGCAAGTTGTTCTGAAGTGGCACAAGTGCAAACCGTAGAGAGCACTGCTAGCCCTCTCATTGAGATAGCTATAGGCGGCCAGATATTTTTGGCTCTCATTGACACGGGGTCTAGTATAAGTCTGGTTGGGCAACGTGCACATGACGCAGCTATAGCAGCAGGGTCCACTGCATTGCGTAGTCCTGTGTCCTTACAACTTGCATCCGGATGGGCACAATCCGATTCATATATGCAGATCTCTTTTACGTTTCAAGGAGGGCAAGTACACTATAAAACCTTTCTTTACCTTCCTAGTTTATCACATGATGTTGTATTGGGAAGAGATTTTTTGTCCCTTACTGGCATGGTCCTTGACATTTCCCGGGGAGTTTGGGTCTTGGGTTCAGTTCTCCGACAATTTAGACTACCAGATGTGCAAGAGCTTAACGCCCAAGCTATAGTGCACACTAACGTCATACGCCCAGCCCACGAGAACTCTGAAGTCTTCAGCAACCCTTCTCCGACTAAGCCCATTCTCCTTGATCAAATTCAGTATGTCCCGCCCCTTATTCAAAACAAGGCGGCGCAGCTACTATCCACATTCGAAGATATCTTCACTCCTGTGCCGGGGCTCACTAGTGTTGCAGAACACACTATTGACACGGGCAGTGCCACACCTATCCGCTGTCGTCTTCGTCCTATTAATGATACTAAACGGGCCATATTAGACAAAGAAATTGATGCATTGCTAGCCCAGGGTCTTATCCAACCATCTACTAGTCAGTGGGCTAGTGCACCGGTCCTTGTTCCCAAGAAATCAGGTGGTCATCGCCTCGCCGTTGATTACCGTCGACTGAACAAACTTCCCACCGCTCCCACGTGGCCTATGCCACGCACTGATTGGCTGTTGGCACAGGTAGGACGGGCTAAATGGTTTTCCACTATCGACCTATCGCAAGGATTTTTTCAAATTCCAGTTGCCAAGGATGACATCCCCAAAACAGCCTTCTTGTGCCACAGAGGCACCTACGAATTCACCAGAATGCCATTCGGGGTGACTGGAGGGCCTGCTACATTCCAACGGACCATGGACAAAACCTTATCAAAATTTCTCCACAAATTCTGTCTCACATTTCTCGATTACATAATTGTGTACTCCGATTCTCTTGAACAACATCTCGAACACTTGCGGCTCGTGTTTGAGTGCCTGAGAGCCGCAGGGTTTACCGCTAATCCAAAAAAGATTCAGCTGCTTCGATCCACACTTCCATTTCTGGGCCATGTCATTTCACGAGGCTCATACGGCCCCGACCCAACCAAGGTGTCGGCTATACAGAATTTCGGAGCTCCACGGACTGTCAAAGAACTTCAGTCGTTCCTTGGTTTGATAGGCTACTACCGCTCTTTCATCAAGGGATTTTCCACTATGGCACAACCTCTCTCAAATCTGTTGAAAAAAGATACTAGATGGAGGTGGAGCGCGGTAGAGCAAGATGCATTTGAAAATCTTAAGTGTACTTTAGCTGCTACCGTTTCTCTGGCGCTGCCAGACTTGAACCGTCCGTTTGTAATCGAAACCGATGCCTCAGGAGTGGGTTTAGGTGCCATTCTACTTCAAGAAAATGAGGACACGGGACTCCTGCAGCCCATATCCTTCATCAGCCGAACTCTACACCCTCATGAAAGGCAGTATACGGTCCAGGAATGGGAATGCCTCTCAGTGGTATGGGCCGTGGATAAGTTCAGGCCCTACATCGAGATGGCGCCATTTCAAGTTCTGTGTGATCACGCCTCCTTGTCGTGGATGTTTACGACGGACGTCACGTCAAGCCGTGTCAAGCGGTGGGTCCTACGTCTGCAAGGATTGAACTGCACAATCAAGTACCGCAAAGGCGCGAGTAATGTCCCTGCTGATAAACTAAGTCGCTATCCTGTGCCCGACGAGCCACCTTCCATCTCTTCCTCTGCACCAGGTTGGATTGCTGACGATCTGTTCCCTGTCGACATACCCAACGAACCACAGGGGATTAAATTTGAAGAGGTAACTACGGTCACCATAGCTACACCCTCTGCTCTCGATATACGACCTCTACAGGATGTCAGTGCCTTAGTAGCAGCCCAGCGGCAGGACACCGATATAAGTGAGGCCATTACTTGTCTTACAACACTAAATCGCTTCCCACCGACAAACTAAGAGCTTCCCGCATTCGAGCAATTTTAAGTGAAAGTAAGCTTGCTGACTCGGGCCTCTTTGTGCGTGAAGTTGATGGGAAACCGGACACCATATGGGTACCGAACCAATTACGAGGGTTAATTCTTGAAACGTACCATTCTTCTCCTCTGGGTGGTCACATGGGTTCCTCCAGAACGCTAGAGAAAATACGTGGACGTTTCGTGTGGTTGGGCATGCGGCAGCATGTTCTTGACTTTGTCCGATCATGTCCTGTTTGTCAACGGGCGAAACCTCGAAATTGTAAACCATCCGGACTCATGGAGAGCGTACCTGCAGCTCAGCCGTTCACTGAGTTGAGTATAGATCTCATGGGTCCCCTGCCCACTACAGCCCGTAACAATAAGTACATCCTACTGATTCTAGACAAATTTACTCGGAACTTCGAGGTATATGCCATTCGTACCCCATCTTCTCGTGTGGTCATTGACAAGGTGGAAGAGTACTTTTGTCGCTATGGATTTCCCCTGTCCGTAAGCAGTGACAACGGAAAGCAATTTGTAAGCCGCATCTGGAACGCTGTAATGAAGAGGTCGGGGGTGGCATCCTATCACACTGTGCCTTATAGACCATGTGGTCAGCAAGTCGAACGACACAACGGTACCTTCAAAACAGCCTTGAGATGTTTCTGTCAAGAACATAAACACTGGGATCTATATCTACACGAGATTGGGTTTGCCATGCGAACATCTGTAAGTGAGGCCACTGGTATGACACCGGTAATGCTAACCTTTGGTAGGGAATTACGCAACCCATGGGACTTGCAAGCAGACCTACAGGAGCCCACTTCTCTCTCGCAGCATGATTATGCCATAACACTACAAGCACGCATGAAGACGGCCCTCGCTTTTGCCCAGGAGCATATACTGAAGACCCACACTCAACAAGAAACAGCCTACAATGCTGGACGATCGGACACATCGTTTGCGATAGGGGAATTTGTGCTCAAGGCATCTCATCCACTCAGCAGTGCTGCGCAGGGCACCACCGCCAAACTTGCTCCACGATGGTTAGGGCTGTATCGTGTGTCAGAGCGCAGAGGTAACGTGTATACGCTTCAAGAGCCAGGTACACGGAAGGCCGCTGGCAAAGCCAAAGTGGATCAACTAAAAGCTTGGATAACAGCACCCATCTGGGCTACTCCCAACCAGATCGCCCCTGCCCCACCCACTACCAGTCTTCCTGTAGGGCGGAAACTCCCTAGCCTCTCAGCTGATGCCCAATGCGACAAATCATGCTTGCCATCCAAACCATCTTCTTCCCCAGTTCCACCTAACCCAAATATGTTACCTGCCCAGCCTGTCTCTCCTACTCCGGTCATGCCAAGAGTTGAGAAAAACAGCACATCTTCGAGAAGCCACCTCACACCTTCGCCGAAGGATGGATGCGGAGTCCACCCGTGCACTTCCTCTCCACCATCAGCTCCTCGCGGACGCTACAACTTGCGACGTCGACCATCTGTTTTTCAAGGGGGGGAGGATGTCACCCCCCGCCCCCTTGCGCTCGGGGTGTTACCTGCGGCGAGGGTTGAGAGAGACCAAGGCAGGGACAAGACAGTACGAGTTGAGGACGCGACCTGTCAGCACGTGCCGTCAGTGGCGGATCCAGGGGGGGGGGCGGTAGGGGCGATCGCCCCCCCCTTGATTCTTAAAAAGCTAATTTTTATATGAAATGAATATGTTCAATCACCAGAAATATCGCATATTGCATGTGACTTGTAGGGTCGTCTGTTTTTCTATTCTTTAAAAAATGTTTAGTTAAAAAAAGAAGTTTCATTATAGTATCATAATTATAACAGTTGTTCAATAAAGGCCAATTTAATCATCTAAAAGTGTATTTCTGAAAAGAATATCATAAACTCCCATATTTTACCTCCCTCCAAGGCCTATTTTAGTGCGCAACTGCAAATAAAACATATTGTATTATACCATCTCTAAAGCCATTAAAACACGTTTTTAAAAAAATGCCTTAGAAAATTTTTCCCTGCGGGGCTAAACTGGGGGGCCGCGCCCCCCAGACCCCCCGGCGCTGCGCCACCTAAGTCGCCCCCCCCTTGGAGAGGTCCTGGATCCGCCCCTGCGTGCCGTGTGCGTGAGCGGTCGGTCTACCCTTGTGAACGGTGACTGTTGTTAATTACGAACTTACGATCGAGTGTTTACTTTGCTTAGGTTATTCATATTAGTTTCTGTGCACAGAGTTAGTTTAGTTGCGTGTTAAGTATAAATCGAAAGCATAATCATTTAGTTCTTATATTGTACATACATCATCACCTTAGAAATAGAACTTCACGGCGAACATTTTCCCGTAAGTACCTCTTTTAGTTTTCTTGTTCGCCCCCTGAGGGCGACACACTAATTACCTACAAAATAAAAAAAATTGTAATTGTTGGCTGATTTTTACCAAACATATTGTACTTTGTGTGTTCATATGTGTTTTTGGTTCTTATTATACAATTTAAATACAAAACGA
Source organism: Isoperla grammatica (assembly GCA_945910005.1). Classification (NCBI taxonomy): domain Eukaryota; kingdom Metazoa; phylum Arthropoda; class Insecta; order Plecoptera; family Perlodidae; genus Isoperla; species Isoperla grammatica. Next base: position 104,365,500 of record OX246737.1, read on the forward strand.
CTACAATTTTTCTCCAAACAAACCATAGGCCAATAAATAAATAAAAATATGTTTTACCGTTTTCCGAAAATCCAGTTAACGGGGGTGGAAGAGAGAGTGATTCTTTTTATAAGAACACTATTACATCTCAAAAACCGAACACGTTACACGTGAAATTAGGGGGTTACATATTCCGTTAAAAATTAAGAAGTACATATTTTACCATTTCACTCAAATCCTGTTAATTGGAATGAAAAGGAATGGTGGCGTGGAGATGGTGAATTTTTAATTTGTAAAACCAAAAATGTTCAAGACATGAAATTTGGTACATAGATTCTTCTTCAAAAATAAAGAAACACGTATTTTACCATTTTCCTAAAATCCAGTAAAGGGCTGTGAAAAAGAGGGCGGATTTTTTTTAACTAAACCATGTACTAGTTGTGAAATTTAGTCTCCTTTAAAAATATGTTTACAGACGTAAAAATTGGTATTTATATTCTTCTTTACGAATAAATAAACACGCGTTTTAAATGATCGATTGATTAATGTGCAACAATGGCTAATTGAGACGATGAGCGGATGATAATGAAGAAATCAAGTTAAGGCGGGTGAAAAGGAAGGGGTGAATTTGGTTTTTCGAAAACTGAAAACGTTATACACGTCAAACTCGGAAATTAGATTTTGTTTTATTAAATAAACAAACTCAAAGTATCTATCTTTTGAAAATCCAGTTGGGTGTGATGAAAAAGTGGGGGTTAATTTTTTATGAGCGCCGTAGGTCTTAACCTTAAAAAAAAAACATGTTGCAGACGTGAAAATTGTTATTTATATTCTCCTGTAAAATAAAGAAACGTGTTTTATCGTTTTCCGAATATCAAAGAAAGGGTGTGAGAAAATGCGGGGTGGAGTTTTTTAATACACACACAGTTTTTTTCACTATACATATATATATAGTGCCTGACATGGTACCCACATGTCGGGCAGTACGGTCCATAGAGGTGTCCATCTGTCGTCCCTGATGGCAACAAGGACCGATGCCCATGACTCTGGGCACAGATAACATATTCACTGGTCTGGGGATGGACCAATGCTGGTAGTGCCATTGGGTTTGAAATCAGATCGCACAGGACGTGCTGGTACATGGCGGCTGATGTTGAGGGTTGAGATATAGCAGCTTGTGCTCGGAATCAACAAGTGCTGGCTGGCGTGCCTCATTTACAACACAAGAAGTGCTGTGTGGGGTGCAGCACTGTAAATGTCTCCAAAGTCTGCACTACGTCAGAACGGATCGTCAGCGAGTGGCCTTGCCATCGACCGGAAAGCAACAGTGGCTTCATATGTAGTCCACGCATTCCTATGGACTTCCGTGCCTGCGTCGCTTACGTCGCTTAGCATCATGTCCGACCAACGTGCTGCTTGTGTTTAGACAGCTGTATCTTTGACTTGATGCTACACTCTATTATTATTGCTGCACCTTTTAAGCAAACACCAATTGGTTCCTGTTTTTTTTTTTTTTTTTTTTTTTAACTTGATGTAACCATAAGCACATAAGAAAAGTGTGTGTGTCTTTTCTATTGTTTGGATTATTGTCTATTTTCTAAAAATGTTTTAAAAAAGTGTTTTCAGTGTAAATTCCATTCCAAAACTTGTAAAACTCACCTTGAACCATGATAAAGCAATGCAACGAAACGAGTTTTGTAAACTTGTTTTCAAAAATATTTCCCGTTTTTTTTTTTTTTTTTTTAAATTACTCTAGACATACCCCTATGGGTCGATGACAGGGTGAAAGGGTATATGTAAGGTGACATACCAACCCATGGGCACTGGTAGGTATATGAGGGTACAAAATGGTAAACAGAGGACGAAACCCTACAAGGGTTAAACGTAATGGTTGGACTACTTGAACTTTTGTAAGCCCAGGTTTAATTCGTACTAATCTACATTCCTGAAATGGTTCATTTTTCAATATTGTGTAGCGTTATAAAAATATAATTAAAACACTTATTTCGCGCAAATTTTACAGTGAGACTATTTTCCCGTCTGTCTTGTTATCGAAATTGTTTTTCATGTGGAAAAGCATATAATGAAACAGTTCCAGTTCAGTTCCAAGCTTCGAATTACCTCATTTTTTGACAACACAATGAATACATTTCACGCGAGGATTGTTGGATATTATTGATGTATTGTTGTCTTTGCGTGGCAACGTTATAAATAACTTATTTCTGTCCAGGTTTTATTAATGGGCTCCAGCTCCGTGCTTCAAGTATTTGTTTGAGAAAGGTAAGTCTGCAGACAGGTTAAGGCAAAGATTACTGACTAGAGAAGATGTTTCATTCATATGGGAATTCATCTGCGCGTGTCTGAGCGAAATTTTCTAAGTCCGACGTGTAGTTTGAATTCTCACCGCAAGAGTCGCTCTTCCAAAAGTTTAAAACTCAAGGTCCACTAAATCCCCTGGCACGTACTAGCGATCTAGTAGACCTTGTTTAACGGTAACGAAGTCAAACGCAAGGTCTACTAGATCGCTAGTAGCCGCCAGGGTATTTAGTGGACCTTGGTCAAACGTGCAGAACTAGCGCTCCTTGCGTTGAGAATTCGTACTAGTGGTGAGACTTTGAAAATTTCGAAAAATTTCGCGCTGATATTTTAACACGGTGATGAAACATCTTCTCTAGTCAGTAATCTTTGGTTAAGGCTAATAATTATTATAACCTATATATATACATTTATAAAATAATAATATATATTTTCTATTTTTTATTTTTTTTAATATTATGCTACTGTTGAACAGGCGATATCAGCTGTTGACGATACCTAAATATTGTAAGAAGGGCCTATGTACTGAAGAACAAATTACATTCGAATTCGATAATATAATAGCCATACTTAATTTGGTCTAGCATTATCATACATCAAACATGCAATAACGTGCTAATTCCATGCTGACGCCCAAATTCCAAAAGTTCATTGGAGATTTCACCAACTTGTGGTTGTGTTGCTACGTCTAAAGCTTATACTATACGAGATGTATTTTCCACGAGTTATAATAAATTATATTTTTGATAGGACACCTGCCCAGTAACAATTCATGCCCCTCTCGTGACTAAATAGTTAACGTGGTATTGTAATAGTTAAGAAGAAATGTCCTAAGCCTGGTACAGAGACTTAGTACCAGCAATAACCTTGTGACTGAGGAAACCCATCGGAAAACTTTCAGTTAGGATTGCCGAACGAATACCGGTAACGCACGAGTTAAAAACAATAATTATTGTTTGTGAACGTATAAGTTATTGACCAGATAATAGGCTATTATTGCCACAGAATCCCTTATCTGTAGGCCTACCTGAAAGTGACTGAATGATGAAACGTAAAGCTGCATTTTCACCATTCAAAAACAAATTCCCTGACAAGCCTATTCTATTTATATTCTAGCCAAGATTCTGCGCCTTTAGTTCCCATATAATATGTACTGTGATTGTCATTTCCTCTTATTTCCCTTTACCAACTTTTTAAGACAGGTACGTCTCCATTTTGTTTGGCAACACATTCCTGGGTTCGATCCTAGCGGCGAGCTTCATATCTGAGTCGGTTGGCCATGGAAGAGTCGGTAAAGAAGTTTCTGACCGGGAAACATTTTTATCGGCTCTTATAAGTTGAAGTAGCGCCGCTCTGCGTACGACAGCGCTGTTTTCATGTCGCCACGTTTATAATTGTAAAATAAATTCTGCCATTCTAAGGTTGGAATTCATAGTCGGCCCCTACACCTAGGGGCACCCATTGTTGCTATGGATTTGTTTTGTTTATGGGAAATAACATGGAAACAACTGTTACCTTGGTAACAATGGGCGCCCCTAGGTGTAGGGGCCGACTATGAATTCCAACCTAAGTCTGCTTTTCTCTTCCTACTTGTCCCTTTTCTCCAATCCTACCCCTTCTAGCCCCAGGCTCGCATGTGTCTAAGGTACTTATGCCCGTCGTAAGAAAGCCACTAAGGGGCTCACATCATACAAATAAAAATAAAATGTTGACATTTACATTGTCTACCCTTCCCATGCTTGCATTTTCTCAATGCATGCCACTGCGTTCTCGTATGTAACAATAGGTCAGTAATTTTCAACACGTCATATGATCCGCGCACTGTGAGTCGATAGCTTGATGGGTTGAAAGTTTACAACATTTCAGTTATCTGCGTCAACTTAGTGGGGTTTGTTGGAAAACGCAAACATGGGAACCTAGCGTAACAAGAATTGATATTTAGTGGGGGAAATGTGACCTAACGATGGACCAGTTTATTAATTATAAAAATAAATAACTGGTAAAGATAGTCATGACAGCCAAGTGGTTAGCGTGAGGCGAGTTTGGGTTCAAGAGGTAGCCGGTTCTAGGTAGTAAAAATTATGTTGGATAGAACCAGAGTCGATAAAAAAAGTTTTCCCCCAAAGAGGAATCATTTATCGACTCTGATAACAATGTCTATTAATCCCCTGGCGGAGACTCGTCGAACTCTCAAATCTGTGTTTACCAAACCATTGCTAGGGGATTGGCGGACTTTGAGAGAGTCGATAAGTTCTCAAACTTCTTTATCGCCTCTGGTTGCACCTTGTTGTGTGTGTTGCAGTGAACCAGAGTCGATAAAGAAGTTTCCCCAGGGAGAACTTCTATATCGACTCTGATCGAATCAACAATATACATTTCCAGAAAGGCGAATTGTTAGGCTGGCAGTCTCACTGTTAGTTAATACCATAGATACTAAAAGCCAGAAGCATCCGAAGAGCTATCAAGAGAGTCAACATTACTTCGAGATTATGATTTCTCAGGTTGGAATTCATAGTCAGCCCCTACACCTAGGGGCGCCCATTGTTACCAAGGTAACAGTTGTTTGCATGTTATTTCCCATAAACAAAACATATCCATAGCAACAATGGGTGCCCCTAGGTGTAGGGGCCGACTATGAATTCCAACCTCAGGCTCGTTGAAGATAGATGTATGACACAGCATTTTTATTTCAGATAATGTTATCACCCTTTAAAAACGATCCAAATAGCACAGATAACATGGAACAAATTCAAGAGAATCTAAGGTCATAAAGCAATGCAAGACAGACATCATCCATCATCATATTAACCAACGGTGAGCACGTCCTTCCACTTACAAAGAAAATAATATGTAATGCAATAGGTAAGGATATTAATAATTGGTATTTTATATTTCTATTCATCTATTTCCTACCACCAATGAGTGATCAGATCAACGACGACTCTGTTTAATTTCTGTCTTCTGGTCTTTATGGTTCACGCAATGATCTTCCTACTTTGTGAAGTGTGTTCGGTCTTCCGTCTGCAACAGTCCCCATATTACAATGTGTTAATTTATGCTATTTCTTCCAGTTTTTAGTAAGGATATAACAATCCAAGGTAACATACACAATCACGTGAGGTCAAGCGGGTTAATTCGTTGAGTTCCTGGTTGTGTAATGCAACAGTTTAGCGTATCAAGGGACCTCACTATGTCTATTATGGCCTATACAATTAAGAGGGAACTGTTTAATCTATGGCCCAGGCAATTCTTATAGATCAAAAAATAAATATGCGTTCTGTGTAGGTAGACTCAGTAGGAGATATACACCGTTTATTAAAGCCAAGAAAACTAGGTAGTCTAAGGACCGGTCAAAGGAGAAGTCAATAAATGAACACTCAGTGAGTAAGTTTTAGATTTAGATTAGGGTAGAGTTCAGACCATCTAATGAAGTTAAGATTAAGAATATATGACCAGCTTCTGCTTATATGGCAATTACGTTTTAAGGAAGTAAAGAGGCACTTGAAAGTTGAAACTTAATTATTTGGAAACGACAGCTATATGCAGCTATATAGGCCTACAGTGAGGGGAGTAAGGAGTTGTAAAGAAGTATAAGATTCCCTACAACGGAATGCTAAGGTAATCATAATGTGTACATGCATACAAGAGTACAAAATATGTATGACTAAGTTGTCCAGTTCGTCATTAAACATTACTCAACCACAGATAAGGGATTCAATTTAGTTGTCTGTGACTCAACACTTAGATATCAATCGTACTAGTCAAACTACTAACTATAATAACTACCACTATACGTACTAATTACTACTTTACATTTTTCCAGACTTTAGAATGTTAGTCTTTTCCTCGAGTGTATATGCTAATAGTAACTAATTGAGTGTATACATTATAAAATATATACATATAAATATTATAATTTGTAAGACCATTAACTGAATTATTATATCACTCGATCTGTCTTGTTTCTTTACTTAAAATTTATATAATACAAAATCCAGACCATTCGAGTACCAACAAACAACGCAAGATTCAACTATAGGCCCTATATTAAATATGTAACTTTGAACTAATGCGCGTCTCAATTACCTCCTTGCAGATGATGGTGCATATTGCATACAATGTCAACGATCGGCTGAGAATACAATATGACAGTGCTGTGAGATGTTGCAAACCAAATCTCTGAACTAAGGTGAGTAATTATACTCACTCGCACCTAGCTATGTAGTCAAGCAACACATTAAAATTCCCCCTCCCTCACTCACTCACACACTTCGGGTGCGGTCCGAAATCAACTCTGAATACTCCGTTTAGATGGATCATGATCCGTAGGTGGATCATGGCACCGCCATTTTAACATTCGATTTTTATACTCGATTACGGGACGCGATACGCACCACCTTGAGCGCCACCTCAACAATAGATCGTGAACGTGCAGCTATCGCGTACGTCATTAAAATGAACGAGCTCCGAGAGCTCAGACGAAGAGTTTGAAATATTGGCTACGATAAATTCTCCAGGCGCCTCGACAATGTGAATAGGGTAAACAGAACACGTTCATAACGTCCATAACCCAATGCATGTATGGGCACTCTAACCTAAGACTAGGCTTGGGGGGGGGGGGGGGGGGAGAGACCCTAGGAGAAAATATAAAACCAATGGATTGAGTGATTAATGGGGCTTAATGTCTCATATTTTCGCAACAATGGCCAATCGAGACGATGAGCGGGTGATAATGAAGATGAGAAAGATGATGATGAAGAAAAAGCCACATCCGAATCAGATCCATTGTACGTCTTGTGGGTCGTCATACGGGAGTCCAGCAAGGGAGGGCAGGGCCAAGTGGGAGGAGAAATATTCAGTGGGACACTGGGGGGGGGGGGGGGGAAAGGGACAGGGTCTCCTTTTGTCGCCTCTTACGACTTGCAGAGTCACTCTGGGCCTATATTCTTCCCCGGGCCCAGACGGGTAATATATAAAACCAATGATTTAACAAAAAATATGAATGATGAATTAATGCAATACCACTTAGAGCTCGCTGCGCAACGTAGGCCGTAAGTGGTTGACGGCATTACAAATTTTACCATTTCGTTATTATTTAAATATTTATGTATTTATGTGTGTATGTTTGTATGTATGTATTTATTTGTGTATGTATGTATGTATGTATGTATGTATGTATTTATTTATTTGTGTATGTATGTATGTATGTATGTATGTATGTATGTATGTATGTATGTATGTATGTATGTATGTATGTATGTATGTATGAATGTATGAATGTATGTATGTATGTATGTATGTATGTATGTATGTATGTATGTATGTATGTATGTATGTATGTATGTATGTATGTATGTATGTATGTATGTATGTATGTATGTATGTATGTATGTTTGTTTATATGTTTGTTTATATCTTTGTTTATATGTTTATATTATTATATTATATTATATTATATAACAAACTGAAACAAACTGAAACATACAAACGTTCAAACGTACAAACATATAAACATATAAACATATACACATAACATACAAACATATAATAATATAAACATATAAACAAACATATAAACATATAAACAAACATAGAAACATATAAACAAACATATGTTTATATGTTTGTTTACATGTTTATATTATTGTGACATGTATGGTTTGATCTGGGAAGCTTTGTGAAAAAAAGTGTTTTAAAACTTAAAAAGATTGTTTGGATTGTTGAGAGATGTTGCTAGGGTTTAGAAAAATAACAAGTAGATAGTTAGTTAGTGTTGGTGTTGGAAGGAACGGTTGATGTGGGGTAGGGAGACAGTTTTAGTTGGGTTGTTGGAAGAGCTCAGTTGGCTTGTGGATTACTACGTAAAAAGAGTGAACTTGAAGACGATTGATTGATTGATTAATGGGGCTTAACGTCTCATATTTATGCAACGATGGCTAATCGAGACGATGAGCGGGTGATAATGAAGATGAGAAATATGATGATGAAGAATAAAGCCACATCCGAATCAGATCCATTGTACGTCGCGTGAGTTGTCATACGGGAGTCCAGCAAGGGAGGGCAGGGCCAAGGAAGGCTGCTCGTGCCTACGAAGGGGAATTCCTCTTCGAGAACGACAGCACAGATAAGGGATTAAGACAGTCTTCGTGTTGAGCGAGTAGCGAAGACATCGAAGGGTGAGTGCATGCCACTGAGCTAGAATATTAAATAATTTTTGTCTACTCGAGATTCGGGATAGGGTATTTTGACAATATTATATGTTTATATTATTGTATTATTATATTATTAAATTATAAAATATTAAATTATTAAATTATTTAATTATTAAATTATTAAATGTTTATATGTTTATATGTTTATATGTTTATTTGTTTCAGGTTTGTTTCAGGTTTGAATCAGGTCTGTTTCAGGTCTGTTTGGTTTGTTTCAGGTTTGTTTCAGGTTTGTTTCAGGTTTGTTTCAGGTGTGTTTCACGTTTGTTTCAGGTTTGATTCAGGTTTGTTTCAGGTTTGTTTCAGGTTTGTTTCAGGTTTGTTTCAGGTTTGTTTCAGGTCTGTTTCAGGTGTGTTTCAGGTTTGTTTCAGGTTTGTTTCAGGTTTGTTTCAGGTGTGTTTCAGGTCTGTTTCAGGTCTGTTTCAGGTCTGTTTCAGGTCTGTTTCAGGTCTGTTTCAGGTCTGTTTCAGGTTTGTTTCAGGTTTGTTTCAGGTTTGTTTCAGGTTTGTTTCAGGTTTGTTTCAGGTCTGTTTCAGGTCTGTTTCAGGTCTTTCAGGTTTGTTTCAGGTTTGTTTCAGGTTTGTTTCAGGTCTGTTTCAGGTTTGTTTCAGGTTTGTTTCAGGTTTGTTTCAGGTTTGTTTCAGGTTTGTTTCAGGTCTGTTTCAGGTCTGTTTCAGGTCTGTTTCAGTGTGTTTGTTTGTTTGTTTGTTTGTTTGTTTAGTATATGTCTATCCTATTCAGTTATAAAAACGGATTTACAAAGGAGACCTTAAATAAAACTAGGCTATGCAAAACAATTAATAATATTGAAATCATAAATAACAAACAACAAAAACAAAGCAAACTACTTAACTATATAAAATAAAAATCAAGAACAAGAAAAAAAATTGAGAAATGAAATAAAATCAAATGAAGTGGAAATTCAACACATTAAATAAAAAAAATAAAAGTATGTAAATAAGAAAGAACATGAATAAAAAGAAATTTATATATATATAATATACAAAAAAGTGAAAAAAGGAGAAAAAGAAGAAACAAAAGAACAAAGAAAAAAAAGAAAGAAAAAAAAAAGAAAAGAAAAAAGAAAGAACAGATTTGTTAACGGTCCCAGCTCCCAAAACTCCGCGATTTTTAAGGATTATGTTGAGCGTACTCCGGAGCACGCTCTCGGCAGTAACGGGACGCAGAGCACGGGTACAGTATCTCGAGATGATTTCGGGACGCACAGAGTGTAAACTGTGTACTCGGAATACATTTCGGACCGTACCCTTCGTTTTCTCAGAGCCGCCGTTTTGAATTTGCATCAACAAACTATAATAATTCTTACCCTGAACGTACAAATGGTGATGTAGAGAACATTCTAATATTGAACTAGTGTTAAAAACCTATTCATATACATAACATGTACTCGTGTGGACGTCCTGCCACTGTACATTGCTTATGAAGCCGCCATTTTATAAAGCCGCCAAAACACGAATCATGATTTTAAAACATGGACCTGGCATGGCACGACTTAACATCTATACTGTATCTATATACTCGCGAATATACTCGAATATACTCGCGAATATACTCAACTAGCACTTCACATACATGGCGCGAATAAACTCGCTCTAACACTTGCCATACATGGCGCGAATATACTCGACTAGCACTTCACATACATGGCGTGAATAAACTCGCTCTATAACACTTGCCATACATGGCGCGAATACACTCGCCATAACACTTGCCATACATGGCGCGAATATACTGGTCATAGCACTTGCCATACATGGCGCGAATACACTCGCCATAACACTTGCCATACATGGTGCGAATATACTGGTCATAGCACTTGCCATACATGGCGCGAATACACTCGCCATAACACTTGCTTTGCATGGCGCGAATATACTGGTCATAGCACTTGCCATACATGGCGCGAATACACTCGCCATAACACTTGCTTTACATGGCGCGAATACACTCGCCATAACACTTGCTTTACATGGCGCGAATATACTGGTCATAGCACTTGCCATACATGGCGCGAATACACTCGCCATACCACTTGCTTTACATGGCGCGAATATACTGGTCATAGCACTTGCCATACATGGCGCGAATACACTCGCCATAACACTTGCCATACATGGCGCGAATATACTGGTCATAGCACTTATTTATTTATTTATTTATTTATTTAATGTCTATCCTATTCAGTTATAAAAACTGATTTACAAAGGAGGACCTTTAATAAAACTAAGCTATGCCAACAATGAATAGTTATGAAATCATAAATAACAATAACAATAAAAACAAAACAAACTACTGAACTATATAAAAATATAATCAAGAACAAGAAAAAATAATTGAGAAATGAAATAAAATCAAATGAAGTGGTTATTCAACATATTAAAAAATAAAAATAGAAGTATGCAAATAAGAAAGAACATGAAGAAACAAAAAAAAAATTGTGGGAAAAAATTAATATATATATATAAAAGTGAAAAAGAAGAAAAGTAAAAAAAAAGAAGAAAGAAAAGAAAAAAGAAAAAAGAAAACAGAAAGAAGAAAAAAAAAGAAAAAACTGATTTGTTAACGGTCCCAGCTCAAACGAAATGAGGATTGCAAAAAATCAGAAACTGCAATCTGGGAAAAATAAAATTTCACTTAAAAGCAACCCGGGAAACCGCATACGCCATCTATCTTCACTTCGAATCTTGAAAGTCACACTTGCCATACATGGCGCGAATACACTCGCCATAACACTTGCCATACATGGCGCGAATATACTGGTCATAGCACTTGCCAAGTGCAAGTGTGTTTTGACCGAGTTTGTATGTGTTGCAACAATAAAACAATCATAATAATAATAATATTAACACACAGAAAAGCAAATGCATTCACATCTCCTCATTTACATTACACAAGTGTCACTCTTGGCTACATAGCTGAGGTGTTCATTTTTCATTTTAGGTAATGATATTTTGACCGTTCTTTGCCGAATTTGAATCTACGAAGGTCTACTCGATTAAGCTAATGAAGTTTCCTTCTACTCTACAACGCTGCAAAGCACTTGAAGTTATTTAGCAGGTAAGCACATTAACACTAACTCTCTTTTTAAAAGATTATTATCTAACAGAAATGACGACAGGTCGCACAATTCTTAGCAACTGTTGGCCGGCTTTAACATATCCCCAAAAATTTGGTAATTCTTTGGGTATTTCGCTAAACTTTATTGCAATACTGCCTATGTTTTGCTAACAGTACATAACTGAGGCTTAGGCTAGACTAGGCTTGTCGAAGGCTAGGTTACTGTAATCCTAGGCCGACGCTTTGTCTAGCGACAACACAACCGACGTCGTATAATATCAAAGCTGTTTATTTCGTCGTAAAACAATTAATACATTTATGATTACAGCGACGACCTACCAGATATATAAGGGCAGCTATCATCCGTCTGTTCCTGTCTCCACAGGGGAATATGTTGTGTTCTGATCCAATGTTTCTATCAACGAGGTAAACTAACAATCCAAGATAACTCGTTATATGTTATTATTTTATTATGTATTATATTATTCACATTGTCACATTGTCGGGTTAATCCTGGTTCTTTAATGGAGTGATTACATTAGTTGATTAAGGACAATCCAATAATGTCAATCAGAGGTCATAGTGTGGGTTGTTATTAGAATCAGCTTACGATAACGTTAGCCAGGGAGCTTATTGAAGATAACAAAGGCTTATATAAGTTACATTCCCAAGATTTCAAGAAAAATAGGTGGCAATGCACACCACGATAGTAAACCCCAGTCATATCGGTTCTGTTATATGGTTACCAGACAACGGGTTCTGTAGAAATTACATTTTTAGATCACTGAATGCTGATATTTATTAATGAAGAGAACAAACATATGGCCTAGTAGATGACAAGGGGCGTACTTGTCTTGTACTTGAACACTAAATCTAAAACTGAAATAACTAAAATCTATTCGTTATAATTGTTATAAAATTTTGACTGTTAAGTTTTTCTCTCTAGCATATATATTTGATATAACGTTGACCGATTGGAAAACCGATCCCGATCCACCATCACGTAAAATATATTGAATACAAAACAATAAATACAACTTTGAATACGGACCTTGGCGCCCATACAGTCGTCCAGTGATTTTCCCTCTGTGTGTAACGGCGATAAAGTCAGGTATTTGTGCGATTTATCACATCAAAACTTCGCCCAGTGCTTCAAACAAGTGAGTAACACGTGTGCATCAATGAATTCTCATTTTTATCAGCCTTGCGACACGGAATGCGATTTCTGTAGGCCTAGGCCTAGGGCCTCCCCGTGTTCATGCAGTTGCTGTAAACACACGCCTCGTAGCCCTACGCCAGCGCCTATCTGTCGATCCAGCATATGCTGCGGCAACGTTTTCACGTGTTATCCATCTCACCACAACATTTTGTGCATTCTTCAATTCCTTACTGACAAAGTTAGCAAGCTGGAAGCTCTTATAATACCATTAAGGGGACCCATCCGTCGCAAATTTCAAAATTACGTGTTTTTTGTTTTGTTTTGCTAATTCAATCGTCTATGTCTCCTGAACTCAATGATACCATTTGTTTGGCCATAGAGTGATAGCTGAACTCACAGTTATCTTTTAAAGACACGTATGCGTAAGCATAACTTCAATATCTGGTCTTTTTCAGCGCAAATGGCTGCAGCTAAAAGCATTACGTGCATTACGTTCCAGTGTGGCCCCCCCCCCCCCCCCCCCCCCCCCCCCGCCCCTCAACATACTGCCATACTGCAATGAAGAAGTAGTGCTTTAGGCTGGAATTCATAGTCGGCCCCTACACCTAGGGGCGCCCATTGTTGCTATGGATTTGTTTTGTTTATGGGAAATAACATGGAAACAATTGTTACCTTGGTAACAATGGGCGCCCCTAGGTGTAGGGGCCGACTATGAATTCCAACCTTAGTCTACATATATTCCCATTCCCCAAAGCTCTTAATAGCTGTCGCCTACCTCTAGGGGCGCCCAATGTTGCTGCATTGTTGTCTATATGGGAAATAACATGCATGAAACTGTTACCTGAAAAAAACGCGTGCCCCTAGGGGTGGGAACGGAACGACTTTGATTTCCAGTCTAAGCCAATCCAAGTAACAATTTATAAACAATGCTCCAACGTTTAAGTAGGTGATACATTACAAATGCTAATCTAAACACAGCTTTGAGAGGAGCACCTGCGTAATTACGAACTAATACGCGTTTTAATTACCTTCTTGCAGGTGTTGATCCACTGAGGACGATCATCGGAGAATATTTAAATTAAAAACATCACAAGAACAACAAACCACGGTCATAACATGACTAATAAAACAATGTAGGTCTATTGTCATAAGAAATGGCATCGCATACAAAATTGTAAAGGAATTCGATATACGATTGAAGTGGGCCTAAAATCGATAGCAATATGTTAAGACAGAGATCGTTAACTAAGCTAACGTGCCCCCCCCCCCCCCCCCCCCCCACAAACGCGTTTTTTGGGTAAATTCTGAATGACAAATGAATTGTCTTTGGAAGAGGACTCGTATGCAAAATTATCAGAAAATCAGTATTATAGAATTTTGTCAAAAATCGATTTCAAAATTTGAGGGCAGGGATCATGAGTCGAATAAAATCATGTGAAAACCAACGTGCGTTCATTTTCGAGAGCTCCTCTCTCTTCCTCAGACGCGAGGACACGGGCGTCTCTCCGTAGACGTGTCACGTGGCCATAGGCTGCAGGGCACCATAATCGGGCAGCGAGCTGCGCGCGTACTACAATATTGGCGGGAAAACCGTATCCTAGGCTGGCTGATAAGTTGTAGCTTCCTTAAGCCCTCGAAGTGCAAAAAACGCATAGTCAGCCGCACTCAGAATGACTCTCAAACTTTCCAACCAATTCCAGCCAAGAAGAGACGGGTGTAGGGGTCCGGTCTACCCAAATGTAGGCTTCGGCTGAATGGTTCGCCCTGGGACTGACCGGCCCTGTCTGGTCCACGTCTTCTGTCAAGCCACCACTGTGGCTTCCACCCTCATGTTTATTTCTTCTATATCTATTCTTACGGCTTTCATGGAAAGTTCACTCATAGATGAGTTCGGTGGAGCTACAACTGCCTAGGACTCAAACACCCTCCCCTCCCCTATCCTTGCAACCTCTAACCGATACCGAATTCATTCCAAAGAGCCACTGGCTCGGTATGAAAAAATAACCATGCGTTAACGACTAAAAGCTCGGAAGATCCGTAGATCCTTCACTTTTCTCTTGAGAACATCCTTTATTACAATGGACACATTTCCCCAACTAGTCGTTATACATGCAAAAGGCCTTGCTGGCAGTTTGCTCCTGTAGTACACGTGAATCTCGCTCGATCGTGGCGCCCTGCAGCCGAGGGGCCACCTGACACGCCTACATGGGATGTGCTTTTTTATTATGCGCCATTCACAATCAGTTGTAGGGCGTAAGCCGTAAGGTGTAAGTTGTATGGTTTATGGAGTAAGGCGTAAGGAAAGAAATGTCAAAGCATTGAACCTCTTGCGCCTTACACCTTACGCATTACGACGGGTTGTGACCACTTGCATTGGAAGATACACACAGCGAAATTAAACCATATACGCCTTACGGCTTACACCTTAAGCCTTAAAACTGATTGTGATTGGCGCTCTACGTCTGAATATTTTCCCGAGCATGCTCCGTCGCGTGACGGATTTCCAGATTGCGTGATAGAATTGAACGACGATACGGAGCTATGTTCTAGTTTCCGTCAATAACGGTGGAAAAACACAGTTTTTCCATCATAAACTGAATACTGCATAATGAAAGTAATTTTAGTTATGAGTTTTTTAGAGTGTGTACCAAGCGTTGAGCCATGCTTTACATTTAAGTTTAACCCATTTAGATTTGAGAGTAGTCTCATCTACTTTTAATCATAGTTTCAATATATAACGTGCTTTCTTCAACTTCGAAATTTACATTTTTTTCATTGATCAAAGATCCCCCCACAGATCTGTCGGAAGCCGCGTCATTTCAAAAGAGCCGCGCAAATCTGTAAGTTCTGGGGCGGATCGCCCCTGGAAAGCTGATCGTTCAGGGCGTGCTCTGTCTGCTCTGGTCGGTAATAATAGAATAGCACAGATGACGCTCAGAGCCAATAAAAGAATGGCGCAGATGACAAACCATAAAATAAAATTGTGTTATTGAAATTCAAAAGTGAATGTACAAAGAATCATTTATGCATAAATTATCCTTGACCTATGTACATAGGACTTACAAGTTTCTGCCACTAGAGACTAGACTACTGTGGCAGGACGACGGAAGTGGTGGAGCCCAGGCTAGGCTACTGTAGCAGCGGAGCGACGTTCCCTCTCGAACTTGAGCTCTTCCTCAGAGTTGGTCGCCCAGGCCTCCTCCGCCCTGGCTCGGGTCCGGGCGCTCTCAACATCCAGCTCTGCGACCAGGGCCCTAGCCAGCTCCGCCCTGGCTGAGGACTTGGCTGCCTCCAGGGTCGCTTCAGCCGCCCAGGCAGACGCCCTGGCCTCAACCATGCGCAGCTCGTGAAGCTCGTCATTGTTACAACAGCATCTCTCTGTCATGTTCTAACAGTCAACGGCCGGTGATCGAGCACTCGTGGCGCTGCTCTGGTCGGTACAAGCGACATGAGGGCGCTCAATGGCCGGGCCTGAAAACAGACATGTTCTTAGATATGTATACAATACCAGATACCTCATTGTGCCTAACTATAAAAACCCCATTTGACAAATAATATATAAAGATGATAATTTACATTCATTTTCGTGGTTCACACCTGGAACTTCAAGACCTGACCACATGGCTCATTTAATATGACAGGAGACCTACCTAGAGTCATAACACTCATTACCTCCAGAGGCTGTAGCATGGTCACGTGAGCGACATGGTACTTCAAGATCTTCCCCTCCTCGCCTTGATTCAGTGAGAACCGGACTCTCTGCATGATGGCTCTGCTCATCCAAGGCCAGCGCCACTCGTCACTCCGCATGCTCAGGGAGTCGTCCACCGAGTCTTGCTGGATGACGTCATTGCCGAGGAACCACGTGATCTTGGCAATTGGTCGACTCTGCTCTACCGAACAGGTGGCCGTGACGTTTGTGCCCTCGTGGTCGACATGCAGGACTGGAGCGCTGGGGGAACCTGATAGGAGTATCATTGCTACAACTCACTTCTTGAAAGACAAGAAATTAAAAGTAAAGAATACAATGAATGCATCCCATAATAGTCCGGTCGAGAGATTAAAGTCCGTCCGTTTTTGTGAGGGGAACTTGTTATGACTGGAAAGTAACACCAGGATGTTATAGACGAAATTTAGCCCAGAGGGCATTATTCAAATTTTGGCGTTTGGCCGCCATCTTGAAAAATAGCCGCCACAATACATCATCAGCAGCACTAATATCTCTGTAAAAATGTGCGGGATTTTCGAGTTTAATGAATCTATTCATACGCATTGATTTGCTTTGTATTCATCATTTTTATTTTTACCATAAATGTTAACAATATGGGCACGGTTATAAACTCACGTGCAACGATCATAGAGTTGAACCTGTGGTCTTCTAAGTTAGGCTGAGAGCTTCTTATGTATGCGCGACTGGGCCCGTTGTCTGCCTCGGTAACATTGGCCAGCACGAGGCCACACTCGCCGGCCTCAAGGCCAGCGCAGTAGAAGTGGTAGCACCCGCGAGACATGGGGAGAGTTGGGTCCCTGGTCGAAGTCGATCCTGCCTGTGTTCGGGAGGTGGAAGCGGCAACAGCTCAACGGGCGCGTCCCCTTCATCGTGAGCCTCGCATCCTAACCCGGGAGAACGACGGCCACCCTCTGATCCAGAGTGTTGGGGAGGTGGAAGCGGCAACAGCTCAACGGGCGCGTTCTCTTCATCATGAGCCTCGCATCCTCGCCCGGGAGAACGACGGCCACCCTCTGATACCGAGTGTTCGGGAGGTGGAAGCGGCAACAGCTCAACGGGCGCGTCCCCTTCATCGTGAGCCTCGCATCCTCACCCGGGAGAACGACGGCCACCCTCTGATCCAGAGTGTTGGGGAAGTGGAAGCGGCAACAGCTCAACGGGCGCGTTCTCTTCATCATGAGCCTCGCATCCTCGCCCGGGAGAACGACGGCCACCCTCTGATACCGAGTGTTCGGGAGGTGGAAGCGGCAACAGCTCAACGGGCGCGTCCCCTTCATCATGAGCCTCGCATCCTCGCCCGGGAGAACGACGGCCACCCTCTGATCCAGAGTGCTCGGGAGGTGGAAGCGGCAACAGCTCAACGGGCGCGTCCCCTTCATCATGAGCCTCGCCTCCTCGCCCGGGAGAACGACGGCCACCCTCTGATCCAGAGTGTTTGGGAAGTGGAAGCGGCAACAGCTCAACGGGCGCGTCCCCTTCATCATGAGCCTCGCATCCTCGCCCGGGAGAACGACGGCCACCCTCTGATCCAGAGTGTTTGGGAAGTGGAAGCGGCAACAGCTCAACGGGCGCGTCCTCGTCATCATGAGCCTCGCATCCACGCCCGGGAGAACAACGGCCACCCTCTAATCCAGAGTGTTGGGGAAGTGGAAGCGGCAACAGCTCAACGGGCGCGTCCCCTTCATCATGAGCCTCGCATCCACGCCCGGGAGAACGACGGCCACCCTCTGATCCAGAGTGTTTGGGAAGTGGAAGCGGCAACAGCTCAACGGGCGCGTCCCCTTCATCATGAGCCTCGCATCCACGCCCGGGAGAACGACGGCCACCCTCTGATCCAGAGTGTTGGGGAAGTGGAAGCGGCAACAGCTCAACGGACGCGTCCCCTTCATCATCAGCCTCGCATCCTCGCCCGGGAGAACGACGGCAACCCTCTGATCCAGAGTGTTGGGGAGGTGGAAGCGGCAACAGCTCAACGGGCGCGTCCCCTTCATAATGAGCCTCGCATCCTCGCCCGGGAGAACGACGGCAACCCTCTGATCCAGAGTGTTGGGGAGGTGGAAGCGGCAACAGCTCAACGGGCGCGTCCCCTTCATTATGAGCCTCGCATCCTCGCCCGGGAGAACGACGGCCACCCTCTGATCCAGAGTGTTGGGGAGGTGGAAGCGGCAACAGCTCAACGGGCGCGTCCCCTTCATTATGAGCCTCGCATCCTCGCCCGGGAGAACGACGGCCACCCTCTGATCCAGGGTGTTGGGGAGGTGGAAGCGGCAACAGCTCAACGGGCGCGTCCCCTTCATCATGAGCCTCGCATCCTCGCCCGGGAGAACGACGGCAACCCTCTGATCCAGAGTGTTGGGGAGGTGGAAGCGGCAACAGCTCAACGGGCGCGTCCCCTTCATCATGAGCCTCGCATCCTCGCCCGGGAGAACGACGGCAACCCTCTGATCCAGGGTGTTGGGGAAGTTCTCCCAGGCTACAGAAAAAACAATAATACTCAACTCTCTTACAGGATGTCAACATACCGACCATCATAGCAACGTTAGCTCTAATACCTAAAATTCTTAGCCCAGCCAATGAGAGGCGACGTTTTATAAATAGGTCAATGATAGCGATCGTAAGTAAATAAGAAGAGAAAATATGTGCTGGGAACAAAATATGGTATTAAATCCCAAATTATTTAATTATTAGCTCACGTATAGAATAGAATGTATAGTATTATAATGGTCTAGATATATTCCCAATTTTAGTTAGGCTTACATTTAGGGCAAGGACGAGCTTAAAAGGAAGGGTAAGCATAAGAATAGGGCCTAGCCCATTCATATCCCATTCATATCCCTCTATACATTCATATCACATCACATACAAAAGTGTAGCCTTTTCGTGGCTACTTTAATTCGCCCCTTTCGAAAACTTTTCAATCGTAAGTTGAACAAGTCTAGCAAGCACACAGTCTACACACTCAGCAAGTCTTACCTTCTTGACAGTAATTGAGCAGTAACTGAGGGTCGACGTCACTCGACGAAGACCAATCACAGCTTGTGTTACAGTTTTTCTCCGTTTAGTTAACTTAACTGACGAATGTCATGGTGGCACCCAACAAATTAAACCACCATCTTGAACCACGTTTCCTGCCCAGGGACTGCCACCTTATCGTGGTGGGCAGGTTTGCGTGCTTTGTTGATCCCGAGAGCTATGCCGGCGGAAGCGTATGCTTCTGGTAGGGCCACCCAAGCCGGACTGGTCGAGGAGGAGAAGTCAGACGAAGTGCAGTCCACACCCCAATCCCCTTTCTCCCCCACTGTCCCATTGAATATTTCTCCTCCCACTTGGCCCTGCCCTCCCTTGCTGGACTCCCGTATGACGACTCACGCGACGTACAATGGATCTGATTCGGATGTGGCTTTATTCTTCATTATCATCTTTCTCATCTTCATTATCACCCGCTCATCGTCTCGATTAGCCATCGTTGCATAAATATGAGACGTTAAGCCCCATTAATCAATCAATCATTGAACCACGTTTAACTTAAATGGAGAATTAACTAATTAGTCGTTCAGGATACTTTGGTGAAACCGGGCCTTAGACCGAAAACTCCGTAAATATTTATTTCGGTCATATTTTCTCAACGGCAATCACCATTTGTGTGCGTGTGTATTATGTTCTGGTATCTGCACCCAGGTAGAAGGCTCGAGTACCCTCACCATCGGACCTCTGCCGGATGGGTAGTTGTAGGGTAAGTAAACGGACGTCGTAAAATGGCAACCCACACTACAGTCGCTCACGCTTCTACGTAGTTCCAGACTAGTCCGCGCGCGCCACTCTACGGAGCGCCTGCAGTCAGGCAACCCGCACTACAGCCGCTCACGCTACTACGTAGTTCCAGACTAGTCCGCGCGCGCCACTCTACGGAGCGCCTGCAGTCAGGCAACCCACACTACAGCCGCGCAGGCCCAGACACGCCAACCCCTTCATCCTTAAGAATAAGCAGGAACCGCCACTCACCATCGATGGCAAGCCGGTCACCTGGAATAAAACTAGCACCTGCCTGGGAGTCGTACTCGATCGTCGCCTTACTTGGAGCCAACACGTCAAGTCAGTAACAATGAAGACTAAAGCCAAGTTGGCAAGCCTGTCGCCGCTACTCCGTGCAAGCGGCATGGCACAACGCACGAAAATGGTCCTCTACAAATCCCTGCTTAGATCGACATTTACATACGCAGCCCCGGTGTGGGCCAGCGCTTTCAAAACTCCATTACTCAGTCTCCAAACGTTCCAGAACCGGGCGCTAAAGCTAATAACCGGCGCACACCGGTACACGCCCACCATAGCACTTCATGAGGCCCTAGGCATACTGAAGGTTACCCCGTACCTCCAGAAACTTGCCTCATCGTTCTTTACTAAAGCCCAACAATCAAAACTACCCTACATAAAGAAACTCTCTGAAATAACGGCTCTCCCAGGAGACCGTTACAACAGACCAATAGCCTCAATTGGCATAGCATACTGCTGTAGCCCGGCTAAAAGACCGAGGCGCAGCTAATCCCCCCCCCCCCCGTGGCCCTGAAAACCAACAAATTATCCTTAACCAAATAGTACATCCAGCCACCTAGTGGCCTCCTTACTCTAAACAATAAATCGACCATACCTTAATTCATTCTTAAGTTATGACCCCCCGTAGGAGTCGGCACTTAACTACCACATGTCTGTACTCATGCAGCAGACATAACCAGACAACGACGGACACTACAGCCGCTCACGCTACTACGTAGTTCCAGACTAGTCCGCGCGCGCCACTCTACGGAGCGCCTGCAGTCAGCCTCGCAGGAAACCCGCACTACAGCCGCTCACGCAGTTCCCTACTTGACTCTGCATTTGATTTACGTGACGTCACAACAGCCATCATGGAGAGGAAAATGAGTGACATTTTTTTTTATTTTTTATTTTTTTTTATTTATTAAGGACACATTATATGTATACATTTACAGGTTTAATTATAATGCATAATATTATTTAGAACAGTTTTCACCGTGTAGTCCAAAGATCCTTATGTTAGGTCTAAGCTATTGTTAGATTAAAACTAAATGTGTGAATGTTTAGGCCTATATGCCTCTATTTCTAATAGTACAAAAGTTACATTTACAAATTTTTACAATCATACAAGAAATAACAATGGTGAGTGGCTTTGAAAGCAGTAATAGTATACAATGGTATTTACGTTGTTTTTTTTACATTCATTGTTTACATATGCCTACATTTACATTGTTGTTATACATTGTTTTTGTTATAAGCTAATAAAGAGTAAGTAATTTTCTTAATATAATCCTGCCCAGGGACTGCCACCTTATCGTGGTGGGCAGGTTTGCGTGCTTTGTTGATCCCGAGAGCTATGCCGGCGGAAGCGTTTGCTTCTGGTAGGGCCACCCAAGCCGGACTGGTCGAGGAGGAGAAGTCAGACGAAGTGCAGTCCACACCCCAATCCCCTTTCCCCCCACTGTCCCATTGAATATTTCTCCTCCCACTTGGCCCTGCCCTCCCTTGCTGGACTCCCGTATGACGACTCACGCGACGTACAATGGATCTGATTCGGATGTGGCTTTATTCTTCATTATCATCTTTCTCATCTTCATTATCACCCACTCATCGTCTCGATTAGCCATCGTTGCATAAATATGAGACGTTAAGCCCCAATAATCAATCAATCAATCTTAATATAATGTGTTAAGAATAGTAAAAGATAAGTCTAAACTAAAGCTAATTTTATAATAGTTATTGGATCAGATATTACTAAAGAATTCTTGAAGGCTATAGTAAACCTTTTGTATTAGAAATTTTGTAAGTTCAGATTTGAATCTATTGTAGCTTGAAATATCTATTATATGTCTAGGAAGATGGTTGTAGAGTTTTTTATTTAAGTAGTCTGAGTTTGTCTGTCCTAATTTGGTACAGCATGAGTTGAGATGAAGGTCTTTTTTATGACGTGTGTTGAAGGAGTGTACGCTAGCATTTTTTGGGTGATTATGGATGTTTTTCTTGATTGACAATATTGATTTAAGAATGTGTAGGCTTGGAACGGTGAGAATGTTAAGGTTTATAAAGTGTGGTTTGCAATGATCTGTAGGACTGAGGCCAGATATAGTTCTAATCGCTCTTTTTTGCATTATAAATACTTTGTGAATGTGAGTGGATGCTCCCCAAAACTCTATTCCATACCTTAGATGCGATTCGAACAGTGAAAAATAGCATATTCTGGCATTTGATACATTGCTTATTTGCCTGATTATTTTAATTGCAAAGCATGATGAGCTTAGTTTTGGTAGAAGCGTATTTATATGTGCATGCCATGTTAGGATTTGGTCTATTGTTATGCCTAAAAATTCGGTGTGTGTAACTCGTTTAATCTGTGAATTGTCATTTGTGTTAGTAAGGTGTGGTATAGAGGTAAGTGACTTAGTTTTTTGAGAAGAATGAAATTGAATAAAATAAGTTTTTGTGGCGTTAAGCAGTAATTTGTTCATTGTAAACCATTCAGTAGATTTCGAAAGTCTTTCCTCTGCGTTTTCTTGAGTTGTCTTGGGTTCTCAAGGCCGGTTTACGATTGACGGCAATATGTGGGGACGTGAATGTGAAATGTCAACCTGGTGGAAACGGGAACGGAACTGTTTATGATTGACGGAAATGAAATGAATTCGGCAATTACCGGCAAGCCTCGGCTACTCTCGTATTCATTTGTTCGGCGACGGACTTCCAGGCATTTTCTTTATAATCCGTTCGTCTATACACGCTTAAGCCTTTAGCATAAATAATACGAACATTCTGGATAGTCTCAATTAACCTGGCGTCATCCATCATGACTTGAAAATTAAAGCTACAAATTTGTTGGTTATGTTCCTTTTGCTTATATGTCAGCAGTCAGCAGCTGCTATTTGCGCATGCGCGTTGGTGTTCGCACGTCGACTGGACGGCAAACAAGCCGCGAAAGTTGGGACTTGACGAACTCTGGCGGTTCCGTTTCCCGTTCACGTTCACGTCCAGGCAATCATAAACGCCAACCCGTGATTTGCATGGTTCAACTTTGACGTTCACGTTTCACGTTCACGTCTCACCACGTTGCCGTCAATCGTAAACCAGGCTTTATTTGGTTATTTGTTTTTAACGACGTACATTGACAACTATGTCCTATGAAGTCCGGGGGGGGGGGGGGGGATTGGATGACGGGGAGAAAGGTTAGCGAGTAGGGTGACTATACTATTGAAAGTAGTTCAGGGGAGAAAAGGGGAGGGCCTCATTTTGTTCCCTCTTACGATACGCAGAGTCACCCTGGGTAAAATTCTACGCCGGGCTTGACGATTATGCAGAAACATAAATCATCAGGACTGATTCACTAAAGTCAAGAATTTACTTGAATCCGTTGCGGTGAAACTATATTCTCTTAAATGTTTCTGTGTCTGCTACTTCCCCGAGATGTTGTTACTTACCGCATCCTGCAGTGGCTCTTGACATCTCGACATCTCTTCGGCAGAAGGTCACAGCTAACCTAGACAAGATGATTGACGTCTTCGCGGATAACCTCTTTGGATCAAAGCAATAAATAAACCTGATCATTCGCCAGGGGTGATTGGATCATATAAGATCTTTCCTCTGGCATGAAACTATTATCAGGTATGGGCGTACTGCATTAGCATCATCCTTTTAGTTCTACATACATCTCAAAGACCTGGGACCCGTCTGAGCCCGGGGTAGAATAAGCCCAGAGTGACTCTGCTAGTCGTAAGAGGTGATGAAAGTAGACCCTATCCATTTCTAGTCCATTAGGTGCTAAGGAAGCGACCCTCCCCCCCCCCCTGGCGCAAATTTTCACTATAGCAGTTCGATAGAGAAAAAAATTAGAATTCATAATTCACTTGTTTGCCACGTGACAGCTGGGGCGTTTGGCCTCCAGGGGTGTCCAAAGTTGAGATTTTTAAAACTTGAATTTGTCACTTTTCTCAAAGTATTTGTGAATTTGTAATTCTTTTTTCATAAAGTGATGTATAGTAGTATTTTCTTATTTTTAGTACAGAAAAACAAACATAAGTCATTAAGGGGTGTCCAAATAAAAATATAAACATTTTTACCACTGTATACAACTGTTACATGCAATTTTTGGCACATCCTGATTGGAAAAAGATCCATTATGTAGTATAATGATTCATACAATTTATGAAAAACAGCTTATGAAGAATTTTTTTAAGGGGTGCCCAAAATGCTGGATTTATTAATAGTATAAATATGAGAACAATGTAAGAAGACGAAATATATGAATGCATGGTACCAAAATCAGTAAACCCCCTTATTAATAAGCATATCTGTAATCCATAACATTAACATAGTCAGGGGTGTCCATAATTTAATGTTTTAATTAATTAATATTGCCTAATTATATTACTCGATGGAAAAATGCTGTCAGAGTTTTGTCATCATCGAGTCGAAATAAAATACAAAACAGAACTATTTTATTTTTTGGATAGGGTTGTCCAAAAATTCAATACAAATAAACTTCAATTTACATGGCAATAAATAAACCGTCACTTTCTACATTTTAAGCGACGATCTCCTAAAATGGACGAAGTCTTGTAGTTTTTCTAAGAGTTGAGAATTACTGGGATATCTGTAAATAGACGAAAAATCATAGAATCGGTTTGCAAACTTACACAATGTTGCTGTAGGTACTTTCATATTGTCTAACCAAAAGCATAAGGAAGCCAAAATTAAATTAATACGGAATTCCGATTGAAAATCAAGGGAAACGGTTTAACTAACGCCGGGTGTTTGTTGTAGGCCTATACGGAAAGTTTGCTGTGAAGGTAGGAATGAAGTGTGTTCAGTTTTGTGTAATTTATATGTTATTGCTCATTGTTTCATTGAAATCTGTTCCTTCGTTCCTCTCTCTCTCCCTCTAGCTAATCGTCTTCGTCAAAGTACAAATCCATTTCTTGGTAATCGTCAACTTTACTGAGCTCATCTACTTCTTCTTCGGCATCATCATCGCCAGCATCATCATTATTGGTGTTCTCACTCAGCAGACCTACAAATACTTGTGGCATAATGCAACCCTCAGTTCACGTATACTCAAGACATTACAATTAGGTCCAGGGATTAGCTTCCATTGCCCGATTCCAAACAAGTGACTAATTAGCTCGTTTTATGGGCTGTCCTAAAGACGATCTACCAGGAGAAGAGAGGCTGAAGTCTAAGCCGTTATAGTTTGGCGCAATTTACAGATGAAGTGCACTTTTTTAAGATGGTATATCGAAGTTATTTACGTTAAATGGTTTGTCTTATGATGCTAATATATCAAACACAAATTTTTCTAGTGTTTCATAGTTCCTCATCGATGTTTCCAAAGACGTAAACGCACCCAGATATTATGTGGTTTTCAAGAACCTTCAGTGGAGCCAGTTTCCCTCGGTGAACAATTAATGCGCTTGTACTATAACACCCACTGAATGCATGGAAAGCAGGAAGAGCATTAGACATTTCCACCCCAATTATATTTCCCACTTGATTTACGTCAAATAGTCTTCGTTTGTTCCCAGAACCTATATAAAATAAAATAAAATTATTGACTGTGGTCGTGGACATCACCAAAAGTAAAAATTCACACCTGTGTCCGGACTTCTGATAACGAGAACACGTGGTTGTTCAGAAATGTTCAGAGCATACTGACAATGCAGCAAGTTTTTTGTATTGACCTCTTCTTCTGTTTACTGTAGATCGTCCACGGGGTTTGTAATGCCTGGGCGCCCACTTACACTAGTCATAACAGTGCACACGTGTCTTCACATACCACAAAACAATCGTCTATGCAATAGTTAGTCTGCAAATAGCTCACTTCTCACCTGCGATAAGATTGATTGTACTATTTGTATTTTGTTAGAATTTGAAAGAAATTATTTCCAAACTCGATGAAGTTCGTCATTTACCCAGTTATTAAATACTTCTTTGCTTGATCTCTTCTCATTCTTACAGCATTTTTATCGAATCACGGCTTGTATAGGCAGGGTAAATTTGGCATTTTAATTGTTATTGAGGCCTAGCTGTTTTGATAAATTTAATGATTTCCACGAAACAGGCTATTCACATTATAAATTGCTGTATTTCCTTGACAAGTGTCAAGTGGAGTCCGCGATCTCTTCAGGACATCGGCTAATACTATGCTATTACATCACATTTGGTTTTGGATAAATGTTAAAACAATACAATTTAATTGCTTTTATCAACTCAAATGAACTTTGTACAGTAATGTAAATGTGTTTATTCTACGGAATAACAATATTTATAAATTTTACTCCGCTTTAACTTAAGTAATGTTCAGAACAAAATGTGTGTGTATTTGGAGGAATGCCACCATAAGTGGTATCGGCACATTGTTGATTTTGGACAACCCTGTTCATAATAATACCAACATATAAATATTGATTGTTTGTACATAGTATATGAAGTTTGGTAGTGCAAAAACAATTATCTTTAGGGATTACCCACTAAAAAAAAAAAAAATACTAATTTATTTATATTTATGATGATGGACACCCCTACAATGAAAACGCCCCAGATACCAACAAGCAATCAAGGAAACAATGTAAAATCATAGGTGTTTCTTTAAAAAAGCAAGTAGCCACATTAGTTGCAGGTGCCACTTTACGGATTAACCATAGTGAATGGTATATCTGAAGTAGAGTCAATATAACTATAATTGTTGGACAACCCTTAATTATTGACGTTAGTTTATTCAATTATTAGTAAGGGGAAATATATGTATTGATTTTTGCAATTTCAACAGACATAATTCCCAGAAACGTGACCAAACTTTGAGATCTTATTAGTAAAATTACCTCAACTTTGGACATCCCTGGAGGCCAAACGCCCCAGCTGTCACGTGGCAAACAAGTAGATTATTGTTGCTCGTTGTTTTCTCTACAAAACTGCTATTCTGAAAATTTGCGCCAGGGGGGGGGGGGGGGAGGGGGGGTTATATGCCACCTAACGGACTATTCCCTCCACTGTCCTAGAGAGGATTTCTCCTCCAACTTGGCCCTGCTCTCCCTTGCTGGACTCCCCACGCAATTCTGATTCGAACATGAGTGACGTTTTTCACCCACTCATCGTCTCGATTAGCCAAAATTGCAAAAGTGTGGGACGTAAAACCCAAATATGATCATCATCAAGACTGGGGAGCTCGGCGAACTATCACTAGTTGATATGCGGACATAAATAAACAGTAGTCGATAAAACAGTTATCCTCTAACGTGGAAAACTTCTTTATCTACTCTAGTAAAGAATAGCTACCTTTATATTGGAAATTCAATCACATTTTACTTCTCATATAAACACTTTCTGACTAGGATTGGATTCGTCCAAAAGGGGATTGAGTCGAAACTAGGATTCAGTCACGCTTGATTCTCGTCATGTAAACAGAACCGTTGAAATCCTAATATGATTTTACCTGTGAGTAATTCTGGGTCTACAGAACGTTTTCAAGGAGCAAATCCATTTTCTGTATAAATCTAATTTTGCAAACAAAAAAATAGAATTTATTTGGACTTTACCACGTCAAGATGTTTTATAATGTATAGCTGATAGTGAAGACGCCACTATTAACTGTGTACCATGTTTGTCAACATATGTTTATTTTCTGGCATTGACCTACATAGGCTAAGATATTATCGGCCACCCTGGGCCCGCGGGGTCACACGGATCGTCAAATAAAATAAATAAATAAATAAATAAATTCACATTTAGAGTGTACCCACTCAGTAAGTAAACTGATTTGCAGTGGGGGACTTTGATTGAAAGCGACTAAACCAACCCTGTAGGATCCGAACACTATCGGCGAGTGAGCGATAAGATAACCAATCAAAGATCGACATTTCAAATACAAAACATATAAATCAGTGATTAGACAGTGCGAACAAGGTGCGAACACCTGCGGACGAATGTCAGAATCAACAAGGCCGATTCAGAACGACGGTTCCAAAGTCACCATTTACTTATTCCTAAGCCAAGAAGTAATGGAACTGAATCCTTATTAGAAGTTCAAAAACTTATGCCTGAAGCGGGATTTGAACCCGGGACCTTCTGCATTGGAAGCAGGGATGCTAACCACTGGATCAACGAGCCACCTAACATTTGATTGATTATTAGGATTAACGTCTCATATTTTTGCAACAATGGCTAATCGAGACGATGAGCGGGTGATAATGAAGATGAGAAAGATGATGATGAAGAATAAAGCAACATCCGAATCAGATCCATTGTACGTCGCGTGGGTCGTCATATAGGAGTCCAGCAAGGGAGGGCAGGGCCAAGTGGGAGGAGAAATATTCAGTGGGACAGTTGGAGGGAAGGGACAGGGTCTCTTTTTGTCGCCTCTTACGACTAGCAGAGTCACTCTGGGCCTATTCTACCCCGGGCCGAGACAGGTCTCCTTTCGTCGCCTCTTACGACTAGCAGAGTCACTCTGGGCCTATTCCTCCCCGGGTAACATTTGACAGTGATTGCATTTCTAGTAGACTATTACACGGAACTTCTCACTCACTTCTTATGTTGCAACTAGGATACGTTATTTATTGGGGTGATCCATATTTTCCGGAGAACAATTTTAAGAATTGGTTTTACCAAGATATGTGAATCATGTGTATTTTCATAGAAAGCTAATGTTCGTAGATGTTAAAGAAATATAGAAAAACGGGGTTTTAATTTTCATAATTGAGGGGCTCAGTGGAAAAGGTGCCTAACCCACACTTTTTAAATATCCCAGACAACCACTGCCAGCTAGACATTAAATACTAATTTTGTTGAGGTAAAACTGCCTAACCCCAAAACCAATCCATTTAGTGCTGCCACCTATGTGAAGTTTTCCTATCCCACAACCAGTGTTATCAACTCGAGGGAAATTTCCTTAATGGCAGGGAAAAAAGAGAAATTTTGCGGAAATCAAAGAAAATACAGGAAAATTAGAACAAACTAAAAATTGACATAAAATACATTAATTTTCGAAAGTCGAAAGTGATTTTTGAGTTCACCGCGCTTTAGAGGTGTATTCGCGTTCGATACGTTGTCGCCCTGTCTACCAGACATGTCAAGCAGCTCGGCAGCAGCTCAACAGCTGTTGCAAACAACAGTTGGTCGTTAGCTCTCGTAGAGGATAGTTCTGTATTCTCAATGGTGCTGATTTACTCCAACAGTGTTCTTTGGGTAGTATTTGTGTCAGGTGAAGGTATTATTTCTCTTTGGCTATTAACTGCATGCTTTAGTTCTCCTTTAGTGATAAGGCTGTAAGTTATTTTGGTCAAGGCGAAAGCCAGTGACCTGTCATGTGCTAGGCCTAGGCTTGACATGAGTCAGCGTAGGGGGCGTTCTTGATGGCGGCGGGTCTGAAGGTAATGCCGATCTCGTCGAGTTTCGTGCTAAGGACATTGCTGAAAGTCATGATATGGATTTCGATTGTGGTTCTTTGGAAACCCAAGAAGCAGTTAGGCATTTAATTGATTCACAACATGACGTGGATAACGAACCTGGTATTCAGATTGGATCCGAGCAGGCCCCAGACATCAGGGTTGTGCAGACAGAGGTAGTAATTTCGACTTCCGAGGTAGATAATTGACGAGTGGTGATAGGCCTAGGCGAAGCTTGCGCCGAGTACTGTGTCAAGTGATTAGCAGTTGGGAAAAGTCATGGACGTCACGTAAATCAAATGCAGAGTCAAGTAGGGAACTGCGTGAGCGGCTGTAGTGCGGGTTTCCTGCGCGGCTAAATGCAGGCGCTCCGTAGAGTGGCGCGCGCGGACTAGTCTGGAACTACGTAGTAGCGTGAGCTTAGAGCGGAAATTAGGTAGAAAGCGCATTACGTCATTACACCCGTCCACAACATCTCTGCTTCCGCCTGACCAGTGTCACGTGACTCTGCCAGGCTGAGCCAATGGCAGAGCTGTGGTCATGACGTGGGCGCTTGCGCGTACGAGTGCAGTAATGCAGCGGCTGAGTTAGAGCAGAGAGACAAATATAGGCCGGACGCCGTAACAAAGAAGGTTGTGTCGTCACAACTAATTACTCTGGCCGGCGTAGTGATATGTGGACGTTTACGCAGTGCTCATCCGCGCACTATACCTGTCAGAGAGCAAATACACTGATCGGCAAGGCGGTGTTAGAAAATACTCGCTTTGGTAGGCCGTTTATTGCCGTTTCGTGTTTGACAGGAGTTGAGTTCACGTGGGGGAAACATGGCGGCGTTCTTTCTATAACTGTGACGCCCGTGTTCGGCTGATTTACCCTGTAATATTATTTATGAAAATTTATTACCGATATCAAGAAACATTGACACTGAAAACATTACTCGGGATCTTTCAGAGTGGTCATATGCGTTCCCTGTGCCTTTAGGATACGACAATATGCAGACAGACAAAGTAAATGACAAAGGTAGGTCGTCCGTAGCTGTTCCTTCTTCATACCTTCATGCCTAGCATGATGGGACGGAACTACTGTAAATTTTCCCAAACATAATTAAGTAGTTGTTAATTTATAAGTGAATATAATAAATTAGATAATAAAAAACTAAAGTGTATTCCTGCATAATTTAACCGCAAACACATACCAAGAGGGAGAAAAATAGCATTTAATCTAGGGCCCATGTCCACCAACCTATGAAATAACAATACATGTTTACTACTGGTAAGGCAATGAGTAGTAGTCTACATTTAAGTTGGTATTACAAGGTGTGAGGTCACTTGCTATTACATCATCCGTGACGACAACACTTTCTTTGTTACGGCGTCCGGCCTATACCTTGCTAGTAAGGTATTTGACTGTAATGAATGAATTTGAATGAGAATGTCCTGCAACAACTTGTAGGATGTTCTATGAGGAAAATCGACAGCACTGTTTTTAAGTCATTAAACGAACACATAATGGACCAAGACCCTTAAGAAAATCACAGTGTACTTTTAATTAAAGCAATTATGTTGGAATATTTCAAAATACGGTTATGTCACATTGGGAAAAGTATTACAGAAAACTTGCAACAAAACAAAGTTACGAACGAAGTACTTATACTAAACTAGCATTGTTCAAGGGTCACTAAAGAATTTCGCTTATATTTTGGTTAGTATACAGAAGTTTTCTGAAAGTGGAAAGTAAAAAAAAAAAAAAAAAAAAAAAAAACGGACGCGACGAAATATAAATTATCCCAAAGTAAATTATTATGAACGATTTTTTTATTTTTCCCCGAATTAAATGTTTTTGGGACATTTCGTCGCGTCATTTTTTTTACTTTCCAAATTATATTAATTATTATTATGATATTTTTATTTACCACAAAGTTATTGGATCCATAGTATATAAAACAAGAAAAGACAGTACATGTTGGGAATACTAAACATAATAAATACTATTTTGAGAGGGTAATTTTTTTTATGTAATCATCACTTCCATTTTCTTGTTAACATATTGATACTATATTTTGTACATTGAATATTATTTGGTAACTTTATATTATTGGTATATTTACTCGTATGCTAATGTGTAAAATATACTGTATACAACCTGATATAACTGTACTTATTATTTGCGTTGATTGTTTTACTTTTCATGACTGTATGATAACAGAACCACAACTTATAAATACAGTATCATTGTTATTGTGTATTATTTGCATGGTCAGTTCTTAAATCTTTCGTTTTTCAAATAGAAATACGCTTTAAAAAGGGTATAATATTTCAATACAATGGCGTATGTTGTATTTATAACAAAACGAGGTAAGAATTTCATATTCTTGTCTTTCGTTACTTTCGTTTTAAAAAGAAACGACAACAAAAACGTTATTTTGTGCTCGTTACGAGCTCCCGCTTTACCGCGCCTGTTCAAATATGACCAGCGTCACGTGATTGCTCGGCTCGAGATGTTGTGGACGTTTTCGCCTGCCAGCCAACACCTTAGACATACGGTTGTTTTAGCTGGCGCCATGACAGTTACGTCAGCTGCTCGGCCGCCATGACTGTGCTGCTAGCCGTGTGCTGTTGCTGTTGTTTTGCCTATTGATAAGCATGGGACTGGGTGTACGCGGTCCCATAATTAGCGTCTGTCGATATTTTATTCGTAACTCGTACGTTTTTATATTGCTTTAGTAGCATCAATATGCTCGTGATGGCTCTTTTTACACTCCATAGCGGTTCTAAAACAGTAATTGAACATTGAATGTTGCAGAGAAGTGAGGTGACCAATCTGTCAAATGTCAATAGGCCTAGGCCTACGCCTAGCCGCAAACAGAGGCTTAAAACTATCCATATTTATGTGAATGAGCTTATTTTGCTTGTTTAATATTATCTCGACGATATTATCGATGTCAGGTTCTAGTAAAATCTCAACTGTAGATTCGTTTTATTGAATAAAAGAATCCAGATATTTTAGTTTGTGAACCAAGTGTCGGACCATAACAACCATAGGTTCTAGGTTCTAGGCTTTATTTGGCCGTCCATTGTTGGTTTTTGATCGAATATCCATCAAATGCAACTCAAACACTGACATTTTAGGCCTAAGCCTATAGGCTCTAGTTTTGTGAATTCTAGCTGTGCAAGACCTAGGCCTAGCCCTACCGGTACTGCACGCTAAAAGGCTCCTCGCCAATTGCCAAGATTGAACCTCATAATGATGTGGTGTACTGTGTACACAATGTGGTGTTGACACCAAAAAACATAAGCCTAGATAGTTCAAATTATAACATCCTTGCGTAGGTCATCGCGTCGACTCACGGAAAATGACTGGTTCTAGGCCTAGGCTTATACTGAAGCCGAGGCCCTATCCTTTGTCGTGAAAATGAAGGACTAGCCTATATAACTTCCAATTTACAAAAATGCCCATGCGCCTAGGCCTAGGAAGGCAAAGTGAAAACCTACATTACAGCACAAACAAGTTGCTGTGTCCCTCCCACCCCACAGTTATTTATTTCATCTAACGAGTTTTAGGGTAGTATTATAGTAGCATATATTTTCAACATCTACTAATTACGAGGATGCTATTACCTCCTACAAAATTTTGCAAATTACCAAGATGAATAAATCAAATAGGTGTTTCATAGCATCCTTTATCATGTGCTGTATGGGGAGTGGTTAGTTTTAGCAGCACTTTCATGGCCGCTCGTGACGTCAGAGCAAAGATGGCAGCGCCCACAAATCTCTACTAAAACAACCGTATATTAGAAGTGGACTGAGTGCGCGCCTATAGGGAACCAAAGTGGGCGTTGACTGGTTCACACGCGTCTCCCGTTCCTATCTAAATTAGCCGTACTAGATTTCTCGTAAGCGCTGCCGCCTGTACCAGAGAACGTACAAGAAGCACATGCACATTCTAAGAAACTGTGAAGTTTCCTCTTTACAATGATATAAAACACTTGTATTAATCTCAAGTTTATATAGGTATACTTTCGAGTTGAAGTGAACGCTGTTTGTACAGTGCAGTGTTGACAAATCTCAAGTAAAAAACGTATGCATATTTTTATAGCCTACGACCGTGACAACAACTTGTACTTGCATAAGCAATGTGTCTACTGTTGCCATGAATTGTCAAGTACAATAATGTTTCATGGAAATGCCAAAAATATGCTTAAAATTGTATGTTATTGCAACCCGTGAAAACAATCTGGCAACCGCGCTCGGTCGACAGCCGCCGAGTCCGCCTAATTTGGTGGTATTTTCGACACATTCACACACATATCTCGTGCTCATTTAAATTTGGGCTGCGTTCAGTAACCAACTGATATGTCATATTGAGCAGTATGAACTGTCGTATAATGTGATGTAATTTGTTTTCATAACTTTTGCGTGTATCAAAAGATACAGCGAGTTACATTTTCGTTCCATGCTTACTCTTATGGACGCGCGGACCAGTGTGAGCCAAAAACCTTCCCGCCTTCAAAACTTTGGTTCCCTATACGTGCCGGGTTAACCTTTGCAGCCAAGCAGCGAGGAGTAGGGGAACATTTCTCGGAACTCGATGGTGGCACTGAGCATGCGCATTGCGTAGTGTACCGCGTGGCCGTAATGGTCGGTCCACTACAATGCTTAAGGATATAAGGTTTACGATTTAAGATTCTGTCCTAAGAAACGAATTTCTCTAACTGCTTTAGTAGGATGGCTACAATTGGCCGAATTTATAAAAGGTCACCTCTCATTGGCTGGTCTAAGAATTCCAGTTGTTTAACCTTAAATTGTTAAACCTTAAACACTGAATCTTAGTCAACTTTGTTAAACCTTAAACACTGTCTCTTAAAACTAGCACTGGTTGTGAGCGCTAACGTTGTTTTCCTATAGTTCAATCTTAAATCTTAAACCTTAAACATTTGTGTGAACCGACCATAAGACAACAGCTGTACGCGCACAATGTACGACAAGACTCGGGGAAAGAACGTGTAGAAAACACATCACACTACCGTTATTTATTAAGCGAGCGAAGCGAGCGTTTCCATTTGACTCTTATGGCACTTACTTCTGTTTTTTTGTTTGTTTGTTAGTTTTTTTTTTTTTTTTTTTTCTTTTATGTCCGTCGATAGCGGTCGAACGGAAAGTCCGATCAACTTGAAATTTGGACCATCCACAAGCCTCGATGTGGATTGAAGGTGTATAGTTTTGAGGCAAAATCGTTCGAAAAGTTAAAAAGTTACACCATAGTTACTGCAAAATATTTTTCTGAAACAAAATGGCGGCAAAATGTGAGATAGCCAGATTTTTCTACAGATTTTTCCGGTCACGAATATGTTAATGTAATGGCGATCTGATAAATATTGGCAAAGTTACACAAAAGTTACTCGAAAATATTTTTCTGAAACACAGTAACAGCAAAATGTGAGGTGACTATCTTATAATAAATTTTTGTCCAGTCACGAATATACTAATTTCAACGCGATCGGATACGTATTAGAGGCAGAAATTACATTTATATTGCTGTCAATAACTGTTAGTAACGGTGGCGGACCGCGGCGAAAACATGACA
This sequence comes from Isoperla grammatica, assembly GCA_945910005.1. Taxonomy (NCBI): domain Eukaryota; kingdom Metazoa; phylum Arthropoda; class Insecta; order Plecoptera; family Perlodidae; genus Isoperla; species Isoperla grammatica. The sequence continues at coordinate 104,400,991 of OX246737.1, forward strand.
GCGAAAATTCTTAGCAACGCACATTGCACTGCATCCAACAATGTCGGGAAGTATAATAGCTATGGAAATTAGAAAAAATTTTGCAATGCGCATTCTTGAATTGTAGTTAATTGTTGTTTGTATTAGCATTGAAAACTTTTCGCCAGAAAGTTCGTAGATATTGACGCGCTCGCTTATCAACGCAAAATGTGAGGTGGCTATCTTATAGTACATGTTTGTCCGGTCACGAATATACTAATGTAAACGCGATCCAATACGTATTAGAGGCAGAAATTACATTTCTATTGCTGTCAATAACTGTTAGTAACGGTGGCGGACCGCGGCGAAAACATGACAGCGAAAATTCTTAGCAACGCACATTGCACTGCATCCAACAATGTCGGGAAGTATAATAGCTATGTCAATTAGAAAAAAGTTTGCAATGCGCATTCTTGAATTGTAGTTAATTGTTGTTTGTATTAGCATTGAAATCTTTTCGCCAGAAAGTTCGTAGATATTGACGCGCTCGCTTATCAACGCAAAATGTGAGGTGGCTATCTTATAGTACATTTTTGTCCGGTCACGAATATACTAATGTAAACGCGATCCAATACGTATTAGAGGCAGAAATTACATTTCTATTGCTGTCAATAAGTGTTAGTAACGGTGGCGGACCGTGTTGAAAACATGACCACGAAAATTCTTAGCAACGCACATTGCACTGCTTACAACAATGTCGGAAAGTATAATAGCCATGGAAATAAGAACAATTTTTGCAATGCGCATTCTTAAATTGTTGTTAATTGTTGTTCGTATAAGCATTGAAAACTTTTCGCCAGAAAGTTCGTAGATATTGACGCGCTCGCTTATCAACGCGTCAAACAGAGCGTTTTCCTAGTTTAAGCTATTTAGTAGTAACGCAATGGCAATTTATTAAGCGAGCGAAGCGAGCGTTTCCACTTGACTCTTAGGCACTTCGTTCTGTTTTTTTGTTTGTTTGTTTGTTTGTTTTTTTTGTTTTTATGTCCGTCGATAGCGGTCGAACGGAAAGTCCGATCAACTTGAAATTTGGACCATCTACAAGCCTCGATGTGGATTGAAGGTGTATAGTTTTGAGGCAAAATCGTTCGAAAAGTTACAAAGTTACACCATAGTTACTGCAAAATATTTTTCTGAAACAAAATGGCGGCAAAATGTGAGATAGCCAGATTTTTCTACAGATTTTTCCGGTTACGAATATGTTAATGTTATGGCGATCTGATAAATATTGGCAAAGTTACACAAAAGTTACTCGAAAATATATTTTTGAAACACAGTTACGGCAAAATGTGAGGTGGCTATGTTATAGTAAATTTTTGTCTGGTTACGAATATACTAACGTAAACGCGATCCGATACGTATAAGAGGCAGAAATTACATTTCTATTGCTGTCAATAACTGTTAGTAACGGTGGCGGACCGCGGCGAAAACATGACAGAAAATTCTTAGCAACGCACATTGCACTGCATCCAACAATGTCGGGAAGTATAATAGCTATGGAAATAAGAAACATTTTTGCAATGCGCTGTCTTGAATTGTTGTTAATTGTTGTTTGTATTAGCATTGAAATCTTTTCGCCAGAAAGTTTGTAGATATTGACGCGCTCGCTTATCAACGCTTCAAACAGAGCGTTTTCCTAGTTTTCTAAACTGTATAGCACATGAGTATTGAATCTTTAAAAAAGTGTACCTTCCTGAGTGTGGATAATGGGAAATCTATCAATTTCAAGTTTTCTGTAAATGTAAGTTTACGTTTAGGTTTATGCTTTTAGCAATTAACAATAGTTCATGTAAGTCGTAAATCTGTTTTGAACTTGATATTTGTTTGGGTTTTGGTGGTCACTATTTCGAGTATATTTAATTTGTATTAAGCGAGCGAAGCGAGCGTCTCCACTTGACTCTTATGGCACTTCGTTCTGTTTTTTTTTTTTTTTTTTATGCTGTCGATAGCGGTCGAACGGAAAATTCGATCAACTTGAAATTTGAACCATCCACAAGCCTCGATGCGGATTGCAGGTGTATAGTTTTGAGGCAAAATCGTTCGAAAAGTTACAAAGTTACACCATAGTTACTGAAAAATATTTTTATGAAACAAAATAGCGGCAAAATGTGAGATAGCCAGATTTTTCTGGTCACGAATATGTTAATCTAATGGCGATCTGATAAGTATTGGTAAAGTTACACGAAAATATTTTTCGCAAACGCAGTAACGGCAAAATGTGAGGTGGCTATCTTATAGTAAATTTTTGTCTGGTCACGAATATACTAATGTAAACGCGATCCGATACGTATTCGAGGCAGAAATTACATTTCTATTGCTGTCAATAAGTGTTAGTAACGGTGGCGGACCGCGGCGAAAACATGACAGCGAAAATTCTTAGCAACGCACATTGCACTGCATTCAACGATATCGGGAAGTATAATAGCTATGGAAATTAGACAAAATTTTGTAATGCGCATTCTTGAATTGTTGTTATTTGTTGTTTGTATTAGCATTGAAATCTTTTCGCCAGAAAGTTCGTAGATATTGACGCGCTCGCTTATCAACGTGTCAAACAGAGCGTTTTCCTAGTTTATTTATCTATTAAATAATTCATTTGTTCTTTTCTCTCAGTTCTTGGGAATTATAGCAAGTGCTAATTACCAAGGACTATTGACTATTGTATTTATAATAATGAAACTCATCAATGAAACGTTTTTCCCCGAGTCTTGACGTACAGTTGTGCGCGGAACACGAGCTCAAACCTTACCGCCACGCGGTTCGCTACGTAATGCGCAAGATCAGTGCCCCCATCGAGTTCCAGGAATTCGGCCGAGGTTGGCTGCACGGAAAGGTATGAACATTCACTCCACCCCTTACTATCTCTATGGCCAACACGGGCGGGATGACGTCATGCGCTCTCTACCTACTTTCTGCTCTAAGAGCGTGAGCGGCCGTAGTCCGGGTTGCCTGACTGCCGGCGTTCCGTAAAGTGGCGCGCGCGGACTAGTCTGAAACTACGTAGTAGCACGCCTGACTGACGGCGCTCCGTAGAGTGGCGCGCGCGGACTAGTCTGGAACTACGTAGTAGCGTGAGCAGCTGTAGTGTGGGTTGCCCTTTTTTACGATGTCCGTTTACTTACCCTACAACCACCCATCCGGCTGAGATTCGAAGGTGGGGGTACTCGAACCTTCTACCTGGGTGCAGATACCAGAACATAATGCTTACGCAAACGCACACGCAAAAAAATGGTGGTTGCTGTTAAGAAAAAATGTACGGAAGTAATATTTGTGTGGCTGTAACTATGAAAGCTACTGGTGAGTTCTGATTTTGAAATTTATTTATTTATTTATTTCACCGTATGATTTGTACATAATACAAATATTAAATTATTTAGGCCTAGGGCCTATGCTTCATTTGCCGCTAGGCTAGCCATCTCATGACGAGTATTTAGTTAGATGTATCGATGTTAAGCCAGCTGCCCGACCTTGCGTTTTTTTGCGTGAAAGCCACGGGCGGCTCAGATCGACCAATCAGGAGAGACTAGCCGCGTGATTGACAATGCAGCGCTGCAAAAGTTGACCAAACCTCAACTTTTGCAGTGCGTTCACGCAAGTCATGGCTACCGAGATGCTTTCCATAACCATTACAAGTGGCGGTGACTTGTATTTAACAGCTGCTGTGAAGTGGCGGGCGGGAGTGACCGTATGGTAATGACAGTTGACAGTTATAAAGATGCCGGTTGTACGCAGAGAATATGATAGAGCAATTCGCCGTCGTGAAAGGCGAAGACGTATTATCGTTCGCATTTTGTACCTTCGAGCTGTTAGAAGAAGGCTTCTTCTAAATTTGCGACAATGGCAAGTGCGGCCAATATTTCAAACTCGGACGGAGACTGGGAATTATTATAAACTCGTGCCTACAATGAGGTTAAACGACGTATCATCATTCAGAAATTATTTTCGAATGTCTCCCGATATGTTCGATTATTTACTCGGTTTAGTTGAGCCATATATATCAACCGAATCACTTTTTAAAAATAGAAAGTCTATACCAGCTGGGCTGAAGTTAGGTCTAACGCTAAGGTAAGTAGGTACTAAGGTAAGTAGGCCTAGGCCTAGGCAAGCTTTGACAAGCGTAGGCCTAGTCGGGCCTACCAATTGGCCTAACCTACACTTGGCTAGGCCACAGTTTTATAGGCATAAACAAGGAATCAAATTACTGCCGACCTAGGCCTGTGTGCTCTGGCAGTAAGGCCAAATTGTAAAAATCATGGGCTTTCAACCACTAATTGTGTTAATTGTGCATTGTTTAGATATCTGGCATCAGGCGATTCTATGGCTTCTATGTCATATGCCGAAAGTGTAGGCTGGAGCACTGTCTCCCGAGTAATTAGACAAACATGTTATGCAATATGGATGGCTCTTCACAACCAAGTTCTGCCACAACTTGATGGTGCAGCCTTTGAGCAAATAGCGGATGGATTCTTTACAAAATGGAATTTTCCGAACTGTGTGGGGAGCATAGATGGCAAACATATAGTTATGCAGGTAAAAACTAAAATTGCACTTATAATGATTGGTTGTAAATCATTCAATCATACGGGGTGGTAATACAAACATCTTAGTAATACAAAGATGGCAATACTAAATAGTAAATACTAAATACAAATACAAAAGTAGGAAAATGCCCAGGCCAAATAAAAAAAAAGTCAAGACTACCCTAGAGACAATTATGCCTATGTGGTAGCTTAAATAACTGTGATGGTCCCATTTGCATAGGCCCACTAGCATTGTGCATAAATGTGAATTACTGCTCTGTAGTAGGCTACTGGATGTTACATACCTATCTCTAAATATACTAGCCTTATATATGTCTAGACCGTATCGTTTTCAAAAACAGCTGTATCTAAAATATGTATTTCTTTAAGGCACCTGCTAATGCTGGATCAACATATTTTAACTATAAAAAAGATCACAGTATCGTACTTATGGCAGTATGTGATGCCGCTTATTGCTTTACTACTGTAAACATAGGTGCACAAGGAAGGCAAAACGACGCAAAAACATTTGCAAATTGGAACTTTGGGAAGACATTTTGAATGGCACTCTTCCATTGCCACGAGCAATGAATTTGTTCGGCTACATTTTGCCACCAATATTTGCTGTGGATGAGGCTTTTCCCTTAAAGGTGAATATGCTTCGGCCTTTTCCCAACAAAGATTTGCCACCGCCAAAACGAATTTTCAATTACCGGCTTAGCAGAGCTCGCCGGATAATTGAAAATACATTTGGTATTCTTGCATCCAGATGGAGGATATTCAGGAAGCCAATAATAGCCTCAATAGGAACAGTGGAGGCAATTGTGAAGGCCACAGTCTGTTTACATAATTTGCTCCAGAAAAATAGCAATTGAAGACGTGATGAGGACGCACAGCCTACTGTCCAGCCAGTCTGGTTGACCGGGAAGACGGCAGTGGTTTTCATCCAGGGCTGTGGAGAGAGTTGCAGTTGGAGGGCTTCAAACAAATACATCATCAAGGAGCCAATAATTATACAAGAAATGCTGCAAATGTGCGAGATAAGTACATGCGCTACTTTTGCAACAAAGGCAGCGTCAGCTGGCAGAACAGGATTTTTAGAGTTTAGGGCCTGGACAAGTGAGTAGCAAAAAAATGGTTTCATATACTCAATGCCATCCATTTTTTAAGAATATTTTTTTAATACAAATGCTCAGGAAAGAAAAAATTTTTACCCATAGGAAGGGATTGTTGAAGGAAGTCTTAATAAACCATAGTTTGTATTTTTATGTAGGTAACCATCCACCTTTATTAGCATTCAATTTTATACGTTTACTACTATTACTAGGTAACTAATAATGAACATTTATTTAGTTCGAAAAAATATTTATGTTGGCTTGTAGGATTGTACTAAAACGATAACTATTGTATGATGTATGTGAATGTTTGCCACATGAGCCATGGCAATAGCAAATGAGCTTCTTTAAACTAGATATTATAGAACAAATTGAAAGTAAGCTACATGCATATAGAAATTATAAGTGAAACAAGACACTGATTATATGTAGTATAGGTTAGTAGTATAGGTTGTATGGGTTAGGTGTATATAGCAAATTATCTGCCTTAGACATTTTCGTCTTCACCGAACTCGGCCTCAAATAACAAACTTTGAATGGCGATCTTTGTTCTTTCTCTCTTTTTTGGCTCCAAACGATCAAGATTGGGCGCTATTGCCCAGCAAAACAATTCTGAGGCGGTGTAAGTCTGTAAATTAAGAAATATTTCTAAACAGCTAGATCATAGATCTCACTATCATGTTTTGTATTCACTTCTAGTCCTAATTTTTTGGATACCAAAATAATTAATGCTTATTTTGTTATATTGTATGTAATTGTTATTCTCATCTTTTTCAGGCTCGAGAAGTTGAAGCAGGTCTCTCTCTTCTTTCTGAACATTGTTAAGTTTTTGTTTATTTTTTTCTTGGAATGAGATTGTGCAGGCTGTGTGGATGTTTAAGGGTCAGGTTGGTCAGGATCTTGGAATGTGATTGAATGGCTTGGCTGAGTTGATGGAAAGGAACTGAAATTGATGGAAGAAGTGCTGTATGAATGATCTTGGAATGACGTGTCTGGGTTGGAGTTTTGAATGCTAGGGTTGAGATTTACAGTGTGTGAAGGAGTGAATTTATTTGCAATTTTATATGATGTGGATGATGATGTACAAGGATGAGTTGAGATAGTTACAATGGGTTTTACTTGTCGTACTACAGGAAATGGTGGAGTCGGCATGCTGTTACTGTTCTGCGAACTATCTGATTCGATTGAGATAGGCAAAGAAAACTGTGAGAAAAATGATGGAGATGGTGATGAACGTGGTACGTTGGTGCATGATGAAACTGTGGGCCTCGACTCATGACATCCCTTAAGAAATCCCAGGTAAGACATTAGGTGCCATGCCTTTTTTTTCTAGCACCAGCACCACTTCTGGTCTCATTTTCCTCATCCTTACATTCTTTCACGTAAGTATCCCTGATAGTACGCCATCACTTCTAGCACGATGTTACTGAAATATGAAGGGTTTTAGTATAGGATCTACATATAGGGCACTAGCAACACCAACAGACAACAATAGAACAAATGAATTGAAGTGATGGACACACAATCAGCTGTCAAAATAATAAAATTGCAACCATAGAAATAAAAACAAGTGTAGCAATAGTAACTGCTCGTCATTTAAAACTTTTAATGATATACAACAACTAAGTGAAAGTTTTGTATGTGTATTTGTTTGTTTTTTGTGTTGCTTTCCAAAATCAGAAGAAATTATTTTTTGACAGCTTGTTGTTTGTCCATCGATTCAATTCATTTGTTTCATTGTTGTCTTTTGGTGTTGCTAGTGCCCTATTGTTTCACAACTTTAAAAATCTTTAATATTCAATGTATTACTTGCTTACAATGTAACTGATATTTTTCAATTTGATTGGTCTATTTTATTAATCTAGCCCAAGATTGAATGTATATGATTGATATTATTACATAGTCAGTAACAATAATTATGTGTAACGTACAGAGAAAAATTGAAATCTGTAATTTAGTGCAGACCTAGATCTCTACGTTTTGCAATTACTTAACGCAACTGGGTTTAAAAGTAAAACCTTGCAAAATTAATGTTTTTTATCATACCATGAGCCAAATATTGAATTAGTGATTCTAATCCTGCCTTTAGTTTTGGATCAGCTACACAATGGGTTTGGAAAGTAAAAAAAAAAAAAAAAAAAAAAAAAAAAAACAGTCGTAATGATAACAAACTGTGAATATTTTTGAACCCATTGTGTAGCTGATACAAAACCAAAGACAGGACTAGAATCACTTTTTCAATATTTGGCAGCATTCTCATGATATAATAAAAAACATTAATTTTGGGGAGTTTTAATACCTATTCCCCTTTATATTATATTTTTACTTTTGTAAAGTATTAACATTGATATTGTATGGTTGTCATTGTATATGTTCTACGAAATAAAAATATCCTCGAATATGAAATTATGGTTGTGCCTACTTTATTTTATTACCTTTTCAATATCCCTAACACTTGGGGAATGTTTGTGACTAGTGACAGCTCGTGTACATGTGGTGACCTATATAATGACTATTGGCTAGTAGTAATAAATATTTGGGGAATTGACGCTCTTGACATATATATATATAAGCCCAGGCCTATAGCAAAAGATGATGATGGGTCACTAACACTGAACGTCGAACACCTACGTCCAACACATCTTTAAAAGTGGGACTAGGGCCTAACCTATACGCGTATGACAGGGCAGACAGCTTTACTTACTATCAGTATCTAATACAAAGGCCACTCTTTCCCAGGCAAGGTCTTTCTTACCCCTATGTTTGTAATCTGGAGAACGTGCGTCAAAAAGACAGGGATATTTACAAACCTCATTTATTTAATTTTCCGAGTCCATATTTTATAACGCTTTGTCATCCTGTCAGCATCAATGACATAACCTAGTTCATGAGTTACGCAATAACTCAATGACTTTTCGCGGCAAAAATTACTATCCCGCCTGCATTTTGAATTACCGGTGCCTTTTTTATGTATGTGTTTGTATTAAGAGGGCAGTGGTAAAATGGCGTAACACGCAATCCGCACGCAACGTCGGGCATGTATTCAGAAATCTCACGCATAAACGCAGCGTGCTGCAAAAACTTGCGTTTTCTCCACGCAAGGTCGGGCAAGCGCCTTTATTCACGAATTAGCGAAGGCTTGGGCTTATGTTATTTTTAATATTTGGTTGTGTTCTGGACCCTAGGACTAGACCTAGTCACCTAGGCTAGCCTCTTCCAATGTACATATTATACAAAGTCCTGGGCCTAGGCCCCTAGACTGAAATGATTTGGCCTAAATCCATATACATTCTTAGCATGTATTTATAAGCATTTATTTATTAACCCTGTGTGTGTCTATTTTTGCAGTTGCAGAACGCAAGATCCGATGGGCCACGTTAAGAGACCGTTACACCAAACAAAGTCGGGCTTTAGAGATGATGATTGATTAATGGGGCTAAACGTCTAATATTTTTGCAACAATGGCTAATCGAGACGATAAGCGGGTGATAGTGAAGATGAGAAAGATGTAATTATAATAATAATAATAATAATAATAATAATAATAATAATAATAATAATAATAATAATAATAATAATAATAATAATAATGATAATAATAATGAGTCAATTTATTTTTTAGTTTGGCGAAGCTTAAGGCCATGAGGCCTTTTCTTCTGCTTGACCAAACGTATTTCGTTACAATTTGTGGTTTCAATAGTGTTTACAATAACCTAATAACTAGATCTAGAACTAATATTGAAACTAATACTATACAATCGTTATACTTATACTTATAAATGATTACGGAAGCACATTAAAATAAAATAAATAAGCACAAAATAGCCTGTTTTGCCAGCAACACACACTTATATTTATATGTAATTATATTTTATACAGAAGTAAAGTTATGAAAAATAAGTAATGAAAGTAATGTAAATATTCTTAAATATGGTTAATCTGTTGTCTTCAAATGGCGGGATTAAGGCAATGAGAACGGTATTTTTGCTTAAAAGCCACTGGCGATTTAAAGTCCGTAAACTAGGAAGTACTAAAGTTCTTGTATTTTTAACCTGAGCCCGGCGTTTTGCGAGTTCAAAGAAACTAAGATGTCGCCTACTCTATTGTAAACCCTTCTAGCTTGGCAGGTAGGATGGGCCTCCCCGGAACACCGAAGTACAATCACATCCAATGGGCAATACATACTGGTCCGCTGCTAGTGAACAAACAGTATAGTACCGTTACTTGCATGACGATATTACGTAGGATAGTTGTACCTTGCAAAGAAATACATTGCTATAAACTAAAATAATAATGCACGGGGCTTACCTTTATAAAATATTAATTAAGTGTATGAAGAAGAAGCATCAAGTGGGAGAGCCTACACGTCACCATCGTCTGTTGACGCCGCCTCCTCATCGTCTTCGCATTCGTCACTCGCGCTGTCAGACGAGGAATCACTACCCACATGGATAACAAGTCGATCCACAGCATTGTCGATCATGAAGTCCAGTTCCCAAAATCGTTTTTCGACGACATCACAACGTGGGTTACACATTTTGCCCACTGCGCCGCGGTGACCAACCTAATCCCGTCTCGTACAAGACGTTCTACGTCTTGTATTTTAAATGTGGTGTCGTTTGCTGCCGCGTGCCCCTTCACCTGACTCCATATCATCTCTATTGGGTTTAGTTCACAATGATATGGAGGTAGGCGGAACACTGTCCGACCAGACTCTACAGCCAACTCGTCAATTTCATACTTATTATTATTATACTTGTGTTTCTCTGGCTTCACTAATTCCATCAACTCACTTTTAATCATGCGCGATTTCCTTGTTTTTTAGCCACTCCTGTAACTCAGCCTTCCTCCAAGATTGGGTCGGTAACTTTTCTTTTTTTACCGAATGGTAGGGAGCGTTGTCCATGACAATTACGCAATGGGATCTAACTTGGGCAGCACAGCTCTATACCACTCATTAAATTGTTGTCCATTCATCTCATCGTGATAGTCCCCAGAGTCTCGTTTTGCCCGGAAAACTAACTCCCCACCTTCCACCCAACCATTTTCATTCCCTATATACAGGATGACAATTCGTCCACCTTTCCCGCTTGGGTTTTTTAAGCCCGTTGTTAGGCCTTCCAGCAGGGCCCGACGTGCTAAGGGCACCTTCGCATGTTGCCACACTTTCTCCCGAGTATGCCCGGCATTGCACCAAGTCTGCGCCCCTCTGCTCGATACTGTCTGATTAGGCGGAGGTATCGCCGTCTCCACGCACTTATGTCTTCGCGTTCAATAAGAGCAGAATTTCTATTTCTCTTTAAGTACGAGAAGCCTAATGAACGCATTGTGCGATATAAAGTTGACTGCGACATATTCGGCTGATCTGGGTCATTATTGATCGCATTTGAAACTAAAGCTATAGTTGGGATTGAGTTTTCCCTAAAAAAACTCGTGTGTCTTTCTTCTTAAAGCATTTTTAGTGAACTAGTCACAAATGGGCTTTATTTTGGGATGTCCCTTCGATCCGGGCCGGGATCTATTTGGAGTTTTCACTTTATTGCTAGTGATTATTTCTCTTTTTATCCTTTTCACACAAGCCTGACTTACACCACACAAAGTCGATGTCATTTCAATTACCTCGCTTACTTTTTTGTTTGGGTGGTTTTCACGCAATTTAGAGTATACATTTAACACACACTGTTTCAAATCACTCGTTAAAAATTTACCTTTTGCATGTTTTTTGTAGTACTTAGTTGGCAATACATCAATTTCATCTACATTCGCCATCACGATGCTGATATATAGCTATCTACATTTAATTTAAAGTTGTATTAATAAGAACTAGGGCCTAAGCCGTTTTAAAGGTAATGTTTCAACGCTCATTATAGTAGATTCAATAATTTAAATAATTTGGACTATTTTGTATCGCGTGAAGCGTGATTCTACACGACAATGCACATGTATAAACTATTTATATGAAGGTCACACTACCAGAATCATTCACTACGCATTGTTCGTTACTTCACTCACAAATCACCCGCAACCGCCACCAATTAAAAGGTAAACCCTTTCAAATTACTACACGTTGTATTTTAATTGTATTGAGAAACAACTGTTATATTTTGTGTCATGACTCACTATCAAAACTAATTTAATTTAGCCACCCGACAGTTACACGCGATTTCAGAATACACCCGATTGATTGATGATTGATTAATGGGGCTTAACGTCTCATATTTATGCAACGATGGCTAATCGAGACGATGAGCGGGTGATAATGAAGATGAGAAAGATGATCATGAAGAGTAAAGCCACATCCGAATCAGATCCATTGTACGTCGCGTGAGTCGTCATACGGGAATCCAGCAAGGGAGAACATGGCCAAGTGGGAGGAGAAATATTAAATGGGACAGTGGGGGGGAAAGGGGATTGGGGTGTGGACTGCACTTCGTCTGACTTCTCCTCCTCGACCAGTCCGGCTAGGGTGGCCCTACCAGAAGCATACGCTTCCGCCGGCATAGCTCTCGGGATCAACAAAGCACGCAAACCTGCCCACCACGATAAGGTGGCAGTCCCTGGGCAGGAGAGTTATGGCTACTGACCGTGTACTGAGTTGACATTGGTGCTCAAAGTTACGTTGTTGAGGCACATCCTGTCACACAAAGTCGTAATTTGCCGCAGAATGCAGTCTGTGGACTTCAGCCCAGGTCTATTAAAAGACATTTTGTGGTACCTTCAGTGTAAAGGAAAATCGTGCAGTGCTCGAGACAAGGATTGTGTACTCCTGATGGATGAAATGGAGATTTCAAAAGGGTTGGAACTTTATCCAGGGATGAAAAATTATGTTGGCCGTTGCACATTTGGTATAAGGAGTAGAAAACAAGTAGAAAACACTGGGTACAAAGTGTGGGGCCTTGTTAGTGACATGGAACCCAAAAACCAATGTGTGTGGAGAGAGCTAGGGTTATATCCTGGAAAGAATACCCAAAAATATCACATTGCTCATCCTGTACGGGAGAATGATAACCAACACGTATTTTCAGATGCTCCTCACTTATTAAAAAACTTGAAACAGGCACTGTTGACACAGCCTATCACATTGCCCCAAGAAATTGTCGAGAGTGAAGACTTGCCATGTCCATCTGTTGATGTGAAATATCTCCATCAACTGCTGAGAATTCAAAAAAATTGAGCGGCACTTGGAGCCGAATCAGTTTGAAAAAATGAAAGTGAGTATGGCAACACAAATTTTCAGTGAAAAGACAGCATCAGCTCTCCAGACCCTGATTACTTTACAACTAATGAGCAGAAAGGCTATGACAACTGTATGGTTTATACGGAAGGTCCGGGAATGGTTTGACACGTTAAATAGTCGAGTAAGAAAAGATTCAATAACCCGGAAAAACCGCGTTCGTGTCATAAAGCAGCTGAGAAATTTCATCACTCTTTTCAGAAACATCAAGATTGGTCATAAAGGTTCCTGGAAACCAGTTCAAACAGGAATTATTCTAACCACTGAAAATATCATAAGTGTCTTAAAGAAAATGTTTAAAGATGGATACCATTTTATTCTTACTTCAAGGTTCAACCATGATGCAATAGAAAACGTCTTCTCGATATTAAGGCGCCTGGCAATAACCATCTTAGTGCTCTACAAGCTATGCAAGCTCTAAAATTGAAAACAATTTCACAGTTTGTCGAAAAAGTTCAGGAAAAAAGCCACATCTATGAAAGTGATAACGACAATCATTATGTCACTATGTTTTCAACCAGCAACAAGCCACCTGCAACACAAAATGTTAGATCTAACAATACTATGGAAGAAAATGATTGTTGTGTGAGTGTTGGCAATGGCTTGCTATTTGAGTATGTTCCGCCAACACTCTCTTTGGAAGAACAAAATGTACTGAACACACTACTTGGATCTGTTATAAATCACGGAATGATATGCTCTAATTGCGAAATCTTGATACAGCAATCGAATGATGTTGATAGGCACTGTAGACTAGAGGAAGTACTTCTTGATTGTCACCGATAGAGGTGGCTCAGCGGTAAGACGCAAGACTCTAATTCGGGAGGTCGCCGGTTCGATTCCGGCCACCGGCAGTCCTGACTGAAGGTTTTTTCCGAGGTTTTCCTCAGTCGTTAAGGCGAATGCTGGGACTGAGTCATACTATCAGCCCTCGGACATTCCTTCCCAACTATCCAAACACCCTCATAACCAAGTTAGTCACCTGAAGAGAGACACATCAGGTAAAGCTGGTGTGCACCCTATAACGGGTATTCCCACGAAAAATTATTAAATTCTTGATTGTCGCACAAAGGTAGGCCTTACATATCCCACTCAGCACTTATTTGCTTGCATTCAGTCAGCTGAGATGGTTCTATTAAAGTACACAAAAACATGTGTGAGTCACCCACATTTACTGGAACATACACTCACAAAAATTGAAGAAGAAGTTAGCTTCGATATTTTTAATTCCTGCGATTGTAACGTTAGTTTTGATTATTTGGGCTTAACGTCTCATATTTTTGCAACGAGGCTAAGCGAGACAATGAGTGCCGCTGTTTTAAAACAGTATGTAAGATTAAGGATGCATATCCATTCAACCAATCACAAAGAAGCAGCTAGAGCAATGACACGAAATAAAAATAATTTTGGTTACAAAAGTGCAAACGTGTGGTAACTTAGTAAGGACACTCATACATAGTGTGAGCACATATAATTTTTTTTAAGTTGTCGCAAATTGCAAAGGTCTGTCGTAAAGTGATCGGTTTGTCTGATCACTAAATAACCACAGCAACATTACGGGTACAAACAAAACAATAAACAAGAGCTTTTTGAGTTGATGGGTATAGGCTATGTATTATGTAGTTAGCCTATATCATTAATTTTGTACACCTACCTAGCACTGTTCCATGTAGGCTAAGTATTAATTTCATTATGATTAATTTGTTTGTCTGTTGTTTTTGTTTTAGCCTATCTTTCATAGATATGATTTATATTTTAGATGACGTTTATAGGCATGCCTATGTAAAATTTAAACAGTATTTTGATAGGCCTAAAAGTTTTCAACACATAGCACCCATGCACCTATGTGGTGAGAAAAACAGTATTGTGTACCTAATGCGGAAAATATAAAATGTAACAATGTATGCAAATAACTGGGCATTTAAGGCAATAAATAAACAAAGGGAAAACCATAAATACATCTGGAGCCGTACTCCGTCAGTCGGTAAATAGTTTAATTTGCCAAAGCAAGATTATGGGTAAAGAGATTTAGAGTTTTAATGGGTATGTGTTAACACATTTTCCTACCCATCTATATAATTCATAGTTGTGTTTTGTGTTGCTTCTATAAATTAGTATTAAAATAATTGTTTATATGATTCATTTTTGTTCATTTTGTTTTGTCTTTTGTTTTCTATTATATCTTTAGTAAATCATGTTTATATACTTTTAGGATGTATTGAGTATAGGTCCTATATTTCAAACCCAATGGTATAGCCCTCTATACCAAATCATGTAGTTGGCAGAATTGTACAATTTAATCAGTATTTTCATAAAAGCTTTTAACCTATACCGGTACAATGCACATTTAGGCATTTAGGCTATAATATGTGGTAAAGAAAACAGTACATATGGTAGGTTATGCCTATGTAATGAGGTTCATAAGATGTCTGGTTATTCACACCAATAAATCAATACATCTGCAGATTTATGATTGACTTTATGATGATCTATAATTTAACACTTCCCAGTAACGAAATAGGTAGGCCTAGGCCTAGATGCAAGCTTTAAATCTAGGCATTCGGGGCAGGGTATGTAGCCCTGCGCTAGGTGTAGCCCATGCTACAAGAAGAACAAATGCCAGAGGCACAGGACCAGTTGCAATTTCTATTTATTGATTTGTTCACATTGTAGCTGGGCCTTCAATTTCAACTCCACTCAGCAAGATTTACTAAGTGGGCATTCCCAGGATCTATACTTGGCCTATATGCTATAGTTGCTATCGCGAGTCAGGCAACAGCTACATGTACGCCTAAAATCGTGATAGCATGGAACAATAGGCCTACCATAGGGCTGGGCCTGTTTTTATAACAGTTGGCCTAGGCTACCAGGCCAGCCTCGGCCAATAGGAATATTGATTTAGGATTATGCCAAGGGACCCACAAAGTAATAATATTGATTAAATAAGATCTTATGAACGGTAATAAGCAGTAACAGTTCCTTGCTCAATCTAGCCTGTCCCCAAGTTTAGCCTTAGCCTTCGAGACCCGTCAAAATGACAGTTGACACAACCTTAAAAGTTATTGATAGGTCTACGTCTCTCCCTACAATTACGATAATCATTGTCATCGGCCTGTATAAGAGCTTTATAAATAGCCTCTTCAGTATCCTTTGCGCAAGCTTTACCTACATGGGCTATAAGCCTAGGCCTCAAAGCACATACGAAGCGGCTGGAGTTTATGTTTACCACGTAACATACTAACCCACCATTGGTGAATTCCCCCATTGGCCCATACATGGCCACTATAGGCCTACACTGGAATATTGGCAGGATGACCTAACATAGAGGTTTACCTCGTCGCCGTTAGGTGATCCACGGACATTGCTACCGAGGTATTGTAAGTTTGTCTCCCAGATAGAGTACGAACTAGGCAGGATTGTACCAATTTCCGGTGTAGCTAAGTTAGTAAAATATACGGCATTTAACAGTCTCAGTTTATAATCTTTAATAATCCTTGAAATCCTACAATCTACTTCACTCAAACAATAGAATACAACACTGGCGACGAGGATCAACAAGAAACTTCATCTTATTTCACGGATTCCATCGTAAATCTCATGGTATTAAGTCAAAAGCCGACTTAACCCTACTTTTCGCCAAACACGTTTTCGTTCGTCTCAACGAAGGCATCGAACTTTTCACCGTTTCCACCCTTCGTGGCACATTCCGATCCGACGACCGTTGGTCCACGGTGGAAGAAGTGGCTTAGCAGGTTTGAATAAATCTTAAAGCACATAAAATTAACAATCCAGGGCAGCAAGTCAACCTGTTCCTTCTCCACGTAGGCGAGGATACATTGGATACTCTTGAGGCTTTGCCTGGCGTAATTCTAAGTTCTGTTCTACCACCACGCTTGAATATGCAAAGACTAAGTTGTCTGAACACTTCAATCCAGAAGTAGTAATCAACACTGAATTCCATAGGCGTGCGCAGCGTCTAACATTAGACCCGGCATAAGGTGGCGTGGCACAGCTGGGGTCAGGGGCAAAGCCCCAGCCGCCGGAGGCAATTTTGCCGTAGGCGAAAATTTTTTCTGTTGATGCACTAACTTTTATGGCCTAAAACGCGATTTCAAGACTCGACGCTTTCCGCTGCCATAGGATCTTCTGGCCCCTATAGAGCTTTGTTTCGTTTCAATAAAAGATAGATTATAAATTATTGGCGCAGCCCCGGATGAAGTCTGCCTTTGCGTAAAAAAGCGCTACTGACAGTGTATTTTAATTTAAAGTCTTATTTAAAGTTAAAAGTTTAAAGTTAAGTTTAAAGTTAAGCTGCTCTCGGCCCAGGCTGGGTCTAAAGAAATTGGAGTCCAGCGCGGCCCGACCGCCAAGTTGATACATTAGGTCCGGCCTGGGCCGAATAGGCCTGGGCCGTGCGCACGCCTATGCTGAATTCAAAATCTACAACTTCCGAAGTGCGAAGCAATCATCGGACGAATCTGTTGACCAGTATTACGAGCGACTCCTCAAACTCTCAAAGTCGTGCCATTTCACATCTGTCAACTCTGAAATAAAGTCACAAATCATCCTCACTACGACCTCATTACGCTTACGTCGGTATGCTCTAAGGGAAGTGACCACCCTCGAGACCCTCCTCCAACAGGCGAGAGCATACGAAGTGGCGGAGTGACAGGCCAACTCCATCGAAACAGCAACTAGGCCTACGCCTAGCATGGAACACCCTACAGAAACTCTGAATGCTGTTGCGACTCACTACAAACGAAATTCAAGAAAAGGTAAACAAAACTCTCGTTCTACCCCTGACCGCAATGCCAGCCAGGGTCAGCCATCTCGGCTTTCCACGCCTACTTCAAGTTCTACGTATGACGACAATCGCAATCAGTCACGAGACACTCAAAGCTGCTATTTTTGTGGTAATGCACGGCCACATGCTGGAGGAAGGTCATCCTGCCCAGCCAACAACGTGACATGTAGAACTTGCAAGAAGACGGGCCACTTTGACAAAGTTTGCCACACTCGCAACAAAAATGAACGTGCTCAAAATCTAGTCACCGCACTCCCGACAGCTCGGAAGAGGAAATCTTCGCTATTACGGATAACCCGACTTCAGTCTCCACCAAAGCACCCCGGACCAACATCACAGTTAACGGTAAGAAAATTACATTTTCTATCGATACTGGCGCTTCCGTTAACATTATCAGTGAGAACACATTGAAGAGGTCTGGACTCTCGTAAAATCTTATCAAAACTGACGTCAAAATATTCCCGTATCAGTCAAAAGACCCTCTACAAGTTCTCGGCTGTTTCAGTGGTTCACTGACACACAAGATCCACGCTCTTTCGACGACCGTGTTTGTCGTCAAAGGCCACGCTGACTCTTTACTCGGCTACAACAGCGCAGTCGGCCTCCACGTGATAGAAATCGCTACAGCCGTAACATCGACTGACCTTCAATCACAGTATCCGCAACTCTTCACTGGTGTGGGTAAACTACGCGACTTTCAAGTACACTTGCACATCGACCCCACAGTACCACCAGTTGCGCAGAGGCATCGGCGAATCCCGTTCCACATCCGTCGACAAGTAGCAGAAGAAGTCGCAAGATTAGAGAAATTGGACATTATCGAACTCGTACCCGGGGGGTGAGTCTCGACTTCCTCGCGGAAACGAAACTTTCGACAGGCTGGAATCTATTCTTGACCAATCGGAACCATGTGGCGCGTTGTAAGTATTTTTCACAGTCTGCTAGCGGTGAATCAAGGTCCTCTTGATCTCCGCCTAGCGGAGGCTCGTCGAACTCCCAAGCTAGGTCGTCGCAAGGGAACCAAAATCGCCATTTTGTATCCCACTAAAAAAACTGTTATAATAATTAAATATCCATTGTAGATCATGTAATACAATAGTTAAAACACCTATAAGAGACATTTTGATAGAATTCAATGATTATAGATTATAAAATATGATGATATTTCCTTTTAAGGAGGTAATTCTATTTGACAGATCACTTCATTTGTTTTCTTTCACATTTCTCCCATTTGAATAACATGTGATTTTTAACATTGTGGAACGGACTGCGACGACCTAACTTGGGAGTTCGACGAGCCTCCGCTAGGCGGAGATCAAGAGGACCTTGCGGTGAATCAGTGAATCATCCAGGTGGCAGTGGGTATTGTCATTAAAGCATTATCATTTGTTCTGATAAACATGTCAAACGGGCACGACGTTAACGATAAGGTAAGCTAATACTTTATTACAACACATTATATTAGGTAGGTTCCATACATTATATAGACTAGGCTGTAGTACTACGTTACTAATGTAGGCCTATTAATGTAGGCCTAGGCTTATTGTAGCCTAGCAATGGCCTAAACTAAAAGAGTTGGGCCTAGACCTAGGCTAGACCTAGACTACGTGATCTTCTGACGTCACTTTCGATTGTGGAAAGTAATTCCATCTGCAATTTGGCTGTCGGAATAACATTCTACAGACGAAAGTGACGTCAATTCATCACGTGGTGTAGTCCTAGCCTAGGTCTAGGCCCAACTCTTTTAGTCTAGGCCATTACTAGGCTACAATAAGCCTAGGCCTACATTAATAGGCCAAAATAAGTAACGTAGTACTACAGCCTAGTCTACATAATGTATAGATTCTAATATAATGTGTTGTAATAAAGTATTAGCTTACTTATTGTTTACTTCGTTCCCGTTTGACATGTTTATCAGAACAAAATGATAATGCTTTAATGACAATACCCACCGCCACCTGGATGATTCACTGATTCACCGCTAGCAGACTGTGAAAAATACTTTCAACGCGCCACATGGTTCCGATTGGTCAAGACTAGATTTCAGCCTGTCGAAAGTTTCGTTTCCGCGAGGAAGTCGAGACTCACCCCCCCGGTCCGACCCCCTGGGTATCCCCGATCGTTCCCATACCCAAACCTCGAGACCCGAACGCGATCAGACTGTGTGTTGACATGCGTCAGGCCAACGTGGCCATCAAGCGTGAACGACATATTACTCCCACATATGACGACATCATCTCTTCATTGAATGGCGCTACTGTATTTTCCAAAATCGATTTGAACGACGGGTACCACCAGTTGGAGCTAGACGAAGAATCAAGAACTATCACTACTTTCTCCACACATGTTGGACTCCGGCGATACAAAAGATTGAACTTCGGTATCAATTCTTCAGCGGAAGTGTTCCAAAACGCCATCCGCCAAGTACTCGTTAACATTGACGGAGTAATCAACGTTATTGACGATATCCTCATCCACGGGAAAACTCAAGACGCCCACGACAAAGCACTAAACGCAGTTCTTGAACGACTTCTATCAGCTGCTCTCACACTAAATCCAAAGAAGTGTTGGTTCAGCCAGCCAAAACAAGTATACTTCGGACACCAATTCTCAGCCGCAGGTGTCGAAGCCAACCCGGCAAAAGTGGAAGCGTTCACTGAGATGGGACCTCCAAATAATCCGACTGAGGTCCGCAGCCTCCTTGCAATTCTGCAATTCTGTAACAAATTCATACCTAATCTTGCAACAACCACCCGACCCCTTCGGGAACTTACCTTCAAAGATGCCGAGTGGCAATGGACCGAACGCCATCAAGATGCCCTCGACAAACTAAAATCACAATCAATTCAACATTCTAAACGTGCATACTACGACACTTCGAAAGATACTCATCTAATAGTGGACGCCAGCCCAATCGGACTAGCTGCAACCTTAACGCAGGTCGACAGCAACCAAACGGAAGAAAGCATTGCCTACGCAAGTAGATCCTCACTGAAGTAGAAATGAGGAACAGCCAAATCGAGCGAGAGGCCTTAGCAATAGTCTTCGGCATGGAGCATTTCCATTTATATTTGTTCGGCTCACACTACAATGTCGAAACTGACCACAAACCATTCATTCACACCATGGGAAACCCAGCCTCTTCACCATCTGACAGAATTGAACGTCTGTGCCTCAGGCTAACTCCATACTTATTCACGATTGTTCACAAAAAAGGCTGTGACAACCCATCTGACTACATGTCCCGGCACCCGCTGGTATTCAAAAAGTCTGAATACAGAACGCCGAAAGTCCCAGAAGAATATGTCCAGGTCATTGCAAGCCACGCAACCCCTAAAGCTATGACCCTACAGGAAATCGGACAAGATACGCAGAACGACCAGGATACTCTCGGAGCTGCAATCGGCCCTCGCATCTTCCAACCCTGAGAAAGCAGCTGAGACTCCGACCCTTCAACCATTCAGACGCGTCATACATGAAATCACTACTGTAAGAATCAAATCCCATTACATACTCCTACGAGGAACCAAGATAATCATTCCAGAAGTCCTCCAAGACAAAGTCGTTGATCTTGCACACCGTGGCCACATGGACATGTGATAGATTGATTGGTGGTGTTAAACGACGTACTCGACAGCTTAGGTCATATGACGTCTTCCGAATCAGGTCCATCAATATCGCGGGAGTCGTCATAAGGGGAGTCCAGTAAGGGAGGACAGGGCCATGTGGGAGGAGAAATCTTCAGTGGGGCAGTGGGGGGGAAGGGAAAGGGTCTCCTTTCGTCGCCTCTTACGACTAGCAGAGTCACTCTGGGCCTATTCTACCCCAAGCTCCGCTGGGCTGGGTTTGACCGCGCCCAATCTGGCTGGGGGTCAACCCGGGCCCAGACGGGTCTCCTTTTGTCGCCTCTTACGACTGGCAGAGTCACCCTGGGCCTATTCTTTCCCGGGCCCAATCGGGGAACATGGACATGTGAAAACGAAGCAACTTCTCAGAGAAAAAGTGTGGTTTCCTTATATAGATAGAATCGTAGAAACTGCCATAAATCTCTGCAAATCCTGCCAGACTACAACCAAAAGTAAGGCGCGTGATCCAATAAGACCCACTCCCTTGCCCCAACGACCGTGGCAGAATCTTTGCATCGACTTCGACGGCCCTTATCGATTGATTAATGGGGCTTAACGTCTCATATTTTCGCAACTATGGCCAATCGAGACGATGAGCGGGTGATAATGAAGATAAGAAAGATGATGATGAAGAATAAAGCCACATCCGAATAAAATCCATTGTACGTCGCGTGGGTCGTCATACGGGAGTCCAGCGAGGGAGGGCAGGGCCATGTGGGAGGAGAAATCTCCAGTGGGGCAGTGGGGGGGGGGGGGGGGGGGGGAGAAGCACGGTCTCCTTTTGTCGCCTCTTACGACTAGCAGAGTCACTCTGGGCCTATTCTACCCCGGGCCGAGTCGGGTCGACGGCCCTTATCCAAACGGCAAGTACGTAATGATCATCATAGATTAATACTCCCGATTCCCAGTAACTTTCATCATTCCATCCTTACGATCTGAGATAGTAATACATCATTTAAAGACTCTCTTCTTATCCTTCGGAATTCCAACCCGGTAGAAATCCGACAATGGCCCGCCATTCAACGGCCAACACTTCGCAGACTTTGCCCAAGAGATGAATTTCATCCACCACAAGGTCACTCCTCTGTGGCCCGAAGCAAACGGTCTAGCAGAAAGAGGAGTGCAGAAAATCCGGAAGACCATCCTTGCGGCTAAATTGGAAGGAAAAGACATTAAGACCGAACTGGAAGCCTTCCTTATGAACTACAGAGCAACACCACATTCGACAACCGGCGTATCACCTTATGAAGCTCTTTTCTCAAGAAAGATGAACACGACCATTCCAGAAATCTCGACTCCCGAACACAACAACGTAGACACCAAAATCCGTCAAACAGACACCCTCATGAAACAGAAAAGCAAAACCTACACAGACGCAAAACGCCATGCCAAGGACCACATCTTCAAGATCGGAGACATCGTCCTAATTCGACAAACAAAAACAAACAAACCAACTCCACTGTTCTACCAAAACCGTTCAAAATCATCCAAATCAACGGTACACAGATCTACGCAGAACGAGGCCAACAGGTGACAATCCGCAACGCGTCCCACTTCAAGTTGCTCACTACGCATCCCTAGGAAACCGCAACTGAAGACGAAGAAGACTGGGTAGGCCCCGATCTTCAGCACGATCCGGACCAACATCCCAAGATCGTAACCGGCAACCCTCAACTCCAACCAGGACCAGACAACCGCCAAGAAGTCGAGCCGCGATGTCAGCCAGCGGAACACCCACCCCGCTACCCGCGATTAGAAAGGCAACTCCCTGCAAGATTTGCGAACTACGAACTGTAATAAATGTAATCTCGTAAGAATAACCATTCATCTTAACGTATTCAAGATAGGATAATTCACTATATTTGTTTCGTATCAACTTTATTTAGACTTTATTTGTCATATTAACATCATCACTTCGTTAATAATCAGGTTAAGAGGAATATTCTGTCCCACCCTCACAGCCTGGTATATATACGCCTACCGAGGTATTGTAAGTTAGTCTTCCAGATGGAGTACGAACTAGGAAGGATTGGACCAACTTCCGGTGTAGCCAAGTTAGTAAAATATACGGCATTAAACAGTCTCAGTTTATAGTCTTTAATAATCCTTGAAATCTTACAATCTACTTCACTCAAACAATAGAATACAACAGTGACGGGTTTCAAGACTCTAACAACAGCAGCAACTTCATTTGGCCATCCGTTTGTAGCGAGAAAGAGGTTACACTGGACATATTAGACTCGCCGGAAGCGGTGTCAAGCTCACCAGGGTCTGGTGAAGTCAACTCGGACGAATCCTTTCTCTCTTCTGAAAGAAAGAAAGAAAAAAGAAAGTGCGGGCAATGATGTCGACTTCTTTTCCCAGCTGAAAGATGTGGTGAAAGCTATACCTAAACCAACTCAGCAGACACTGCCCCCTGCAGTTGAGGATCACTCTGACGATCTGTTTGGTAGGGCAGTAGCTGCCGAGTTAAAAGGAATGGAGAGCGAGAGGAAAAAAATTATTAAGCGTAAGATCAATGAAATCCTATTCATAAACAGTAAGAGCGTCTCTGCCGTGAACAGATGTTTGGCAGTAAACTGATTACTCGTAAACTAATAATGGGATGTTCATAAATTTGCACCTACTTATAGAGAAATATTAGATCTAGGCAACGTAAAACGAACATTTATGAAAAGTGAAAGCACAAATTTAATAAAAAATATTGAAAATGTTGCTTTTGTCCAAATTGTTGACTTTTCTTTTAACTTTGATTACAGCTGGTGGGTGTTTGACATGAGCTAGAATAAAAATCGAGTTTGTGTTGCCTAGAAAATATTGTTGGTAACAGTTAAATACATTTTTGCACACATGATGAAAAAATAAAGTGTTTTATCGGTTTACTCCCACATGTCTGCACTTCCTCAAATATGACAGACTACGCTAGGTTTTTCCCCACCGAGTTCAAGACTTTGCCACAGATAGCTCCATGGTAGTTCCTTCTCACCAAACAAAAGACGAAGGTCCCCACTCCCAACAGACCGTTACTAATTTGCGGTGGCTGCCTGCATCTCAAGGGTTGCAAGACAGTGGGATTCCATGAAAAAGGATGAATATTAATTGGGTGTCGTAACATGATTAATTTAGTTTCAATTTTGAAAATGAAACTAATACTGATCTCAATATCTCGTCGAGACGGTAACAAAACTTTTTGAAATTTTGTTGTAGCTCAAAATCAAGTACGCGAGTGTTTGTGCAATGTTTTTTCGTGACACTACATCCAAGCCACCTCTACCGACATTCGCCTGATATGTGTTCGATTATTAGCGGGGTTTGTTTTTTATGTTCTGGTTTTAACTATTATTCAATACTTAGTCACAGAGGTTCATAAATGGGGTGGGAGAGGGGCACAATAATTTTTTTTAAAGAATTTTTTGAAGAAGGCATCAATGGGGGGGGGGGAGGAGAGAGAATGCCCCCCACATAATAGAACAACAGGCAATATAAAAACGTGAGTAATTTTTAAGTGTAAATTTTAGTAAGATTGTCTCTTGATTGGGATAATTTCACAGAATTCTTTGTGGATATTTAAAAAACAATGTATTTTTAGTCTACCTGCTTAGTTACAAGTACTGATTTTCAGTGTAATCAGTAAATACTGTTTATTATGTGCTTTGTTGCCTTAACGGCTACTTAGCCACCTTTTACATGAACACGAGTATCATGTTGCAGATAGTTAAAAGTCAAGTTCCGAACAGAAAAAAACCCAGCTCGAGCCAGGAATCGGACTCTGGATATTCTGCATTGGAAGCAAAAATAAACCAACTATTATTATGAATGTATACTATTGCATTGAAATCATTGATATACACGGAAAGAAGTGGTAAGTCGCAAAGTCAAAATCTGGGCGGTAGGGAACAGGCGAGGTTAGGCCGGTTAGCTGAAACCCGCCTTCAAATGGGGCTTATCACAAGGTCTGTTGGTTCTGTAGTAGCAGTCGCACTGCAGGAGGAGAGTTGGAGCAAAGACATATGACGTCATAGGAGTTGGTAGCACATGGGAGTTGTTTACAAAAACGAACAAAATTGTAGCAGATTTGTTGCGCGGCGGGGAAGATTCAGCTGTCACACTCGCATGTCACAGGCTATGATGGAGCCGGACCTTCTTATGGTGTTGAGTGATTCGTGTGATTTCACGTCGTCTGAAGACGACAGTGACGACGAAGAAGAACCAAGAATTCTTCAATGCATTACAACTATCATTAATCGGGAATATCGTCACTGTGTGATAAATTATCATGAGGTGACTGTACCAACATATACGGAGAAGGCATTTGTAACCCATTTTAGACAGGGAAGAGACATTGTAGAAAGCTTATCGGATCAGTTCTCTCAATCACCTTCCTTTGTATTTCTCAGTAATGGTATGTATAGGCTAGGACTTCTTGTAATAATTTAAATGCCTAGGCCTAGGCCTATCGTGGCATGTGGGCTTACGCGATGTAGGCCTAGGCGTAGGCCTAGGCCAGCTGGATATTCTAAGCCTAGGCCTAGGCACATTGTATTTGCTTCACATAATGTATACATAATACAAATATACTTTCTCTGAATAATGAGCTTAGATCTACGCCTATACTGTTCTTGGATTCTTTTTGTAGAGAATGGCAGGACATTAATCACATCCTTGAAACATATACATACCTTTCTATGGTTTGTGGGTCACGAGTCTGCCTCATACAGAGATGTTGCTGATAGATTTGATATGAGTCTTAGTACCCTCTTTGATGTGATAACAAGAGTTGCCAAGTTCATATGTTCCTTACCATTGATAAAGTGGCCAACAAGAGAAGAAATGGAAGTAACGAAACAATATTATCTACAAAAAAGTGGATTTCCTCATATCGTTGGTATGTAGTAGGCCTACTGCTACCGTTCTTGTCATTAGTCTAAAACATTGAACATTATAGACCTATGAATTATCTGTGTATTACAATACGTAGGCCTATAGTGCCTATATTTAATTTGTAACTACAAACTAATACAAACCTGTGCATTTATTACAGCCTTCATCGATGGTACCCACATTCGGATTAACAAACCCAATGAGGATCCGTACAGTTACATTCATCGAAAAGACTATTGTTCCCTGCAGGCACAGATAACATGCAATGATTGATAATTGGGGCTTAACGTCTCATATTTATGCAGCGATGGCTAAATGAGACGATGAGCGGGTGATAGTGAAGATGAAAAAGATGATAATGAAGAATAAAGCCACATCCGAATCAGATCCATTGTACGTCGCGTGAGTCGTCATACGGGAGCCCAGCAAGGGAGGGCAGGGCCAAGTGGGAGGAGATGATGACCAGGATTACATGGTATTTTGATTAATTCCACAGAGTGACTTGACAAGTAGTCGTATTTATTCACACCGGACATAAGGTTGACCCAGAGCTACCGCTCTAGTCAATACAACTCGATAGTCATAAGCAAGGCAGTGCGTGAGCACTTCCGGTAGGCGGGAGCATACAACATTCCCTCTTTAAAACAAATAAAAATCGTTCGTATGATAATAAAGTATGTCAACTGTTGATGAACAGGATAACTAATCTGGTGCTAAATAGTTGTAAATCAAAATGAACTAAACTCTACAAACTAGCCTAAATCATGATTGATCTTGGTTTTTTAATCTTGATACCGCGCCGGCATCCTCCGCTCCCTCTGGGGCCTGGATTCATGATGGACCGGTGATTTCGGGTGCTCGGGCGGAACATCTACTTCGGCACCCAGGGTTCGTTGGTTCTGCAAATCTACATTTCGTGTAGCCATATTACCGGGCTCTGAAGGGATTTCAGGTAGGGTCCTATTGCTTGGGCGATACGCAACCGTTTTAACAAGGACACAATTTTCTTTATAGGTGGTGTTATACTCGGAGATAGTGCATACCCTTTACTGAAATCGTGTTTAACACCTTTTCGTGACAATGGACACTTAACGGCATCTCAAAAAAATTACAACTTTTTCCACTCAACATGCCGCGTAAGAATAGAACATGTAAATGGTCACTTGAAACAACGGTTTCGTCAATTGTATGCTTTGAAGCTTCTAAACCTTACAAGAATGTGTGAAATCATTAAAACTTGTATTTTACACAACATCGCCAATATGAGTGATTGTGAATTGTTTCAAAATGAAGATAATCAACCTGATCCAATGGCTCAACATACAGATGGTTACATTCCCATAGCAAATGTATAGTAGCTAGACTGCACGTGGACTATGCCGGACCTGTTAATGGTCACACGTTCCTCGTACTGGTGGACGCCAGATCGAAATTGGTCGAGGCGGTGGGAACCCAGGGGTCCATGTCGACAAAAACCACGATTGCATGGCTCAGAACATGGTTTGCTACGCATGGGGTGCCGGATGAGCTAGTTAGCGATAACGGCCCTGCCTTTCGCTCAGAGGAATTTGCACAATTTCTAAAAACGAATTTAATTGTTCACATAAAATCTGCTCCTTATAGTCCAGCTTCCAATGGGCAGGCTGAACGTACAGTTCAAACACTGAAGAATCTTCTGAAAAAGTTGCCAGTTCCCGTTTGGAGCCTACAACAAGCGAACATTTTGCTGACACTGCGCACCACGCCTAGTCAGTAAACAGGTCTCAGTCTATCGAGATGCTGATGGGGAGAAAGATTCGAACTCTATTTGACAAATTACATCCAGCGACAGCAGTGAGTAATTCAAAAAGGGAGGGAAGAGCTGTGGCTAATTCTCAAAAGTCGACGCAGTTCGCAGTGGGTGACGCTGTCTACTACCGTCACTACGGTCACGGAGAAAAGTGGTTACCAGGGGTCATTGCTCAGGTGGAAGGTCCGCGCAATTTCCAGATTAAAAGACCTGATGGTGGCATGGTGAAGCGACATCTTGATGAGCTGATACGCCGTGATCAACCTGTCGAGCCAGCACGATCAAATGTACCAGAGGTCCAACCGGTTCCAACCGCAATCCTACCAAGTAATGTTAACGCTTCAGTGTCTGAAGAGACTGCTGTTCCCGAGGACTCCGTCGAACCCAGAGATCACCAGAACACCAAACTGGGCTTACCTGACAGTTAAATTTACTTGACACTTTAACTGGTCATTGAAATACCGGCCCTAAATTGTGTTAATCTAAAAGGGGGAGGAGTTTTTATGTATTAGGCCTGCACTGCCTTCTGTAGTGTAGTGTCCATAGCTTAGTAGCCAATGTCGAGAGGGCGGTGAACAGTCCAACCGGATGTGTCGACTGCGAGGTTAGTGGTTGCTCTGAAGTAGTGAACATGTAGTCTGGTTCTGGTGTGTAATAAAGACTGATATATCGAATCTACAGCCTGAGTCATCACTGTACCTTGTCCCGGACATAACACACTGGACATATTAGACTCGCCGGAAGCGGTGTCAAGCCCACCAGGGTCTGGTGAAGTCAATTCGGACGAATCCTTTCTCTCTCCTGAAAGAAAGAAAAAAGTGCGGGCAATGATGTCGACTTCTTTTCCCAGCTGAAAGATGTGGTGAAAGCTATACCTAGACCAACTCAGCAGACACTGCCCCCTGCAGTTGAGGATCACCCTGACGATCTGTTTGGTAGGGCAGTAGCTGCCGAGTTGAAAGGAATGGAGAACGAGAGGAAAAAAATTCTTAAGCGTAAGATCAATGAAATCCTTTATTCATAAACATTAATGTGTTATTTGTAGGCAGATGCCTGCTAAATCGACGGGAGCTTCCCGTATTATTTTAGTAAGGTATTTGCCTAGGCCTAGCTGTAGGCCTAGGTTGTTGAGATAAGAGAAAACACTTCAAAGCTGCAGATGGGCCCCACTGCCCGGTGGCAACTTGTCCAAACTTCCTTTTTTAGTTTTAGTAATGTTGTCTATGTATTCCAGGTACCGAAATGCAGAAGTGTACAAAGCAATTGGTTACGATCGATCATTTGAACAAATCAGGACGAAGTGGAAAGCACTGAAAGCAGAATACAACAAAGTAAAACAAAACAATTCTAGAAGTGGCTCCAGCTCCAAAAGGTGCCCATATTTTAGCTTGCTTGATGCCATTTTAGGCTTCACGCCAGTGCAATCACTAATCTCCGATGGAGTTGAGTCGGGGCAGCAAAGAAACGACGTCAGTGATGGGCCTATCAATAATGTTGCCGGTAAGTGGTAGGCCTAGCAGTTCTTAAACCCAGGGCGGACACGTCCACTTACTATTTTTACGCGTCCACCCACTTCTTTTTGAGAACACCCTACTTGAAAAGTCAATACGATGTTGTAATAGACTGGCTAGCCCGTTTACCCCTGTACTAGTGTGCCGATTGGACTTTTCCCCACCGTTTTCGGCAATGTTGAAATTCTTTTTGGTGGTTTTCTGGTTTTTACACTACAAAAACGACAGGTTATTGCATCCAGTTTGATTGATTTGATTTGAATTCAGATGATGCAGGAGCGGAAGTGATGTCGTAGTGCATTTATGTATTGTCGCCAAGCAATTCCTCATCGCAGTCATTGTCTGGCTTGTCTGCCACTTCTTCACCTATTGGTGGCAACATATCACCACACGAAGACTATGTCCTCTCACCAATACAAGGAAATGCC
Organism: Isoperla grammatica; assembly: GCA_945910005.1. Classification (NCBI taxonomy): domain Eukaryota; kingdom Metazoa; phylum Arthropoda; class Insecta; order Plecoptera; family Perlodidae; genus Isoperla; species Isoperla grammatica. The sequence goes on from OX246737.1 coordinate 104,430,917, forward strand.
TCATATACCGGTATCATGCGTTCAGAAAAAAGCACAACAAAATCGATTCTAATGACTTCAAAGCCTGGTAACCGAGTTACCAAGACTAAAACGCATGGCTATACCAGCGTTTTAAGCAAAATCTCAAAGCAACTTGGTGAGGCACAATCCATGCAAGATTCCGTGAAGCAGCAATTCAAGCTATGAAAACTGAATTCGACAACCAGCGTAAGTGGGAAGCAAAGCAACAGAAAGAGATGCTCAAATCCCAAGAACGTCTATTACGGGCTACATCGCAAGCAATGATGCAGACCATGTCGAATTTTTTTGGTGGCTTTAACAGGCCCATGGGTTATCAAAGCCTTCCGTTTGCAGGGGCACCAGCATTTAATTTCACTGAACACAATTATTATAATGCACAGAATATTGATGAGGATGATGATGTTGCCACAGACCATGACAATAGTAAGTAGTTCCCTACAATAAAGATAAGGTAGTAGGCAATGATTTTCAACATCTATAGTAGGCTAGATCGCCAGTCCCCCAACCTTCCACTGAGTAGCAAGCGTAGCGATTTGAAGCCATCTTGAAATTGGCAATTTACATGCTAATTTGGACCTTTTAGTACTGCTAGCGCTGCCAATGGCAGAAAGTCGCATTAGAAACTCCTATCCCCGCCTGTGTTATTTGCCAATTTCAAGATGGCATCAAAGTGCTACGCATGCTGCTGCTAGCCTGGCGATCTAGCCTACTATAGACGTTGAAAATCATTGGTAGTAGGCCTATATGCATACGATTTATTTTTGTCTTATTTTTTAAGTAAGTACAACCATAGAGAAGTTTACATTATAGTTCACATTTAATAGGTAAACATTTTTTTACTGAAAGGATGGCTACATACATCATCATGTCATATTAAAATTATCATTGTTTCCAATGATAGGTAATACTAATAACAATAATAATAATACTAGGCTATTAATATTATGAGTTTCATTTCATTAACCATTTCATCATCAAAATCATTTCCAGTCACTCCATAGTCCTCCACACCCAAATGTAAACCTGGTTACTGGATTATTGTTTCGGGGGCGGGGGGATTAATAATGTCCTCAATATAACATAGTTTTGCAGATGAGCTACATAATATTTTTGATTTGGAACCAAAAGATTCAAGTTTTAAAACACAAACTAAAGAGTGCAAATATAATGTTACGAATACATGCAAAGTATTTCGTGATTTTTTTAATTTCAATAGGGGGGGGGGGGGGGGGGAACACCCTGATACTTCCCCTTGCTATGCCCCTGTAGTATACTTTCAATTTATACCAGACATTAGGTTGGAATTCATAGTCGGCCCCTACACCTAGGGGCACCCATTGTTGCTATGGATTTGTTTTGTTTATGGGAAATAACATGCAAACAATTGTTACCTTGGTAACAATGGGCGCCCCTAGGTGTAGGGGCCGACTATGAATTCCAACCTAAGGCTGCTCAATGCAATGTGAAAATAGTGCGCATTTCTAACGATTGTGAATGTGAAACCTTGACTGTCTTAGTGGTAACGTATTAGTCATGTATTGACATAAATGGTCCCTAATTTGGGCCATACCATTATTAATTATCTGGCAATCTAGATCTCTCACCATGTGGTTGTGGAAACAAAATATCTGCTTCTTGAACAAGTTCGAGCCATTGCTCAATGAATGTCTCCTTACAGTTTTCGACATAATTGTGCAATGTACTGTGTACAACACGCTGCCACCACTTGAGGAACAAATGTATAGAGCAAGTCAATAGGGAAGTCTCATCAAAAATTAATATTCCTCAAAGCACCTAAAAATGGTAGATCATTATCTAAAAATACGGGCGGTATGATTGATTGATTAATGGGGCTTAACGTCTCATATTTTTGCAACAATGGCTAATCGAGGGCGGGCGGTATAATTTTTATATCTGAGAAGCGTATATTTCCAATTCTATTAGCATTTTAAGTTTGAAATTTGGAACTTCCCACTCTTGACGTCATATCTCATGTAAGCAACTGCCTCCTTGAAGTATTCTTAATAATATCAACGATATTAAGTTGGACATTTTACAATATCTAGGATGCAGTGACTTTACAACAATGCCTTTTATACCACTGTTTTCTTCAGAAAATACATTTTGATACAGTATTTACAAAACGTGATTAAAATAATGCAATTATTTAACATATTGTTGTTAATTAATGTTGAGGAGTGTTCATTTACTAACTAGAAATAAACGTTGGTTCAGTTAAAGTCTTATGAGAGCAATAATCTACTAAAGGGGGGGATTTCAGTACTATTTGTATGATTTAAAATTATTCTTTACTGAGATATGACGTCAGAACCTTTTAATCACGAGCAAGATGGCGCAGGTTCGTTTCTGAGCGTGTTTTGACAGCAATATCTTTGACTTGCTGTTACAGCGATGTTAATGCACCTTTCGAGCCGAAACCAATTAGTTCCCGTTTATTTTAACTTGGGGTAACCAGTAAGCAAATAAAAAAAAATGTGTGAGACTTCCCTATTCTCTTTAGCAAACACCTCCAGCGTGCCTCTAAGCGGCCAAATGTTATTTCAATAGTCATTCGAGATGAACTGAGGTAAACGTTAAACAATTCCTGCTGTGGTGTTACTGCGCCTGTATACCCCTTTATTAACCAGCCAGTTCACCATTGGGTATGCTGCATCTCTAACTTCAATGGTACAGGTACACCATCAATAACTTTTGGTCTCTATAAGGGGGGGGGGGGGGGATTGATTGATTATTTGGGCTTAACGTCTCATATTTTTGCAACGAGGCTAATCGAGACAATGAGTGGGTGATATATGAAGATGAAAGGAAAGAGGCAAGTGGGAGGGCGGGGAGGATAGGGGAAGAGGGAGGAGAAAGGAGTGGGGATGATGCGGACTGCATTTCGTCTGACTTCTCCTCCTCGACCTGTCCGGCTAGGGTGGCCCTACCAGAAGCATACGCTTCCGCCGGCATAGCTCCAGGAATCATCGAAGCACTCAAACCTGCCCACCACGATAAGGTAGCAGTCCCTGGGCAGGGGGGGGGGGGGGGGGCAAATAACTTATATATATATATATAATGAAAGTATAGTGTTGTGTATACTTGGATAGAGGCAAGAGTGGCTGAGAAAATTTGAGCTTAGAACAATTGATTTGATTTATTGGGGCTTAACGTCTCATATTTATGCAACGATGGCTAATCGAGACGATGAACGGGTGATAATGAAGATGAGAAAGATGATAATGAAGAATAAAACCACATCCGAATCAGATCCATTGTACGTCGCGTGAGTCGTCATACGGGAGTCCAGCAAGGGAGGGCAGGGCCAAGTGGGAGGAGAAATATTCAATGGGACAGTGGGGGGGAAAGGCGATTGGGGTGTGGACTGCACTTCGTCTGACTTCTCCTCCTCGACCAGTCCGGCTAGGGTGGCCCTACCAGAAGCATACGCTTCCGCCGGCATAGCTCTCGGGATCAACAAAGCACGCAAACCTGCCCACCACGATAAGGTGGCAGTCCCTGGGCAGGAGCTTAGAACAAGAATAAACATGTTCTAGTGAGGAAAAATGTACAGAAGGAAGGCAGCTTACCTGAGAAAGTCGATTGATTGATTAATGGGGCTTAACGTCTCATATTTTTGCAACGAGGCTTATCGAGACAATGAGTGGGTGATATATGAAGATGAAATATGGGGCTGTTTGGAGGAAAGGGGCAAGTAGGAGGGAGGGAGCGTGAGGAAAGGGGAAAGGGGAGGAAAGGGGATTGGGGTGTGGACTGCACTTCGTCTGACTTCTCCTCCTCGACCAGTCCGGCTAGGGTGGCCCTACCAGAAGCATACGCTTCCGCCGGCATAGCTCTCGGGATCAACAAAACACGCAAACCTGCCCACCACGATAAGGTAGCAGTCCATGGGCAGGAAGGCATTATTATTATTATTGTTATTATTATTATTACAAAATAAACTAATGAGATATTGTCTTCGTCTGCAAGTACATCTGCATGCACAATCAATGACAATGATGATGATGATGAATTCATTGTTTGAACCTGAGATTGACATCGAGTGCGATAATTCTAGCGTCGATGACCCAAATAGTTTAGGTACACAATGTGAATTAGGTTCCGAGCTATATCGTAACTATACGACACGGATTCAGATATTTCTAGTCAACCAGATTTAGATGTGTCGTTCCAATTTGATTCAGAGAAGACAAGTGACAGTCAAGAAGCTACTTCTGATAGTGACGACGAGAACACAACCGGTGTTAATACTTCGTTATCGTGTCTGATAGTGTTTTGGTCTTGTTTATCACAACTGTTTCGTGTGTGTCGTGATTGTGGATCACCTGTAATTAAAATCATAAAGTCGTGCAAAGGTGCATCCATGAGAGTGTCAACCGTGTGTCAAGAAGGACACAAGCTAAAGTGGGACTCACAACCGAAACACAACAAGTGCTCAGTCGGTAATGTAATGATTTCATCCGCATTGTTGTTATCTGGAATATGTTTTCAAGCATTTAGTGTATTTTTGAAAACACTGCAGCTCCAAGTTTTTTCTAGAAAATCATTTGATAATATGGTTAACAATAATTATATTAAATGAACAGTTTCAAAAGCTTGGGTTTCACTACGGCAAGCTAATTTAGACTCAATTCGGTTATCAGACAATATACGGATAGCTGGAGATGGACAATACGACTCTCCCGGATTTTCAGCCAAATATGTTGTATACTCAATAATGGACATTGGCACAGAACGAGTAATAGACTTTAATGTACAACAAAAAGGTTAGGTCAAAGGCGAACTGGAAAAAGCGGCCTGTGAACAGCTCTTGACAAAACTAACCTCGGAGGAAAATTTGCACGTTAAACTATTTTTAACAGACCGCCATATAGATGTTTGATGAAAACTTATTTTACAGAGATTTTCCACGAGTTTGACGTGTGGCACATTTCAAAAAGCCTGTTGAAAAAGTTTAAATGATTCGAGAAAACATTACCCGATTTGTTTGCGTGGAAAGCTAGCATAAACAATCACTTGTGGTGGTCAGCGCAGACTTGCGCCCAGGACGGCCAACTTCTCATGGATAAATTCACTTCTATTTTACATCATGTTAGAAATGTTTACAAGTGGCCTTCTGATCCGAATTATCCAATAGAACTCACACAATGTCACCACAGTGAACGTTCTCTCCAGGAACAGAAAAAAAGGAGTGGTTGAAAAGGGACTCTGAGGAGTTTCAAACACTTACGAAGATTATCACGGATTGTAGCTTCTTATCAGATTAACAACATACTTGACATTACGTGCATACAGGAACATTGGAATCGTCTCATAATGTGCGTCTTAAATATAACTCAAACGAGTTCATTTCTCACACAAAGGAATGGTTTTGAGGTCAAGTTAAGCTGTCTTAGACCACAACGCAAATTTGAACCGGAAAAAAGTTAAGGGAAGTTGTCCAATATTCAAAAGCGTCAAAGTCATGGGTAATTAAATCTAGAAAAGAAAAGAAGACAGGTGTTTGGAGAGATGAGATTATGATTGCTGTGTATGACGCAATGATCAGCGATACACGCCCCACAATTGACAACAGTGCCCAAAACATTGCGCCTGTGCCACGCCCCTCTTTAAAAGACCTGAAAAGCAGAAGATTCTCACGTTTGACAGACTTGCCGGTTTAGACACAAATCAAGAATGACAGCACTATTCGCAAGTTACACTAAAATGGATCAGGTGAGTTATAAATATAATTTATTATTAAAACCCATGTAATCTATAACTTCCGACGTTGTTACTGCGATTCCAACGACCGTCAACGTCACCACTTGCTACATCTGTGTCATAATCAACTTCCCCGTCTAAATCATTGTTTTATTACCGAAAGTTTTAGGTTCAAACTAGAAGAAGTAATATTGACAGCATTATTGATTGATTGATTAATGGGGCTTAACGTCTTATATTTTTGCAACTATGGCTAATCGAGACGATGAGCGGGTGATAATGAGGATGGGAAAGATGACGATGAAGAATAAAGCCACATCCGAATCAGATCTATTGTACGTCGCGTGGGTCGTCATATGGGAGTCCAGCAAAGGAGGGCAGGGCCAAGTGGGAGGATAAATATTCAGTGGGACAGTGGGGGGGAAAGGGACAGGGTCTCCTTTTGTCGCCTCTTACGACTAGCAGAGTCACTCTGGGCCTATTCTACCCCGGGCCAAGACGGGTCGACAGCATTATTCATCACCGTTGTACAGTTAAAGAGCACTTGTCATTTGAATACTTGAAATACAACTAATAATAAAGACGTGGCGAAGGGTGGAATGCAGCCTGACAGCCGGCCCGCCGCCCGCCGGCTGAGCTCTTTTACATCACCCCCAGGTACACATGGTCCCAAACAAAGGCCCGTAGCTCGAGAAGGAGCAGTTCTACGTCACAGAAACGAGAGTCGATTCTTTTCAGAAAACATCAACCTATTTGAATATAATAATGGCTACATACGTAATCTAAAGTTCCGATCTCCTTAAAACGATATAACTTACAGGATTATTAATAAAGTCGTTGTAGAAAAAAATGGTGGGCATTGACTATCAAAATACTAAATGGATATCTTGACATATTGCTTAACTGATGTGTCACCAAAGATGAGAAAAGTAGATGTAATTGAGAGGATGGAGAACATGATAGGTATACTGAGAGAAGGGAATGGAAAAATAATAATAAATGGTGAGTTTAACATTGATTTAAGTAAACATACTATGTATGCAAAACAAGTCAAAGTATTGTTGAAATTATAAGGTGTTGTACAAATTATCTAAGACTTTACTAGAATTGCACAAATAGCCAGTAAGGGTAGGGATAGGGAAATAACGACTAGCACATTGATTGACTATGTAATTACATTCGCTGAAGATAGTTGTAGGGGAAGAATAAGAGTTCGGAGGACCAGCACTGAGGCAATAAATAGGTGGACTGTAAACACTAGGTCGAGTTCAGCAATAATCCGCACATACACAAAATACACTTGAAAGCAAAAGGAATATATTAACACAAATAACACATTACACTTATATTCTTTAGTTACAATTACAATACATGAATTATGTGTGTTGTACACATGTGAAAATGAGAATAAAAGCGAGAATAATTCTACACGACGCGAGCATGTAAAAATGGACGACAAAGTACAACAATGGTAAAATGCAAAGATCTTAGAAAAGATAAAATAACTCAACATTCGCTTTCCTCACGCATGGATCCAAAGACATTGAAAGAGTAAAGTGACAGCTGATGCGATCTGTCGGGCGTAACTAAAATTACAACACATTTGTATGAACATACTGGGGCCCAAAAATGAATATTTTTTAATAATGAAAAAAGGAGTGCAAAAAGTTGCTTATATAGGAAGGGGACACAGTTTAACTATTGGGCGCTTGAAGTGTCCACGAGGAGTTTTGATGGTAACCACTCGAACTTTTCCATCTTGACCAGGATGCAGAGCAGTGATTATGGCGAGTTCCCACTGTAGAGGTTGTAGGTTCTCTTCTTTCACAAGAACCACGGTGCCTTCAACAAGGTTTGGGCTGGAACTGGACCATTTCTGTCTCTGCTGCATAGTGTGAAGGTAGTCGGTGGACCATTTCTTCCAGATGAGCTGCATGTATTGTTGAAGCTGTTGCCATCTATTTAAAGCATGAACTGAACTGTCAATTAGGTTAGGTTCAGGTATAGAGGTAATAGCTTCACCAATGAGAAAATGACCCGGACTAAGATAAGATATATCATGAGGATCATTGGAGTTTACGATAAGTGGGCGTGAATTTAAACAAGCTTCAATTTGTGTGAGTATTGTGCACATTTGTTCAAATGTGAGTGAGTTATTTCCTATCACCCTTTTGAGATGATATTTGAGAGATTTAACCGCAGCCTCCCACAGGCCTCCGAAGTGAGGAGAGCGAGGTGGTATGAAAAACCAATTACAATTTTCATGAGAATTGTAATTTTGCAGAGTTTCTTGATGAGACCTTGACTTCAGTAGTTTGCTGAGATCAGCTAGCTGATGATTAGCACCAACAAAGTTTGTTCCGTTATCGCTATATATGTTGGAACATTTTCCTCTTCGTGACGTGAAACGCTTTAACGCAGCGATGAATGCTTCAGTAGTCATGTCGCTGACTAATTCAATGTGTACAGCCTTAGTAGCAAGGCAAACGAAGATAGCAATATATGCCTTCAATTTTATTTTACTGCGTGTGGATCCTTGCTTTATGAAAAAGGGTCCTGCATAATCAATTCCTGTGTTTAAGAAAGGTCGAGCCGGTTGTATTCTGGGAGTAGGTAATTCTCCCATGAGTTGCTGTGTAGTTGTTGTTTTCAACTTGTAGCATGGTAAACATTGATGCAATGTTGATCGAAGTATTCGTCTAATGGACGGTATCCAGTAGCGTTGTTGAAGTGATGACGTCAACATTTGTGATGAAGCATGTAATAATCGTAAATGCTCGTGCATAATGAGAAGTTTGGTGAGATGATGCCGTGTTGGAATAATCATTTGATGTTTAGATTCGAATGGCAGCAAAGATTTTTGAAGTCTTCCTCCGAGTCTTAGGATACCTTCACTGTCCAAGAAAGGACATAAGTTTTTTATACTGCTTTTGTTGGAGAGTTCTCTTGATGATGACAATGCATGAATTTCTGATGAGTACACAACACCTTGAGCTAGTTTGATGCATGCTTTTAATGAGTTATTTAACTCTGTGACAGAGAGTGTCGAATGATTTCTCTCCGAAGGTGGCCTTCTGGAATTGTAGCAAAATCGAATGCAATAAGCAATGACTCGTTGCAATTTAGTCAGCCTTGAAAATTTATGGATGATGTCATCTTTTGGCTTAATTGCCATGAGGGTGATGGTTGAAGTTTGTTGTTCTGGCATGTCTTCTAACGCGATGGGCTGCATGATTGATATTGGCCATAATGATGGGTCTTGTGGCAACCATTGAGGTCCATGCCACCACAATTTACAAGTAGCAAGAATGTCTGGAGAGGTTCCTCTAGAAATCAAATCTGCAGGATTTTGTGCTGATGCGATGTGTGCCCATTTTGCATTTGCAGTGAGTTCTTGTATTTCTGTGACTCTGTTTGCAATGAATGTTTTCCATTTGTACGGATGAGCTTTAATCCAAGCAAGAACGAGTGTTGAGTCTGTCCAGAGGAAACTGGAATTAATGTCAAGATGAAGCGATTCAACTGTTTTGTTAAAAAGTTTGGCGAGTAAAAGTGCGCCGCATAATTCCAATCGTGGAAGTGTGATTCGTTTCAAAGGTGCTACCTTTGATTTAGAGTAAAGTAAGTGGGTAGAAGTATGACCTTCATTGTTGGTCGATCGGAGATATATGCAAGCTCCGAAAGCTTTTTCAGAAGCATCAGAAAAGCCGTGTAACTGGATATCGGTGATGACTCCTGTCACTAATACTAGTCGTTGAACCTTTATGTTGCTTATGGTAGGAAGTTGATTGCAGATATTCTGCCATTTTGTGTTTAGAGAGACGGGTAAGACATCATCCCAGTCCAACCGTTCTATCCACAGGTGCTGTAGAAAGATCTTGCAATTGATGACAATAGGACTAATTAGTCCTAGTGGATCGAAAATGGCAGAAATAATAGATAACACTTTGCGTTTAGTAGCTAGTGATACTTGTTGTAACTGTGGCTTGGTTGAACCATTGATTATTTGAAAGATATCAGAAGCAGGATGCCAAAGCAGTCCTAGAGTTTTGATACAATCTTCTCGTTCGAATTGCAGCGGAAGGTTAATTTCACGATCTTCTTCTGGAACCGACTCCAAAAGAGCAGAATGGTTTGAGCACCATTTACGTAGTGGAAAGCCTCCACTGGCCAGTAAAGATTTCAAATCTTGCTGAAGTTTTAGAGCGTCTTCTAAATTGTTTGCTCCTGAAAGACAGTCATCTACGTAGAAATCATTTTTGAGTATCAAAGATGCCTTAGGATAATTTTTAGCTTCCAAGTCTGCTAAATGGTGTAAGCATCGTGTAGCTAAAAAGGGTGCAGTTTTTGTACCATAAGTTACTGTAGTCAGTTGGTATTCTCTTATGGGTTCATTAGTAGATTCTCTCCATAAGATGCGTTGTAAATTCCAATCATCAGGATGCATATTTATTTGTCTGTACATTTTAGCAATGTCGGCGCTGAAAGCTATCAGATGTGTTCTGAAACGCAAGACAATTGAGCACAAGTCGTCTTGTATTGTAGGTCCTAGTTTTAGTAAATCATTTAGTGACTTGCCGGTGCTAGATTTTGCTGATCCATCGAAAACGACACGTATATGACTTGTAGTAGATTGTTTGAATACTGCGTGGTGAGGTAAGTAGTAACAAGTACCAGTTTCATCTGGTGCACTGTCGACTGGTTGCATATGACCAAGTTCTTGGTATTCATGAAGAAACTTATTGTAGTCTTCCTTTGCGACGCTATTTGAATTAAGGTGACGTTCCAATTGTTGATACCGCCGCATTGCTTGAGGTCTCGAGTCACCGAGTTGACTCCTGTCTTCTTTCAATGGGAGACGAACAATAAATTTTCCTTGATCGTTACGAGTCGTATTGTTTAAGAAATGATTTTCGCAATCACGTTCTTCCTTTGTAGTGATAGGTTTTGGAATACCTTCAATTTCCCAAAAGCGCTTGAGTTGTTGATCAATTTTTTCCGTACTAACGAAATACGTATGTGCAGGTTTCAGAGACTGCTCGAGAGTCAAACCGGGAACCCTTCCACCGAGGACCCAACCAAGTTTTGTCTCTTGAATTGTAGGGAAACCTGGGCGAATTAGTGAATTCGATTGGAGAAGGTCGTAGTAGTGTTCTGCACCTATCAGCAGTTGGATTTCACCTGGATTGTCGAAATCAGGATCTGCTAGTAGGCCTACAATGTTATGAGGAATGTCCCATGTGCTACAATCGATGGGAACCGACGGTAGATTTCCCGTAATTTTTGGCAAGATGAAACAATCAATTTTAGTTGTGTGATTGCTAATAGTTGATTTTACTGTTACACTAACAGTGTGGGTAGTTGTTGAACTTGTGTCGTTAATACCCTGAATAGATGTGTGACTGACTTTTTTTTTGAGTTGAAGTTTGTTAGCCAATTCAAGAGTGATGAAAGAGGCTTGACTTGCTGAGTCGAGCAGTGCTCGACATTTGATTAAATTACGAAATTTATTTAGAGCATAGACTTGTGCTGTTGCTAACAACACTTGGTGTGTAGGTTTAGCCTTGAAGGAAGAGTAGCTTCCTGCAGTAGCATCGCTAGTAGACCTAGTGTTTTCTGAATGATTGGTAAAGAGATTGTTACTTTGCATTGACGCAGGTGTGCGATTGCTATATTGAGTATTGGTCAGTTGTTTGTTTATCTGCGTTTGACCTTGAGGCCCTTGTTTAGAATCATGCAATAAGATGCTGTGCTTTTTTCCACACTTACAATAGCTAGGAAATTCGCATGCGTTGACCTCATGATCGATAGCAAAGCAGTTGGCACAAGCATTATTAGAATTAATGAGTTGCCATCTATGTGCTACTGACAGATCGCGAAATGATTTACAATTGTATAAGTAATGTTTATAACCACAATGCAAACATTCGGTATTGTTAGTACCGGTAGTGACATACGTATGTTTATTAGGCTTGCTTTGAGGAATGTCAACCCTTGCTTGAGTAAGCTCTATAGTCTGTGACCTCTTGTCAAGAAAGTCACATAAGCACTTGAGTGTGGAACATTCCGATTCCGATTGTGATGTTTCAAAATCACGCCTAGTTTGCATGTCTAGTTTCCCTAGGGTGAGTTGAATCAGTAGAAGCTCATGAATTTCGATATTCAAATTGAGCGCTTGAATAGCATTGAGATTGCTTGTAAGTTCATTAACTAACTGTCTAAGTTCATGAGCGGAGTTTGCTCGTGTATGTGGAAGATTAAGAAGAGTATTGATATGTTTCTGAGATATCAATTTTTTGTTTTCGTATCTTTTGACAATCATTTCCCATGCAATGATGTAATTAGCTGAGGATAATGGGAGATTTTTGATCAGCTGTAGAGGTTCATCTTGTAATGATGATAGAAGATAATGAAACTTCTGAACATCCGTAAGAGTTGCATTGTTATGTATGAGTGCGACATATGTGTCTTTGTATTGTGACCAACGAGTGTAGTCACCTGAGAAATCTGGTAGATTTATATTTGGCAGTTTTAGAATATGTTTGTGTACTTGAGCGCCATTGACAGTGCAGGCATCACTCAACAACGTAACAGGAGCAAATAAGTCGTTTGATTTCGCATTAGTGTCAAAATATAAACTTTCAAATTCTGATCTATACATTTCATGCTCTGAGTCAGCTTCAGTGTCTTCTATTTCAAGACGTGTTTGTATTTCTTCAAACTGACCATAAATTGAAGAAAGAGTTTCAAATCTAACTCTGATTGCACTTAGATTTGACTGATTGTCTACGTTGTTTATGAACGTGTGTATGCGTGTAAGCCTAGCCTTGACTACGCCACGCCGTTTAAGGCTGTGCGGGCACGCTCCGTGCGGGAATTCGCGCTCGAGGTAAATATTTTTTGTTCGGCACATCCGGTTATCCCTATTTACAAAACAATTTTCATACCGTAAAGAATTTAATGAGCTTTAAGGTTGTCCAGGGAAAATTCGATTTTTTTCGATATGTTAAGAGAAAATTAGAATAGAATGTGAAATAATGTAGAAAAAATCAGTAAAGTTCTACTTAATTGGTCATTTGTATTGCAAACAAAGTGATTTTTTAAATACAGTTACATAATTACGTTGCACTGGGAATGATTAAAGTTTCAAAGTAATTTATTCAGTCAAAGCCATACAAATAAACAAAAACCTAATATTCATTCGAATCAAGCGCGCTCGCCTAGCTCACTGGACAGTAGCGCTACGCGGCACGCGAGCCGTGGAGTATCCTGGAACTAGTAGCGTAGACGCGGAAAGGAAGTAGCGGTCGGAGACAACAAGACTAGCCCGGGGCTAGCCTAACATTCTTTCAGATCATAATCTTTGTTGGAAACATCACTGGCACGGGCCGTCATAACATTTCCTTTCCCATCACAGCAAACTACACACGTGAAGTTCATTCTAAAGAAAATTATAATTATTGAAGTTCATTTTTTATTACCTTACCTGCAAATTGTTTAGTTGATTAATAAAAAGAAGCATGCTTGTTGCTTTTCCATTTCGCTAATCGAAATGATTATCAGTAATCAATCAAATGTGGCAGTAATCGAACCCGCCGTAGTACATCCCGAATCAGAATTACGAACGCTTGAAGCATCCTAAATCGGCATTACAATAATTATTACACTTGCATATTATAATAGCGTGCATATTATAATGGCGAATACAAAAATAGTCACTCCCCATTGTTTTAGATTAGATAGATGTCGACTTGCTTAGTCCAAAAATACAATATTGTATCGATCCTTGCGATATGATCGTAATGTATCTTATTGTTGCGATATGATCGTAATGTATCTTATTGTTAACATTGTTTAATATGATTATCAATTTAGTAAGTCCTAGCGCATCCCAATAATGATGACGTTGCAAGGAGCATATTATATAACCATATACATAGAACGGTGAATATTATAATCAACATATAACTATTGCGTGAGTCTGTACACAATCTACACATTATAACATTGCGAAGAAGCTTCAATGTTTTGCTGTTTTGCTCGCGTTTTTATCTCGTTTTGCAGCCCATTCGTCGATCGCTTGTTGAATAAACGGCGGGTCCCTGATCTGCATCCCGCGCGGCACTCGACCATCCACTATCTCCGGAAGCATACACTCATGAAAGAAGGTTTTCAATTTAGGGAGCAGCTCATCTTGCCAAAACTTAGCATCGCGTTCGATTCTGACTATCTGTAATCAAATCAATGTATTATTGTGGCATGCTAGTTAATAGTAATAATAATAATAATAATAATAATAATAATAATAATAATAATAAAAATAATAATAATAATAATAATAATAATAATAATAATAATAATAATAATAATAATAATAATAATAATAATAATAATAATAATAATAATAATAATAATATTGATAATAATAAAAAAACTGTATAATTACATCGAAGCCGCCATCGCTGTATAATATCAAGTCACAAAAATGGCGATTACTTATATTCAATTGCCCTTGAATTTGAATCCAATAATCATGGTTTCGTTTCATCGTTAGTTCGTTGTTCATTAGAGATACGCAAATCCTGTTCTTGTGTGCTGCGGCTTCTCGTGGGTGTTGGTCGCCAATGGAGGGCAGGCACTTGACCTCCACCAGGCCATCTTCCCCCACAAGACCATCAGGGCTTGCACCTAGGTACGGCCATTCAGGCTGGATAAACAAGCCGCAGTCATGGACTTCCACATCGCGCGCAATTTCGTAACACCCGATTGCATTTTTTTCATTGGCGATGCCATATGCTACGTCCTTTTTGGAAGATAGGTCAAAATTGCTCTCGTACAACATATCCCGCACCTGAAAATAATATGCCCACAAACATTTCTTTCGGTTTTCATAATGAAGCAAGATACATTGTACACGTATAGGACAAAATTAGTTCTGTAAATGGAGTGGCTACTAACGCTAAAAATGAATCATGTACATGGATGAGCATGAGATCGTTCACACTTTACATAATAAGTACTCTTAGTTATTCCGACTCAAGAATGTATGGGGAACGGGCGTGGGGGGGATGAGGTTTGTGACCTGCTTGGATAACTTGAATCAAAGAAAAATGTCGCCGAATGTATTATTATTTTACCATATACACAGTGGCGTATTCGTCAAAACAATGGTACCAGGACGGGCTACCTACAAACTATTAAAAAAAATACCAAATCGTAAAACAATACCGCAAATAGGGGAGGGGGGGGGGGGGGGGGAGCAGGATGGTTTCTATGAATGCCATGTTGCGTTGGCGCTGGTTCCCTAGGCGTAAACCTAAGTACGGTACACGCTTGAGGCGTAACATCAAGCCAACGATTTACCACTGAACGATACATTTATTTTAAATAAAAGAAAGTTTCATGGACTGCAATGGTGCGCTGTGCATAATTTGTGAAGGGAGCTTTCAGTAACGTCATTTCTGGTTACACAATGTGTTTATGGTTGACCCACCAGTTATTATTGTATAATACATTTTTATTGTATTTACTTATATATTGTATATTATTGTATATGACATACGAAAAAGGTTATATGCGTCATTCGCTCTATTTGATGTTTACAAAGCATTCAACGCGTTATAATTTTTTCTTCCCTAAAGGCAACTGACAATAGTTCTATTAGCAAATATGTAGGAATAATTATATTCGTCGTACAACAACTTCGGTAATGTTTCCGTCACGGGTGGGTGAGCGGTACCCAACCAGCGGCCGTGGCTAATTCAAATACCTGCTCGGGTTGGCCGAGACCGTAAACACGTCATTGATTGATGACGAAAGCGTTTCCGTAGTTGCTGTACGACTACTATATATATTGATTGGTTGATACAATTCTGCCCTACTAGAAATTCAAGACAAAATGTTGTGTTTATGAAGTTTTCTCTTAGAAGTAACAATATTTTGAAGTCTTACCTTGTTATGACAGCTTGTATGGGCCCGCCTTTTGAAGATTTTACCCATTTTCGACGCAGTGATTATGTTGCGTCTAGACTCACGCCAGAGAGGGTTTTCAGCTTGCCCAACTGTTGCTCTCTCAAGCTTTGCGCACAGCTCGGGAGTAGCTACTTTTTCCTGCAGCTCAGCTAAAAACGCAGCTTTACGGGTAACCATTTCTTCTTCAGTAATATCAGGTTGCGCAGCATCCGGCCCATAATCCATATCGGGACCAGACGTCTCCATCGCTGTTTTGCGCCTTTTCACTGGTGGCCCATTTTTGTCGAAAAGACTCCGTCTTGACCTATTGCGTTTTCCTCTACGGCCTACCACCGTTTTGAAGACTGAGCCGGGACTAGCACCGGTCATGGTCTTCCACGGACTGATGTGCCAATCAGGCCCACTAGTATGGGCTAATCCGGCCCCAACGCAACGACGTTCATATCCGCCCCCTGTACTAAAATTGACTCGTTTCCCACCTGTAAACTTAGCTACGAGGCCCATCAGTCTCTCTGCTTGGTTGGTAGTGATATTATATTTTAGTTGATCAGCCTTTCGAGCTAATCCATCAGCTAGTCTTTGTACCTGTAAAAAATACAATATACTGTACAATGAAAGTTACCGAATAATGATTCGGAGAAAGATAGAACGAACAAAAATAACCCTAGTTTGTATACCTCTTTCCAAACTTTCGAGTTTTCAAACAACGGGACAAGATTTGGCTCAATGCTATCTTTTCGAGTACAATAAGTATCTTTACAATTTGCATGTGAACCAAAAACATGAAGAGGTCCGTTTAACAAATCTTCTTTCAGCGCGACTGCATTCATAGCGCAATTACGAATTGCAGCTCTAGCACCTTTAGTGATGCGCTCTATTAGAGGCTTCAATGTTTTTCTGGCATCTAATTCGTAAAGCTTTGTATTGCTACATATCTTTTGTAAATTTTGCCGGTAGCAGCGAATTACATGATTTGCGCATTCCCTCTTTTCAACTGTGCGACCGTATTTAGCCACACACGTCTGCACGCGGGCGAACACACTGGAGTCACCGTCACCCACCATGTACTTGTAGATGACGCCGTGCTGCTCCATACTGCAGTTGAAACCTTCTACAATGGCTTTTTGTTCCATGGAAGAGGACGACCCTTTGAAATTTAAATAACAATCGTGTTTTGGAGTGTCAATGTCTGCAGCTTTTGACCGGGCACATGTTCCACAGTACTTGTTTTTCACTCCCAAATATAGTATTTTATTTGTGTGTGCTCCTATTATTACAACCTATGAGAGAGAAATAGATAGTGTTTATTATTGTTGACAAGTCGATATAGGCTGCATTACAAATATATAGTACAAGCTGTGTATTTTATTATTTTACCACTCCAGAAGTAGCGCTGAAACTATGGCCGTATGATCTTTTACTCCAGCCGCCATCTACTATGACGGTAATGTAGGGAACCCCGTTTATGACGTCACCACGTTCAATGGCTAAACGCCTTTCATTCTCCCCCGCTGCTTTCATTTTTTCGGTCATATGAAATAACCAACCCTAGAAGACAAACCAAGTTGGTTTACTACGTAATATATATAAAATTGGGTTTATTTGTAAGTAATTGATTTTTTGTATAATGCAAACAATACTTACCTTTCCTACTTTCACCTCATGACGGCGGAACTTTTTTGAGTTGAGAACGGGTGTTTCCATTACAGCGAACATCTCCTCGAATTGACTGTGCCCAATACCAACAGACATTGCACCCCACACAGCAGCATCATTGACCGATTCCACTTTGTTGGTAGGGTGAGTCGTGATCCGGTACTCTCTATTGCACTGAAAACACTTGTGCACGAGCGTCGATACCATTCCAATACGATCTTCTCTAATGAATTCATATTTCCCGTACGTACAAATATCTTTATGTTTTTCCTTCAGTTCGAATTGCTTGTACATGTGGACTATATCTACCAAGCGATTTCCTGACAATTTTTTCCCGCCCCTACAATCGGTCTCCCCAGGCGTCTTGTCTACTAGGAGAGGTGGTGGGGTGTCGAGCGTAGGCCACTCCTCACGACCACCACACGTTTCCAAATCATCCCTATTGATAAAATGTAATTATTATTATTCGTTCCAATTAAAATGTATAAATACATAAATAATAGATAATGAGTATTGTGTTGTGCTACAAACCTGATGTTTGCTGTATTTGTTGCTTCATTGAGGACATCGGAGTCAACGTCATTCGATTTAGGCCCACTAACGTCTTCGATGGAATCAGATGGATTCACTTTCTCAACGTCACCCCGCCTGGCATGTGAAAAATAATGTACTTGATAAAACCTATATAATACAGATGATTTTAACTTCATATATTTAATTTTTATTTTTTATTATTGTAAATTGTCATAGTGGTATTCAAATTAAATGTTGATGGTCTTTATACAGTTTTTTTGTAAATAAATAATTATTGAATTGGTAGTTATTGTGTGAATGAGAATGTGTGTGTTCCGTACTAAAATGGGAATTGCTAAGTTCATAAAAAATAAGTAAATAAAATAAATAAATAAATTCACATTTAGAGTCTACCCACTCAGTAACTAAACTGATTTGCAGTGGGGGACTTTAATTTAAAGCGACTAAACCAACCCTGTAGGCTTCGAACACCATCGACAAGTGAGCGATAACCAATCAAAGATCGATATTTCAAAACGAAACATATGAATCAGTGATTAGTCAGTGCGAACACCTGCGGACAAATGCCAGAATCAACAAGGCCGATTCAGAACAACTTTGAATTTATTGAGTGCTTCGTTGCTAGGACGGCTCCAAAGTCACCGTTTACTTATTTCTAAGCCAAGAAGTAATGGAATTGAATCCACATTAGAAGTTAAAAACTTCTGCCTGAAGCGGGATTTGAACCCGGGCCCTTCTGCATTGGAAGCAGGGATGCAAACCACTGGACCAACGAGCCACCTACTGGACCAACGAGCTTACTTCTTTGTACACGTTGTTAGTGGACTTTAGTATGCCATTATAAATGCCCCAAAAGTTAGGTGTAAATAGTAGAAAAGAGTGAAAAAAGTGAATACTACTATGGTAGAAATTAATAAAATTAGATAGGCTTCGACTATTTACTGAATAATAATTCACTTAGGTAAGAATCCAATGAACAGATTATAATGTATAAATAAATAAATAAATAATAGATAATGAGTAATATGTTGTGCTACAAACCTGATGTTTGCTGTATTTGTTGCTTCATTGAGGACATCGGAGTCAACGTCATTCGATTTAGGCCCACTAACGTCTTCGATGGAATCAGATGGATTCACTTTCTCAACGTCACCCCGCCTGGCATGTGAAAAATAATGTACTTGATAAAACCTATATAATATACAGATGATTTTAACTTCATATATTTCATTTTTATTTTTATTATTGTAAATAATCATAGTGGTATTCAAATTAAATGTTGATGGTATTTATACATACAGTTTTTTTGTATGTACATAATTATTGAATTGGTAGTTATTGAGTGAATGTGTGTGTTTTGTACTATAATGGGAATTGCTAAGTTCATAAAAGTAGGTCTTCTTCTACTACTTTGTATACGTTGTAAGTGGACTGTAGAAACGAATTATGGATCGGCCGCAAACAGCAAACCAGAACTCCTACGAACTATTGATTTCTCGATCAGTGTTATGAGTCCAGCGTTCATTGTCATCCATCAATAACATCACCACTCTTTGTTCATTGTCGATTATAAATGACTAAACATAATATATTGTATGTATTACACGGCATGCACTCAAGTATGAGCGATGGCTATAGGCCTGTGTGTGCAATAACAAACTGATAAAAACAGTAACGCACAATAATTTTAAATAAGCTTGTTATTTTTAATAAATTACTATAGTTCAAATGCCAGGAAAGAATCATGGACTTACCCTACAGTGATATTAGACACTTCTTTGTCGGAACAGCTATCTTCGGGAACGGGTTCAATTTTCTTGCGATGACGTAATCTTTGAGCTTTTGAAGCCTTCCCTCTCTTTCGTTTCTTTGTGTACTCTCGTGACATATTGCACCCGATGATAACGATAGAAAATATCGTTTACATATTTCGCAAATCCACTACAGTATTACGATTTCGGACTGTTTCTTAGAGTTACATCTTACGCATTGTGAAACTGTTCACACATTATATGTAGATGTACTGATTATACACTAATTTTACACTAATGTCTATTGTACACTTATCATACTCGCATAGGCCTACGCTTTAAAACAATTCACACTTTAGCATTATACAAATAGTATCGATTATCACGAATGAGCTTGAGCGTAATTTATTCACAACGACAATACACAACGTCTTCAATAACAAACATGTTCACACTTCAACAGCAAGGACTCAACTACCCTTCCGTCAACTAATGCAGAACCCATCTCGTTTGTCATCTTACTAATTCCTGCCGCTCGCCTAAAGGCATGCATTGTTTGGGCTAAAATAGAATTTCTGGGAATCACGGGGGCGGTGGAGGGGGGGTGGGGGGAGAAAAGTATCGAAATAATAGCAACAGGATGTCGCAGATCAAGTAATGAGTAGCATTCACGTATACATTCATGAGTAGCATGAGTAGATACAGATTGTGTTTATCCTATGCGCGAGGAAACGCCTTTCTTGGCCTACTCTGGACCACGACATTTGACAATAGATTGATTGATTGATTGACATTTGACTTTAGGTAGATGAACTATACGCCCTCAAACATGTCTCATTTAGGACGTTCCACTCGTGTACAACTACAGGGGTAGATGGCTCATGCGTTACACGTGGGATTCAATCAGGAGGTCTTCAATTCGATACCAGTTACCGGCAATCCTGATCGCAAGTTTTTCCCACAACTTTCCGCAGTCAAAATGTGAATAACAGAATGTTATTCTATATAATGGCCCATTGATTGATATTCCTTCCCAATTTACCTCACACGGTCACACCCTATAGCTAGTAAGACTCCTAAAGAGAGATGTCTCTCTTCAGGAGTGAGATAATTTGGCGGGATGAGGTGATACCTCATTATATTATATGATTCAATTCACCATCATTCGCATTTTCATTGCAGACATCCTTGGGGAACGACCTTCAGTCACTGTCAGGATTGCCTGTGGCTGGTATCGAATCAACAATCTTCTAATTTTTTAATCTCATATGTAAAAAAAACACCGATATACCTTACACGGCTCAGTGCAGGCTCTCGAACTCTCCACTCCACTTATCCCAATACCATAATACCTATATAACCCGAATAGGGCCAGTTTTCCCTGGGTATGTTTCCTACAAAACATTATAATTACAAAAAGTCTTACGCATGGATCGTACCCATGTCCCTTGAATGAGATGACATTCACTTTGGACATGTGCCTCAGCCGCACGGCAAACCCGTCTTAGTCATTGATCGAACCCACGTCCCTTGAATGGGATGACATTCACTTTGGACATGTGCCTCAGCCGCACGGCAAACCCGTCTTAGTCATTGATCGAACCCACGTCCCTTGAATGGGATGACATTCACTTTGGACATGTGCCTCAGCCGCACGGCAAACCCGTCTTAGTCATTGATCGAACCCACGTCCCTTGAATGGGATGACATTCACTTTGGACATGTGCCTCAGCCGCACGGCAAACCCGTCTTAGTCATTGATCGAACCCACGTCCCTTGAATGAGATGACATTCACTTTGGACATGTGCCTCAGCCGCACGGCAAACCCGTCTTAGTCATTGATCGAACCCACGTCCCTTGAATGGGATGACATTCACTTTGGACATGTACCTCAGCCGCACGGCAAACCCGTCTTAGTCACTGATCGAACCCACGTCCCTTGAATGGGATGACATTCACTTTGGACATGTGCCTCAGCCGCACGGCAAACCCGTCTTAGTCATTGATCGAACCCACGTCCGTTGAATGGGATGACATTCACTTTGGACATGTGCCTCAGCCGCACGGCAAACCCGTCTCAGTCATTGATCGAACCCACGTCCGTTGAATGAGATGACATTCACTTGGGACATGTGGACCAGCCGCATGACAAAACATGGTATAGGGAACAGGAATGCCGAAGGCGTTAGCCTACCCTTGAAATGGCATACCCTTATGGAAATTAAAGGTTACCAAAAAGTATCCAAATGGTATCCATATAGTGGCCATATTGTAAGCCAACTAGTACCCAAATCCTTGCCAAGGAGTAACCAAACATGGCAACCATATGCTCACCAAATGATGACCACATGGTATCCAAGTAGTCGTTTTTGTGTCAAAATACGACTACTTGGATACCTTGGATACCTAACTATCTCATGCTCAAGTATCCAAGTGGTTAGCAATGTTGACCATTTATATCACCATACGCTCATTTAAGGTATCCATATGACACTGAATTGCTCACCATATGGTCAACTAAAGTATCCATATAGTGGCCACATGGTCATGATATGGTTGCTAAAGATAGCCATATGGATGCCTAATGTTGACCATATGGCTGCCAAATGGTCACTAAAATATGTATCCATATGGCCACCATATGGAGGCTAAAAGTAGCCATATTCTATATGGCTATAAATTATTGTTAATTATTACGAATAATTATTAATTAAAAACGATATTTAATTAAAAACGATTATTATTAATTATTACGAATTATTAATTATTGGAATAATATTTTCCAATATACAAATATATTCAGTATGGTATATCTAGTAAATGTAATTTTTGGTTGATTTAAATTTGAGAAAGCAGAGTTTGATTTGAATTCTAGAAATTAAAAAAATACACGTCCCTGCCACACAGGTATTATAATGCACAAACACCAAAAATTTAGTTTGCCAGTCCCGGTAGCTCACGAGTAGAAAGGTGCCTGCCAGCAGTGGGAGAGCTGGGTTCGATTTCCAGTCAGATTAATTTTTTAATTGCTGGAATTCAAAACAATTTCATTTATAAAAGGTGGATCATTCAAGTACAGTAGATAAAATATAAACAAGGTATGCAAACCTCAGTACAAATTGTGGTATGAAATAAATGATTGGACAAATTGACAACACAGTCCTTAATTTTAATTCAAATACAGTCGAGCCCACTTTTAAAGAACTCATATTTAACAAAATCCTGGTTAACAAAGTAATTTGTATTCACCACAAACAAAATTACAATAAAGATGGTTATTGTTTAACACAGTAATTATCAGTTACCTTCAAGGTTGTTAAAAGTAGGCTGGACTATTAGTAAGTATGGAATGGAACAGATAATTGAGGATTCAGTGGGTATTACTTAAAAGAATAAAATGTTAGTTCCACGCTTTTTAATAATACATATTATATTATAAACAAGTTGTAAATGTCAATTATTTTTTAAAATTTAAAGTGCAATATGATTAAATTATAAAAAGAAAAAACATGTATAAAATAGTTTATACATTAATATTGCAATGTTATAAAATATCAAACATATTCTGCACTAATAATAAAATAACGAAAGTACAATGTTTGCCCCTCTTGGCACAATGTTGACCATTAAAAGAAATACACTTTTTCGTGATTATTCGATATTATGGTGAATTAGAAAAATCGCTTGATTTTGCTCTTTAATTTTACTTTCAATGGCTGTGTATGAGTAGGCCTAGATTTGTCCAATACACGTACAAAATAAAAAACGAAAATATAATGCCTCTTCAACAAAATTGAAAATTTAAAGGAGATCACTCACATAGCCCTAGGTCATACCATTACACAAGCATCAACTTTTCCAAGAAATTAAATTCCCCTCTATTGGTTGGACGGGATCACTTGCTGGTCCAGGCTGGGGTGGTGTGCCTTGTGCTGCATTTGGGTTAGCAGCATTCTGTCTTTTCGATGTGGGTGGCATCCTGAAAAGTAACATACAAGGTACGATAGACGATGGGGTGCAAGTATTGAACAGCAGAACTTCAGTGTTGGGGATTAAAGGCACCATGATTATGTCTAAGCTAGTTCCCCTTGTGAAAATGTACTATTGAGATTAGTGATGTATAAATTCCCGGAATTTACTTTTGGGGAATATTCCCGGAAAAATTCCTGGGAATATTCCCCAGAGTCGGGAATTTTAGGGAATTTTTATGTTTAGGCTACAAGAATAAATGATAGGTCTAAGTAAATGCTCCAAGTAAAAACAAGATGTGTCATAAAATGCTTGAAATGATTTCTATTTACACTACCTATGATAGGTGGAGGGTAAGCTGAAAGTAAATTTCCAATCTAAAAATATGAGTTAGTTTGTTTTATGACAGACAAATTTTAATTTTAATGGCGTTTTCCAATGGCCGCACTAGACCGCACCGAGTGCACCTTCAACGATTAAAAGAACAATGCACAACCATAGGCGTGCGCAGTGTCTAACATTATACCCCGCACAAGGTGGCGCGGTACAACTGGAGTCTGGGCCGAAGCCCAAGCCGCCGGAAGCAATTTCGCCAATGGCGAAATTTTTTTCGGTTGATGCATTAACTTTTATAGCATAAAACGCGATTTTAGTACGCGATGACGCATTCCAGTGCCATGGGATCTACTGGCCCGTATAGAGCCATGTTTCGTTTCATATGTTTCGTTCCGATGGCGGTCAAAGTTGATACCCGGCCTGGGCCGTGCGCACGCCTATGTGCACAACAATATAATAGGCGCACTGAGTGCAGCCCATTGGAAAACGTCATAAGTGTATAATATATTATCTGCGGTTTTACTAATGTAAGGGCCGCTTTCATTTAGGGACCTACTTAGCATTATAAGCTGACATATTCAGCCATCAAGAGAAAATTTAACTAAATATCAAAATGAATAAGTTGTATGTAATAATATGGTTGTACTGTATACACTGTAAGGGAAACAGAAGCTTGCAAACCCCCCCAAGAATGCAAGCCCAGCATGAGACCCCCCCCCCCCCCGCCACCTACAACAGTATCTAGTGGGTTTATTGTAGGCCTAAGCCTACTACTTATGTATAATGACCTGGGATGAACACATTTATCTGGGAATTGATTTCATAAAAAAAAAAACATAAATTCCCTACTTTTGGGAATTTATATGGGGTCGGGGAATATTCCCTTTGGAATATTCCTGCCCGTACATCACTAATTGAGATTACTCTTGATATCACTATTGAAAAATTACGTGCTAGTAAATTTGGACAAACTATTCAGATTTACTATTCATAATTGCTATTGAAAATTAGTGATTACTATTGGGATTTAACATGGCAACTAAAAAGTCAATATTAAATTAGTAAATTATTATTGGCTGCTGCAATAGTTAACTATTCATGAGATCAATAGTAAACTATTGGCTGCTGTAATAGTAGGCCTATATTATTGGATGCACATACATAGTACAGAAAACATACAGAAAAAATTAATAATTAACTGGCTGCCCTAATGACAACCGTTATGATTGCAAATCCAGATTTTAGTGTCACGAAAACAATTCCCTCATTTGACACTTTTCCAATATTGCGTCGTGTTCCCAAAATATAACTAAAGAACGTTAATGTGGTGTAGTTTTAACAGCAAGACTATATCCTTAGGCGTTTATGAAATGGTAAGACTAAACCCTACTGTTTATCATTTTGGGCTAGTGTATTAGGAGGATACTCACTCGCGCAATGGGCGAGTGCTAAAAAGTATTTAAAATTTGAGCCCTGTATATTGTATAAGGCTGTGTATAAAAAATATACATATATCTATCTTATTCGCACTTACAAATTGCATGTAGACATATACTCGCAGGCATGTAAATCAATGCTTGTACAGGGAAGCGTTTGACTGTTGCCCGACTGAAATATACTTTTTAAGTAACTACGTAGATATTTGGTGGTGAAGATGGAATAAGGTGTCTAGCAGGCTACTTTAGGCTTCTATCAGACACTTTTATGCTGCTAGAAACATGTTTAAGGTTTGCAAACATTTTTAATTTCTTTAGAGTAGCATAAATTTACTGATATCATATTTTTATTTTTAAAGTCTGAAACCAAAGTAGGTGATATTTGCTAACTTTTCAGTTCAAAATTAAAAAGTAAGTGGTAAAAACTAGTGGTACCCGTATTTAAATTCTTCTCCCAGTTACCCTACATTGTTAGATCTGAAGAGAATACGGGCAGGTAGGCCTAACGGTGGGTTTACAGCTAAGCGTTGGTTAGCTGTAATCGCACTATAAGTGTAATACTCATATGGCATGGTTTTACAGCCTTGGCTACACCATACGTGCATAATTAACTAATAAAGCTAGTGATAAACACCTTTTAGACTTAAAAAATGTATGCTGTGAGCCAGGCCAAGTCTAAGACATTTTAATAAACTTTTAGTTGCGAGATGAGCTGTTAATGAGAGATATGCTCCGAACAAATATAGCCCAGGCTGCCAGAAGATACCATGGACTTTGTATGTAGGCATGTGCTTGTTGAAACCATTATAATAACAAATCAGAGATTATCAAAGCTGTAAATTAAAACCTTTGGTAAAATTGGACCTAAAGAACCAAAAAATATGCAAACCTTAATCATCTTGGCCTCTGAGTGCAATACATGCTCCTAAAGCTGCCGTTACTGCAGAATGTTGCTCGCGACGCGTTAGCTGCGTCGCTCGCGTCGAAGTGTTTACGGTAGCCAATCTTTCGTAGACCTAACGCGAGCCAACAACAACAAGACACTTGTCATAAAATGTGCATAACCCTGGAAACTATAGGCCTGTGGGCCAATGGTATCTGTCCCAGTAATGCCAACTTCAGGAAAAATAAACTCCATCAGGCATCGGCCTGCGGGAATGGTATAATGTATTCTCATCATAAAATGTAGGCCTAGGCCTAACAAGTAAATTTGCGTTATGCTTACAATTGCAGGAGTAATGACAAGTCAGGCCTACTGATATTGTTACCTGGGACATTGGGTTTGAAATATTTCAAACCCAATGCCCAGGACTCAGTGCATCGGCATCAAGGTGCAATGTATCATAAAGGAAATGTTCCTCGTTCACAATAAACTGTATTGATTGTAGTGAGAACGTATATTAGGGCCTACGTGTATTTTGATGAACAGAGTAGGGACTGCCAAATATGCGGCATGAACAGGGCCTGCCACTAGGCCTACGCAACAGTGAGGTTAGGTTAACCTACGCAACAAGGGATTATTGTAACCGTTATTTACAGCTCAAGTCTAGAGGTTATTGCGTAGCATTCCACTACAAAAAGCTTGGCCCAGTACAATTCAATTATAATATTATTATTTAAACAACAACTAAATGTTGTACTTACCGAAATATCAGACGATCGACCGTTACAATCTCGATGTAGGCAGGCATGGTCAACTACGCAGTACGCACTCCGACTCGGAGGCGATTCCGCGGAGAGTGCAGACGCAGTTCGAACAACCACTGAACACCAGCAGTTCCGTCTGCCGTTTTGATACGCGCGCGTATTCAAAGATCATGCTCAAATTTGAAAAGATTGATCATGATAGAAAGAAGATTTGGTGAATGGAAAGAAGAAGATACGGCTTATGTATGATGTGCATACTATGTATTAATTATAGCTTCTTCAAAATTATATAATTACTACCTTCACACAAATCAACGTTGACACATTGATAAACGAGTGAATATTAGATGGATTGCAGTGTGAATTGTGATACGTAAAGATAGATATTTTTGTAACTTGGCTAATTGAGACAACGAGTGGGTGAAATATGAAGATGAAGAACTCGTATCAAACTCGAATTGGACTGGATGCCAATTTCGTTACTAGTTTGATATGTTATGGAAAGCAGATGGATAGCAGTACGATTTCAGAACCTCTCCATGTGAAGGGCGTGTACACACTCGTGCCTGCTTACCCAATAGTGATGCACGTGAATTAGGGTGTGCACTGTGCACATGCATTTTGTGTACGATGTTGGTTCAGCGGCGCCGTCGGTCGACGCTGTGGCCGGTCGCACACACTTTAACCCTGTGTGGGCGGCCTGCACAGGTCCATGCGTTTAATATTTAGATGAAAATAGTAAACGTGCACTTGTATTAAAACATTTACATATTATGTGGGTACACTATCTCATCTTTATAGCTATGTTACTTAGTTGGTAAGCAAATGGCGACCTATTGGCTAGCTTTGGCCACCAAGTTTTATGTTGCCAACTGGTAACCAAAAGGTTGCCAAATGGCTACCACTTGGTGAACATATGGTGACCTGTTGGCCAGCATTTGGTCATCCAGTTTCATGTTGCCAACTGGTAACCAAAAGTTTGCCAAATGGCTACCACTTGGTGAACATATGGTGACCTGTTGGCCAGCATTTGGTCATCCAGTTTCATGTTGCCAACTGGTAACCAAAAGGTTGCCAAATGGCTACCACTTGGTGAACATATGGTGACCTGTTGGCCAGCATTTGGTCATCCAGTTTTATGTTGCCAACTGGTAACCAAAACGTTGCCATATGGCTGCCACTTTGTGAACATATGGTGACCTGTTGGCCAGCATTTGGTTACCTTTTCCGCCAGGTATCCACATGGTACCGTATCCATGCTGTTTGGCCACCAAATGGTTACCATCAGTTTAATAGAAGTTTCATTGGATACCTCTGGCTACCACTAGGTGACTACTTGGTTATCAAAATTAGATTGTGGATATCACTTGGATATCAGTTGGATACCATTTGGCTACTTATATTTTCTGTAAGGGTAAAGACATAATAAAATGTCAGATTGGTCGTCGGAGCGGAGACCGGCCGTGTACCTGCTCCAACGACTGTCCGACTCAGACTGAAAGACAACTACCTGAGCTCGCGCGGAGGGGTGGCCGCCCGCACAGCCTTAATGAACTCACTTTTCATTTGGTCATTCATGGTGCCAGAAACAAAGAACTAGGATAGAACAGAAATGAGAGACAGTAAATAGCTTATCTGAGTTGTGACGACTGCGACTAGAAGAAGTCTGTCCATGACCGGAGAAGTTCCACGAGAGTTGCAAGATGTACTTTCAGCTGGGGCCCCATGGGAAGGCCGGGTGCAGATGAACTAGGCCTAGCGTAGGCCTATGCTTAGGCTATGTAGAAGGATGACGAAGGTGCCGTCGACGGTGAATTTAAGAACAGTTTATAATTTCCACGTGGAAATAATGTAAATTGTATATGCGGCCCGGTGCGACCAAAATGTAGGGGAAGAATAAGAGTTCGGAGGACCAGCACTGAGGCAATAAATAGGTGGACTGTAAACACTAGGTCGAGTTCAGCAATAATCCGCACATACACAAAATACACTTGAAAGCAAAAGGAATATATTAACACAAATAACACATTACACTTATATTCTTTAGTTACAATTACAATACATGAATTATGTGTGTTGTACACATGTGAAAATGAGAATAAAAGCGAGAATAATTCTACACGACGCGAGCATGTAAAAATGGACGACAAAGTACAACAATGGTAAAATGCAAAGATCTTAGAAAAGATAAAATAACTCAACATTCGCTTTCCTCACGCATGGATCCAAAGACATTGAAAGAGTAAAGTGACAGCTGATGCGATCTGTCGGGCGTAACTAAAATTACAACACATTTGTATGAACAATAGTGACACGTTTGAAACTGAGGTGTTTGATATTTCTGTGTCGGATCACAGACTGATTAGGATCGTTCGTCTGTCCTGTACTTTTTGTTAGATTCGGAACTTTATCACTTTTCTCCGTTCGTCTGTCGTCGTGCAACATAGTGCATGTCGTTCGCCTGTAAAAGTGCAACATAACTAGTGCAAATAGTTCTGCATGATATTTTGCACCGTCTCTGGAGGTGGTGCAATAGTACAGAGCAGTATTATTTTGGCGGTACACCGCGTCACGAAGATGGATTCACCAACAATAGCTAATTTATTGAATGAGGATGAAGGAAATTATTTGTTCCAGTACGGAGGTAAGTCATCACAACTTTATAAAAGTACGTTTAATTGATTTTCAATGTGAGGAAAAAAAATATTGCGTAGGCGTTATTCGAGATGGCCAACGCAGTAGCCTACCCTAGCCCGGCAGCGACTCTAACCTATACAATTATCCGTGGATTTTGGCTTGGCTGGTTCAAGGTGTACGCCTTGGCCTAGGCCTTCAAACCCAATGCCTAGGCTAGATTTTGTGACCTAACGATAAGACAAGTTTGCTAGAAAGAAGGATCTTAAAAAATATAGGCCTAGGCTAGCCAAGGGCTAAAAAATACCACTGGAATAGGCCTAGGCCTAGCCCCCGGCCAAACTTAAAACTAAATCTCGCACTGATTGCATAGGGCCTACCCAAGTATTAGCCTAAGCAGTGGCGTACGAATAGCCCGGGCAGCCCGGGCGAAGCCCGGGGGCCTGTGCTCTAGAGGGGTCCGGTTACCAGACAAGATTATTTGTTCAAAAGACCTGAGAACAGGAGGCCCGGGACCAGGCCCTTTACACTAAGTAAAAAAATACATACAAATATTTTAAAAATTAAAAATTAAATGTGTACAAGAATTATACAAATTAGTGTGTAATAGAATTGCAAGTTATCTTTACCCTGCCCCTACCCCATGGGGCCCCAGCCGTCGCCCTGAAGGCCAACAGTCATTCCTTGATGGCTCACATCCTGGCAATAATCCGCTTTGTCTTATTTCTCAGAAAACCATGTATAATTTACGGCATTTCTCAGTACCCACCCCCAACCCCTTAACAATGTGACAGAATTCTTCGCTGATGTCCACACTTTTAGTCAGTTCGTGACTTTCTGTTGCTGGTCACAGTCGTCGCAATAGCTCTAATTTTCGATTTTAATTTTGTCCTCATTTAAACATTTAAGCGGGGGTAAAAAGCGTAAAAAGAAAATCGAGGAAATGGAAAAAGTACAGAAAATGTGTGACGTCCCGTCATTGTGGAACTTGTTATCGGTTACAGTTATATTACAGTTTACTGTTGTGCCGTCTTTTTCGGTCTTATTTGTTAAGTGAGTTGGTATTCGTGTGTTTTGTGACCACGATAGTTATTGAGAAGGCGGTGACTGTTTAAATTTGTTGATTTGTGTTGCCGAGCGACGGTGAATGGGTTTGATTGAAGAGTCGTGTTTTGGACAAGGACGAGGTTTTGGGAAAGTGATTGGTTTGAGGTCTGCAATTTGTTCGGGTTATCCTTTTCCACGTTTGTGGTAAGTTTCAGTTCGCCAAGATTATTTAGAAGTAATAGTTGCTGGTTGAATTTTAATTGGTATTTTGTATTTCGAATTTAGGCGGTTGTGGAGGGGCCATGCAACCGGCGTGAGCTGTATCTAGGCCTAGGCTAGTACGAAGGAGTACGCGGATCGAGGAGCGTACACAAGCCGAAGAAAAGAGATACGAACTGTTAATAAGTTATGTTATTTAAACCGTAATACCATATGTACGGTGGCCACCTTTCTTTTTCTTTTCTTTGAATAATACTCTTACAAATTTGGTTACAAGTTCCACGGACGATTCCGCATCCTCAAGTTCATAATGTAATAAATTCTAAAACTGATTCAATTGTTAGTCCATATACCTATTACCCAGACAGGTATTCTTTGTTCCTCCTGTCTGGTGTTATTTCTTTTTAAATGAACAAAGTGGCGCCCAAAGAAGTTTTGTGAAGGTTGAGAAGGTTATGAGAATGAAGGAGATCCACGACCGTTCTCCACAATTGAACCCCTAGCCGGACCCGTGGTAAGAAGTGGTAAACGGTGGTGTTACAAATGCCTAAGATAACTAGCTTCTTGCTAAAAAGTAACACTTCGTCGTGTGATAGTAATAGTGCTAGTGAGAATGTTGTCGATTCTATAATGTTAGTGAAAGTGCTTCATTGTTCCCCACTGTATCCGTGTCCGCGGATGTAGCTGGTACTAGTGATAACAATGAACATTCCAGTGAACTGAACAGCAATATTGAAATTAAGTTGCATTCGGTGACGGTCATGACATGTGCGATAATGCAAGTGCGAGTGATAATCCAAGTGATAAAGGTAATTTTCCCGTTGATAGACCATTAAACTACAATGAAAAACGTTTTATTTTCAGTGTTGGCCCATGTAGACCATCCG
Source organism: Isoperla grammatica (assembly GCA_945910005.1). NCBI lineage: Eukaryota > Metazoa > Arthropoda > Insecta > Plecoptera > Perlodidae > Isoperla > Isoperla grammatica. Next base: position 104,462,751 of record OX246737.1, read on the forward strand.
GACCGTTTCCTCGTGACCAAGTGAGTGGAAGATGTTTTTCGGAATATTTCTATAATAGTACAAACAAAGCCGTTGTTGTTTTTCCTAGAAAGTGGTTGTGCTACTCTGTTAAAGAGGATTGTGTGTATTGTGAGCCTTGTTGGATTTTTGCCGAAAGACAAAATCATTCATTCAATGATGCATGGATTAAGGGAATACGCGCGTGGCAGCGATTAAAAGATAAAATCGACGACCACGAACGGTCACAAAGTCACTCCCCTACATCATGTGTCGTTTATGAACAGTGGTTATCTAACAAAACATTAGACAAGGATCTTGAGCAAATGTTATCAAGGGAAAAGTCTTTTTGGTGTCAAGTTATCAACCGTATTATGAATGTGACACTAACACTCGCGATGTGTAACATCGCTTTCAGAGGGCACGTTGACGTTTTAATTGCCGGAGAAGGTCAATGGGGTTGAAAAAACGGAAATTTTCTTTCGATTTTAGAATTATTGGCAATGTATGATCCAATATTAAAACAGTTGATTGAAAAGCCTAAAGGTACAGTACGATACTTAAGTCCCGACATTCAAAACGAGCTAATCACTCTTCTCTCTCAGCAAGTGGAACGAAGAATTTTGAATGATATTAAAGAGGCGCCATTTTTTTCGGTAATTATGGACACTACGCAAGACGTTGCAAAAGTAGACCAAGTAAGGCAAATAATTCCGTACGTTAAAATTGAAAGAGATTCCAGTGGGAAGCCAAGTGAACTGAAAATAAAAGAGTCGTTTGTCGGTTTTAAAGCGGTTTCAGATCAGTCGGCAGCTGGTCTAGAAAAAGAAATAATTGACTGCATCGAGAGTAAGGGGCTAGATTTAACTAAATGTCGAGGCCAAGGCTATGACGGAGCCGCAGTCATGAGTGGTATATATTCCGGAGTACAGGCGAGGATCATGGAAAGGGAAGAAAACGCACAATTCGTACACTGTGCTTCACACAATTTAAATCTTGTTCTCAATGACTCGGTACGCGGCATAGCTGAAATATCTACATTTTATAAGGATTTAGAGAGAGTTTACGTTTATTTTGGACACAGCATCAAACGATGGGCAATACTTGAATCTTTCATAAGCCCCGAGAAAAACTACAGTCTAAAAAGATTGTGCCCAACCAGATGGTCATCAAGACATGACTCGTTACTTGCCATAAGATACAAATATGCAGAAATACTCAAAGCTCTCTCTAAAATTGTTCTTATTAGCAAATCAAACGAGGAAATTGATGAAGCAAAATCATTGAGAAAAAAATGGAGACATTTGAATTCGTTCTTCTTGTGTCATGCAATCAAAGATACTCCATTCAATTAACGACGTGTCTAAAATGCTACAAACGAGAGATGCTGACCTCGCAATAGCCCACAAAATTATAAAAAATGCATGTACCGAACTGCGATTACTGAGCAATGGGTTTGATGCAGTCAAAGAATCTGCGAAAGAACTTTGTGCCAAATGGGCGATTGAACCGAAATTTAAAAATAATGGGCTACGTAGTCGTGCGGCTAGGGAACTTGTTGGGTGCGACGTGGACTGTTCAAAAGGTGAATCGCGATTCAGGATTACAGTTTTCTATGCATCTCTTGACATCATTAACCAAAAACTTACAGAGCGGTTTAAGGGCATAAATGAAATCGTCGATAAGTTCAGTGTTCTCCAGCCCAAAACACTTGTGATGGCATCAGAGAATGTAATAATGCAGGAAGCGGAAAAACTTGTTATAAAGTATAACCGTGACGTAAACGATCAATTACCTGTGCAGATCGTCTCATTTCGGTCGTGTTTAAGAAGCGAGATTGATAATCTTGTATCAGTAAAAGAAGTTGCGAACTTGCTTCTGGTTGACAATGCGGCATTGTCCACTAGTTTTCCTGATGTGTGTACGGCATTGATGCTGTTCCTAACAATACCTGTTACTGTTGCCAGTGCAGAACGTTCATTTTCGAAACTTAAAATAATAAAACATTATTTGAGAAGCAGCATGGGACAAGAAAGACTTAGTGGACTAAGTACACTTTCTATCGAGAATAAGCCCGCTTGCCTTCTCAGAAGTGATATGGACCAACTTATCAGTACATTTGCTGAGAGGAAAGTTCGGAAGCGGATGTTCTAAGCAAACGGCGAATGGTGAGTACCGAGACTAGATGTCAATAATACTCAAATATTATGATAATTGCCTAATACAAGTTACATTACATTCAGGCGTCAATAACAGGGGCCCGCCAGTAATCCTAGCCCGGGGGCCCCTGGATTTTTAGCTACGCCACTGAGCCTAGGCAAGCCTACCACGGTTTTCAGTCAAATTAAGAATGTTTGCAAATGTATGCTGGTAAGCTAGGTAGGCTAGGTCTACTAAGCCCAGGCTACGCGCCATAGGCCAGCTCTAGGCCCAATGGGCCTAGGTAGGCTGGACCTACCAGCCAAAACATGGGTCTGTACTATTGTAACATTTTCTGTTCCAGAGTAAGTATTATGTGTGCCTGTTGAGAGCATAGATGTGGCCTCAACAGAGCCACACTATGTATTTCATAAGAACCAGATAAATCAGCTGGAGATAAACCACCCTGACACAGTGGAAGCTCAAATCCCAGATGAGCCAGAGACACCCTTTGGTTTGTAAAAGACAATGAATTGTCAATAAATGTCCCAGCTTTCACAGGTAACCATAGATGGAATATTTCTGGTAATTTGCTTCTTTTTTTTTTTTTAAATTACTTCATGGAAATGATTCCAGATGTATATCTGTCAGATGTCGTTTACCAATCAAATTTATTTGTATGCCTCCCAGTGGGGGGAAGAAAATTTCAATTTGACGCTTTCAGAACTAAAAATTTTTCTCGGGGTAAATTTTGTGATGACGTATTGTAAATATAGCCGCATGCGCCAGTATTGGTCTACTGCTCATGGCATTAGGGTAAATATTACAGCCGATAATATGAAAAGAGCACGATTTACCAAAATACGGAAATATCTTCACTCCATAGACAATATGTCACCACTAATAAACATAGATGATAAGGTTTACAAGATACGCCCATTAGTGGATCACATTCCAGATACATTCCTGAAGTCTGCGGATGCAGAAGAAAATCTTTCATTAGATGAGATGATGCTACCTTTCAAAGTAATCTAATCTAAGTAATAAGATTGACTATCTGGAAAATCAATCCCGTAGAAACAACCTGGTGTTATACGGTTGTCTAGAGGATGAGAGGGAAACATGGGCTCTCACGGAAGAAAAGGTGAGAAATGCCCTTAATCATCACCTAGGCATCGAACTGCAGGATTGGGTGATTGAGCGCGCTCATCGGGTTGGTGCGTGGGGAGGGTATAAAAAGAGGCCCGTTGTGTTCAAGCTTCTCTCATTTAAAACCAAAATAAAAATCTTAAATGAGTCAAGGAAGCTCCGGGGAGCCATATCCGAAGATTATTCGGATGAGGTGAGTCCGAGATTTTCTAAAGAAGCACCTAATAGCTGCTCGAGAGCAAGGATTCCATGCGTATCTGCGATTTGATAAGCTGATCATTGACGGCGAACACTGGTCTGTAGAGCGGTTCAAGGAGCTGGGGCGGTCAATGGCCAGTGTTGACACTGCGGAGGAAACACCCGGTAACTCGGCCCACCCTGTACGATGATGATGATGATTATTGGGGCTTAACGTCTCATATTTATGCAACGATGGCTAATCGAGACGATGAGCGGGTGATAATGAAGATGAGAAAGATGATGATGAAGAATAAAGCCTTATCCGATTCATATCCATTGCACGTCGCGTGGGTCGTCATATGGGAGTCCAGCAAGGGAGGGCAGGGCCAAGTGGGAGGAGAAATATTCAATGGGACAGTGGGAGGGAAGGGACAGGGTCTCCTTTTGTCGCCTCTTACGACTAGCAGAGTCACCCTGGGCCTATTCTTCCCCGGGCCCAGACGGGTCACCCTGTACGAGGTCAGCCATCCCCTACCTCATAAACACATTCCTTGGCGGGTGCAGTAGTAGCCTCGGTGAGGTTCCCGCCGACTCTGGCATCAATGGACACTGGCAGCCATTCGTCTTCTGAGCCAATCACAACCGAGAGTCCTCCCGCGCGGCAACACAAGCAGCTTCGCGCGCTCTCCGTACAGACGACAGGGAAAGTGAAAGCAGCAGTGGAGACAACCCCCACCCCGCAAGGTCAGTCATCCGCTGTCGCCGGCCCACCCCGCTATCCGAGCAGGACGGGCAAGGTTACAGCTGTGAAACCTGCACCCAGCTGGACTGACACCACGCCACGTGCTCAGAGAGCTGTCAGATTTGACAGCAGTATGTCTTCCACGCGACGATCGTCCTCGGCTACTCAAGACCCCTATTCTGTAACTTTTCAATAGTTGTCGTTTCACCGAGCAGGGAAAAGATTTCGTTTCGGACAAAACGAGAATATTTCAAAATGGTATTCCATAGCGAAAACGAGAACTCCAGTTTTCCAAATCACAGGGATTTGGAAAAACGGCACCGCCGACTGAGCCAACGAGGCTTACGCATTATTAGAACCAATCAGATTTAAGCTCACCTTTGACGTCATCCACATTCCACAACCTGTCATATAGAGCCTACTTGTTTGTTTACAGTCGTGTTGTAGGTAGGTCCGACTATTCATTTCTTGTTTAAACCTAAGTATGAGCAAGACCATTCGTTGGGACAAAACACAAAAAGAAATGTTATTGGATTTTTTAAGAAGTCACCCCGACTTGGCAGCGGGTAGATTGTTAGGTTGGAATTCATAGTCGGCCCCTACACCTAGGGGCACCCATTGTTGCTATGGATTTGTTTTGTTTATGGGAAATAACATGGAAACAACTGTTACCTTGGTAACAATGGGCGCCCCTAGGTGTAGGGGCCGTCTATGAATTCCAACCTTAGGCCCGTTGGGCACACAAAAAGAGACGGAGCCGTGGAACCGCGTGGCAACCCTGCTGAATTCCACAGGTGTCGGTGCTACCAAGACTACAGACAAATGGATTAGAGTAAGTACAGTTTAATTTATTTCTAATATAGTTACGTATTCATAGGTTGCACGTACGTCACTGATATCACGTGACTTTCGCAAGGCGGCCATCTTTGCGACACAGGCTCTGACAGATCGGCATTTGTAACCATGGCAAAGCCGGTAAAACCTGTTGTAGAAAACTACAAAAAAACACTGGTGGGTCAAGATTTAGTGCGATATGAAATCAAAATTGTTTCTTCTGATGGTATTGATCCGTACACGCTCCATGAGAGAGATTTTTGTAGCGATATGTCCTTGTAACCAAGTGTCACGTATGTAGATATCGTAAACTACTTGGTGCTGTCAACGAACAGTGTTTCAAAGGAGCAAATGAAGGCATATAAATCGTTGGAAGCTCACAACTTCTTTACAAGTGGATGGGTCTCTCCGAACCAAACCATTAAACTTCTATCAAACGAGAAATTGATTCTTCTTGGGAAAGTGAGTACACCTACTGCTGTAATTCTACTTTAAGGATGCGGATAAGGGCCAGGCCTAGCCTAGGCCCTAGGCCTAAACATTGGTTACAAATTAGAAACCAAATGTAGGCCTAGGCCCCTAGGACCTAGGCTTGGTTTAGTTCTTAGCTAGGCCTAGGATGCCTAGATCCACACGAATGAAATATCATAGGCCTAGGCCTAGGAGGTCCAGTCGGCTCATTTTTAGACATGGGCCTACATGCCTAGGCCTAGGCTTTAACTAAATGGAAGTGTTGCAAGCAATTTGGATAGGCCTAGGCTAGGACCTACCCAAACTTAACCTAGTGTAGGCCTACCTATAAGATCAGGACTAACCGCAGTTCAAAATTGTCAGTCTTCAACTAGTGTAAAGATAACTAATTCCCAGTATTATGATAGGCTGCTTAGTATTTAGCCTGCAACTTACTTGTTTTTACCACATGGCAACCACCAGTCAGAAGCTGGTTGCTATGGCAATCCCCAGCCGGGTCCGGTTAGCAGTCCGTCATAGTACCAGTCCATACAACTGACAGCCTACTACTATTTCAGGCATCCAATAAAATAAAATGCAACATTGGGTAGGCCTTAGTTGCCGTATTATGAACACTGCTAAATATCTAGTCTGGGTCTAGGCTTCTCATTGGTCATTGCCATGATAAAAACACGTTAGCGGCAGGGTAAATATTTAATAGCCCATCAAAATACTGGGTACGATAAGTACTTTATATGCAAGGATTGGATCTCCACTGCAAAATTCAGGAAATAATGCAAAGACTGGTTTGAGCTATGTACCTTTTTATTATTCTCGAACACAAATACATTGATGGATATTAATTTACCTCTTAGTGTCAAAGATAATAACTTAACAAAGCATATCTCTAGTTGTAGCTGTAGTAGTAATAATGACGAAGTAAATAAAAACAAAGACCTGTGTAACGATTAAATTGCTAGTATGCATCAAATGAGAGCTGAGCTTAAAAGGCTTGGTGAGTATTCCCTAGAGCTTAAAATCAAATTTGAGTTGACTCAATCTCAATTCGACCATTTACAACAAGTGGCACTGAGCGGTCAATATTTGCCAAATACCAGTAGGCCTACTGAAAACCTTCCTAGGCCTAGATCTACTCCAAATAGGCCTACTCCAAATGGATCCAATATACTAGTCACTCCAAGACCAAGATGGCGCCCATTAAGCTGCGGCAGGTGAGGTCTTGCCTCTTAAATATTGTGAAAAGAATTAGAATCAACGCTAAATGTAGGCTATGCAATAAACAGGTAGCTAATGGTGTGAAATGTGACGGCTGTGACCGATGGTTACATTTTAAGTGCGCCAATATTCCCGAATCTAGCATCGGCGAGATCGACGATGCCACCACATGGTACTGTGATTCCTGCATCACTGGAGCATCGAACCTAGGCCTAACCTCCACCATCAAACCAAACGTGAACCCCACTTCAACACCTTCAAATGATTTAAATGAAGATTGGCTGCAGAAGGAAATAATTCAGCTTATCATTTTAATAAAAAACAGTGCTCCCTCTACGTTAAACCAGCCCAACGACGACCCTAACCTCAAAGCAAATACCGGTACGCATATCCAAACCGCTTTTGACGGACTGTCAACGGATAATCCTGCTATGGTAAATTCTCTAAACAGTAAGCAGCAGCTGAACCCTAGCCCTAATCATGTACTTCATGACTTATGCTCAAACGAGGCATGCTCAACAACTCAGTGTGGTAAGCCTATCCCTAGGCCTAGGCCAAATAAGCCCAATCAACAAAGCTCGACTTACTCACTACAGGGGCAGACTCAATGCCAGCTCGTTTTGCAAAGTGCTTACCTGCACATGAGAGACGAAGTAAATGAAAACAAAGACCTGTGTAACGATTTAATTGCTATGATGCATCAAATGAGAGCTGAGCTTAAAACGCTTGGTGAGTATTCCCTAGAGCTTGAAATCAAATTTGAGTTGATTCAATCTCAATTCAACCATTTACAACAAGTGGCACTGAGCGGTCAATATTTGCCAAATACCAGTAGGCCTACTGAAAACCTTCCTAGACCTAGATCTACTCCAAATAGGCCTACTCCAAATGGATCCAATATACTAGTCAAACCAAATAGTGACATCTTCATGTCCCCGCAATCAAACTCCCTTGCACACTGTGTAGCAAGAGATTTTCGTTGAGTGCGGGCATTGCTAAACTTTTCAAGACTAAATTTAACCGTGTACATGAACTCAGATCACAACACAAGTTGGTAGGTGAAGTGGCTTATCTAAAATGCAAGGACAACTACATCTTTTACCTTATTACTAAGGAAAGTTCTAATGATAAACCAACATTAGATAATATCAAGTCGTGTTTACTGGACCTAAAGAGACTCTGTACTGAACTGAACATCACGAAGCTGGATATGCCTAAAATTGGAAGTGGGCGTGATCGACTTAGCTGGCCATTAGTCCTCAACTTAATAGTCGATACGTTTCGTGAATCCTTAACTCAACTTACAATCCATACCCTCTCTGGACATTCGGATAACTCGACTACCTCTCATGAACTCATTCCTAATCTGAGGAGCCCTGCATCAAATAGTGTAACCAGTGTGCGACTTATCAGTGACAGACATTTGAGAGGCTGCAGAACCATAATTGAAAATAAACTCGTAAAAGAGGTTGATTCCTTGCCCACAGTTCGTAGAATCATTAAGCCTAATGCTAAAGCTGTGGATGTCTTGTCTGACATCAAAAATGCTTTCACAGAAAATGACTGGCCGGCCCCAGATGTGGTTGTCCTGGCATGCGGCACAAACGATATTAACGATCACTTTGGAAACGAAGAGGTTAAATCCCTAATACATTCATTTAGACAAGCCATTGAAATGTGCATCAGATTCAATTCAAAATCTAGGGTAATCCTGGTTAACTTACCTTACCGTTTTGACTCGAACCCTAAAGTGAATGAAATAATCTTTCAGACCAACGTCAGCATTAATCATATGGCAAGTGATTATAGATGTTTGTCAATCATAAATGTATCTGACATACCTAGAACTCATTATACTACACACGGTCTCCACTTAAACCATTTAGGCAAACTAGCACTATGCGAAAAAATTGTCATCCAGATCTTGGCACCATCCTCTCTATCTGTAACATCCTCTATAAACAAGCCAATCCTCCCTCTGTTGGCTAAACCACTTGCAAAACCCACCCAGCTGCACCAAACCAGCAATCAAGTAAATAAATCACCCATCATGATGAACAACCTCAGTTCACTACAGCCAAACACTTCCTTATTATATGCCATCAAAAATTGTTCCTGTGTATTCACACGGGCAATTGTCCCCATCTAAAATGGCGGCTTAAAATTCTCTTCAAAATGATACACCCGTCCTCTCTGATAGACCCATTTATCACAAAACTCAACTACCGGTACATAGTTATTCTCCACCACAACCCACCTCCACTCTGCCACGTGTTGCTAGTTCAATTAGTAATTTTTTAGGCAATCAAGGCATCCCCCCTCAAGCGAAAAGAGTGTACCGATATCACCTTGTCACCAGTGTTTAAAATCTAATAAGGCTAAACATCTCTCAATGAATAAGCATCGTCAAGTACCCAACAAAAATTCTCTTAATATATTACATCAAAATATTCAAAACCTAACCAGTTCCTTAAATAACCTAGACATCTTCTTGGAGGATCAGTGCTCTGCAAATGTGAAAATTGATGTGTTATGTATATCGGAGCACTGGCTTAAGGAATGTGAAGTTTCCCAAATTAACATCAATAACTTTATTACTGTCAACTCCTGTTGTCGCCTAAGTAGGAAATGTGGGGGGGGGGGGGCAATATTCGTTAACAAATTACTACAATCTAAAACCAAAAAAAGACTTGACATCAACAAGTTTAGCCTAGAAGGTACACTTCAGATAACGGGCATTGATGTATTGCCAATTCTTGCCTGTTCCAGTAAAGGTCAAACAAAATGTGAAAAGATAACTATTTTAACCCTCTATAGACCTCCTTCAGGTGACATTGATTTATTTTTAAACATACTACAGACAGTTCTGGAATCGACTGTTAAAAAACAAAGTAAGCTTATTTTAACTGGTGATTTTAACATTGATACCTCCAAAGAATCAGTCAATCAACCTTAAACTAACAAACCTTCTTCTAATTTTAATATATATTTAACCATAAATGAGGCCACTAGAATTGACCCATTTCACTTAACACACTCAACCATTGACAACATAGGTACAAACCTTAACCCTGACATTTTTACCTCATCTGTCATTCAGAGCAATTTATCTGATCATTTTGCTCAACTTATTAAACATAGAATATTCTCAAATATTATATACTCTAAGATTGATTAATGGGGCTTAACGTCTCATATTTATGCAACGATGGCTAATCGAGACGATGAGCGGGTGATAATGAAGATGAGAAAGATGATAATGAAGAATAAAGCCACATCCGAATCAGATCCATTGTACGTCGCGTGAGTCGTCATACGGGAGTCCAGCAAGGGAGGGCAGGGCCAAGTGGGAGGAGAAATATTTAATGGGACAGTGGGGGGGAAGGGGATTGGGGTGTGGACTGCACTTCGTCTGACTTCTCCTCCTCGACCAGTCCGGCTTGGGTGGCCCTACCAGAAGCATACGCTTCCGCCGGCATAGCTCTCGGGATCAACAAAGCACGCAAACCTGCCCACCACGATAAGGTAGCAGTCCCTGGGCAGGGTTAAAATATACAATTTCACTTAAATGATCAAAGACCCAACTCGAGTTATCAACAGAGTCCCGACCACGATGGGGACGGAGCGGACACTCAAATAGCGAACGTAGTGCGCGAGATGATGGCTGCGATGACCAACACGCTATCATCAGTGGTGGAGCGCCTAAATGTGTTAGAGGTCGTCGGCCGGCCTCTACCACACCAAGACACGTCTCCACGTCGAGAGGTGAGCGTACAGCAGGGACCCAGCCGTCGTCTCCACGGCAATCTGAGACAGTCCCCGTAAGTAGTATTCTACCACCACTACTACATTCAACGTAGCAGTCTGCAACCGGTCTACCCGAAGTTCCGTGACGATGGAACAGTCAATCCAATCGAATTTTTGAATGACATCCAAACCACGTTTATACAATTTGGGGTACCGGCGGACCAGTGGCTCGCCATTTCACTGCGCCAGCTTGAGGGCGCCGCAAAAGATTGGGGAGCTGTTTTCCAACGGACATGGCCGTGCTGGGACGCATTTGCGGCTGACTTCAAGGATATGTTCTGGTCGGAGGAACGCCAAGACGCGGTAATATACAACCTACAACAGGACTATTACGACAAAAAACACATGGTACAATGACAGAATTTCTTTTATCATGGATGCATACAATTAAATATATTTTGTTACCGATATCGGACGCGACGTTTGTGCGACGTATGTCGCATCTGCTTCCATCGAACTTAGAGAACAATATACTGGCCGCTCACGGTACGACGCCGGAGGAGACGATGAAGCTTCTGAAGCTGATTTGATTTGATTTGATTATTTGGGCTTAACGTCTCATATTTTTGCAACGAGGCTAATCGAGACAATGAGTGGGTGATATATGAAGATGAAATATTGGGCTGTTTGGAGGAAAAGGGCAAGTAGGAGGGAGCGTGAGGAAAGGGGAAAGGGGAGGAAAGGGGATTGGGGTGTGGACTGCACTTCGTCTGACTTCTCCTCCTCGACCAGTCCGGCTAGGGTGGCCCTACCAGAAGCATACGCTTCCGCCGGCATAGCTCTAGGAATCATTAAAGCACGCAAACCTGCCCACCGCGATAAGGTAGCAGTCCATGGGCAGGTTCTGAAGCTGAATTCACGACCCTGCGTGGCCGTGCATGCAGCGCCGTCCGTGCTGCTGCAGTAGTGCGTGGGACGACCCGGCCGGCACAGATGCGGTTTCACTGCCATCTTAAAGTATAGCGTTGTGTCAAATGACCACGTGCAACACAAAACTCACAAACATGGACGCCGAATCGCTTATTATCGAAGTGGCTAAATATGCAAGTATTTTTGACGTTCAGTCGCCAGATTATAAAAACAGAGGAAAAAAAGAAATTGCCTGGTCAAATGTAGCATCTGCTATGAAATGTGATGGTAAGTTTCCGAAATAATAGCTACATCTAGGTCTAGGCTAACTTTGTAGGTTAGGTTGCCATAATTTATCGATGTAATTACAGGGGCATCCAAATTTTAAGGATTGATTTGTGAAATTTAACAAGGAAAACATGTTTAACATTTTGTTTGTATGAAATTGATTGGTAGGCTTAATCTTCAGATCGAAACTAAGTTTGTGCTAGGCCTACACTAGGCTATGAGCACATTCTGACTCGATGTGGCATAGAAAGGCATGGAAAAAATAGGCTAAGGCCCACCAAGCCCTAGCTTATAATTAACAAAATGTTACATTTCTTGTATTTTTAACAGTGTTATCCTGCCAGAAAAGGTGGCGCACAATAAGGGATTCTTTCACCAAAGAACTGAAAGAAAGAGAAATGGAGACCCGAAGTGGTGCAGGTGCACGAAAAAGGAAGGCTTGGCATTTAACGCCTTATTTGCAGTTCCTGCAGCCATCCAGTAAGCCCAGGCTGTCTGTGTCAACATTCTCCACATCGCCGTCCACCTCCCCAACCATTGGTACATCCCCTTATTCACCATCTTCAAATTCACCTTATTCGCCACCCTGCATAACCTCATCCCCTTATTCTCCAGCCTCTTCAAACACTAACTCGCCTGTCCCCTTCCACTCCTTCCAAACGCTGCAGGTTGACACCAGTATGACAGACAGTAGGCCTACTGATACCTCGAGCTACACTGTACTCGCGTGTTTTGACGAGCACTCACACAGTACCGGTAGGCCTGCAACTGGAGAAACCAACACCGGTCACCTATCTTCCTCTCCACCAGCTCCATCTTTCAACCCGAGAAGTGCCAACGTCGATTTTTTCGACGTTTGAAATGGACGTTTGGACGTTTGGAATGTTTGGATGTTTTGGATGGTGACATGAGCTCTTCTTCAAGTGGTGAAGGGTCCGTGGGTCCAGATTTGAGTGAACCAGATGCGGAAGATGACAACTCATTCGGTACGTACGCCCCTATTTTGCCGCGTTTGCTTCCGGGATTACGCCCACAATTCTGTATTAATTTTGTTGGATATTTATTGCAGATGGTTCACTGGACTTCATTATCATCCGCTCATCGTCTCGATTAGCCATCGTTGCATAAATATGAGACGTTAAGCCCCATTAATCAATCAATCATTCAATGTGCCAGGCCTAAACAAGACGCCAGACCCATTTCAGGCACATTTCAGTGGGAATGTAGGCACAAGCCTAGGGCTAGGCCTAAACCAGCAGGTGGGCGTACCCAGGCCTAGTGTCAGTTGGCATGTGTCGGATTCTGACAGTGCTCCGAGCTTGCCTTGTGACTTGACCAGGCCTAGCTCAACAGACATGACAGGCTTAGGCCTACCTGCTGTAACAAGGCAAATGTTTGATGTCAATGAATCGCCTTCGGGCTCTGAAACTACGTTAGGAATACGATTAGGCCTAGTCTTAGTCCCAGCTGATGCGAATATTATGACAGCCAGTACTCCTAGGCCTAGGGTAAGAGCTGTACCCAGAAGGTGTCCTTCACCCAGTAGTGATAGTGATGAGAGCGATGCCCCTCATCCTCCTGTGTACAGGCGTCGGGTTAGGCGAAATTCCCCACTGACAGACAACTGGACTAAGCTAACGAGATATGAAGCAGCTAAACCAGGCATTCCGTTTATTGCTCGAAATGTAGGCCCGAGGAATATGCCACCAAAAAATACGGATCCGATTGGATATTTTGATTAATTGTTTTTCTCTGACGAAATACTTGCACTGATTGTTAGAGAAACAAATGATTATGCTGCCAAGCACATCCGTTCTATGAAAGACTGGATAGCAGAGCACCCTGCAAGCCGTCTGAAGAAATGGCGACCACTCACAGTGGAACGGTTCAAGGTGTGGCTTGGTGGGCTTTGGAATATGGGGCTGAACCAAAAAAAAGACTACACTAAACATTGGGAGATCCGGCGCACACAGCAAACGCCATTTTTCGCTGAGGTTATGCCTAGAAACGAGTTTCAGCTAATAACTCGTTTCCTATATCTGGCAGATAATGATCCAGCGGTACCCCATGGCGAGCCAAACCATGATCCGTGGCATAAGGTGAGACCTGTCCTAGACTACATGAACGACAGGTGGATTGATTGATAGATTGGTATTTGGGCTTAACGTCTCATATTTTTGCAACAAGGCTAATCGAGACAATGAGAGGGTGATATATGAGGATGAAATATGGAGCTGTTTGGTGGAAAGGGGCAAGTAGGAGGGAGCGTAAGGAAAAGGGAAAGAGGAGGAAAGGGGATTGGGGTGTGGACTGCACTTCGTCTGACTTCTCCTCCTTGACCAGTCCGGCTAGGGTGGCCCTATCAGAAGCATGCGCTTCCGCCGGCATAGCTCTCGGGATCAACAAAGCACGCAAACCTGCCCACCACGATAAGGTAGCAGTCCCTGGGCAGGACGACAGGTGGAAATATCTGTATGTACCAGAACAATTTCTCGCTCTTGATGAAAGCTTGATTGCTATGAAAAATAGAACGGCATACATTCAGTACATGCCCACAATAAGCGACACGCCAGGTTTGGGCTGAAAAAGTTTGATCTGTGCGAAAGCTCCAGTGGATACACGCTGAACACTGATCTCTACAATGGAAAAGACTTCTTTGCTGCTCGATTGCCAAAGGGGCTGGCACATGAAGTCGTTACCCACATGGTAAGCAAATGTGGGCTACATAATAAAGGCTATCACCCAATTACGGATAACTTTTATACGAAAGTCCCATTGGTCATGCCGACATCCGGCAGCTTCTAGAACCTCTGCCTTTTGAGAATAAACTGGTAAATATTTTTATTTTTGGCTCGCGTGTAGGCCTATGCTTACAGTTTGAAGTAGGTAACATTAAAATAAAATGTGCATAATTTAAAAAAGGCTACAATTTTATGTTTTGAAGTGTTAAGCATAAATAATTATAAATTAACAAAAAAACAACTACAATTATCCAGCCAAATAAACTTTATTTTAAAATATGAATATGCCTTGGCCTGTTTGGTAGGCCTATGGTACTAGCATTAATAAAATTTTTGTTTATAGGAATACACACCAACAGAACTCTTCTGCTTATCGATGGCCCCAAACTTGGACCGGATGGCACCAGCTAAGCGCGAACGTATCAAGCTCCGTTTCTAATCGATCTTGGTAGAAGAGGAGTTTGGGCTCGAGTAGGCCACTTGAACCTGTATAGGCCTAATCTAATTGCTCTAAGTACTAATTATTTTTCTCTTTTAACACTTTTCAAGTTCTTTGTTCCTTAAGCCTTACTTGCCAATATTAAATAAATCAAAGTTTACATTAGAAAGAAAGAAATTCTTGAAGTTGGTACCTTCTACCTGCTCCTAAGCCCAAAATAATCATAACTGGCGAGGGGGGGGGGGGGTGAGGATTAACTGATTTGCCATGTTTAATAGGCCTACAAGTGTTTGTAAATCTTGGATACGTCATGCATTTGTTGTTACACATCAAAGATTTTGTCTTGCAAACTGACGCTACCTTCATTCCTGAAGTAACGCATGGATTCGTCTCTTACAACGGCAGCATGTCTTGTGTGGTTGTTACCTCCTTGATGATCAAGTGGTTGTAATCCATCTATCTGCATCTCTCTCCAATGTCCTGGGTGAAGGCCAGAGTCATTTTCTGTATCAACTAGATGAGCTGGACAGTACGAATTAGACCGTTTCTGGTCAAGCTGGGAATTGCTCAGTTTTTGCAGCAAGTTGTGCAAGCATACTGTAGCCTTGACGATTGCATCAACCGTTTCTGAGGAAGCAATTATTGGCTTCCCAAATATGCGCCACTTTGCTGCTAGGATACCGAAAGTGTTTTCAATAATTCTGCGAGCCCTGCTGAGGCGATGATTGATTGATTAATGGGGCTTAACGTCTCATATTTATGCAACGATGGCTAATCGAGACGATGAGCGGGTGATAATGAATATGAGAAAGATGATAATGAAGCATAAAGCAACATCCGAATCAGATCCATTGTACGTCGCGTGAGTCGTCATACGGGTGTCCAGCAAGGGAGGGCAGGGCCAAGTGGGAGGAGAAATATTCAATGGGACAGTGGGGGGGGAAAGGGGATTGGGGTGTGGACTGCACTTCGTCTGACTTCTCTTCGTCGACCGGTCCGGCAACGGGAAGGCTTCATCAACGACAAATACGGGTGGTAACGTATATCCAAATAAGTTTATTGGGTCTGGTAATGGAAGCGTCTCATTTAGAATTGCTTCACCAAAGTTCCAATTGCTAAATGTCCGACTGTTTTGCCTTCCTTGGCCCCCAATGTCAACACAAGTAAAACAATAATGGGCATCACAGGCTGCCATTAACACTATACTGTGTTGTTTTTTGAAGTTGAATGATTGATTGATTAATGGGGCTTAACGTCTCATATTTATGCAACGATGGCTAATCGAGACGATGAGCGGGTGATAATGAAGATGAGAAAGATGATAATGAAGAATAAAGCCACATCCGAATCAGATCCATTGTACGTCGCGTGAGTCGGTATACGGGAGTCCAGCAAGGGAGGGCAGGGCCAAGTGGGAGGAGAAATATTCAATGGGACAGTGGGGGGGAAAGGGGATTGGGGTGTGGACTGCACTTCGTCTGACTTCTCCTCCTCGACCAGTCCGGCTTAGGTGGCTATCAGCTCCCCACGACATGTTGCTTTGAACCTTAAGAATGTTCATTGTTGACATACAGCGCTTCCGTTAGGTAAGTATATGGTCCTTCCAGTTCAATTTGGCGTCGAACAGGAGACCTAAAAACTGGACGTTTCGTTTGAATTCCAGTTGGACATCATTTAGCAAAATCACCGGGTGGACATGGAGAGTGCGTAGGCGGCAGAAGTGTATACACTGGGTCTTGTTTGGAGAAAATTTGATACCACGGGAGCGAGCCCACTGGCTCACATTATTGACTGCAGTCTGCAACTGTCTTTCGGCTATAGCCATGTGCACCGAACGAAAGAATAAAACGTAGTCATCCACAAACAAAGATGCCATAATTGTGGCTGGCAAACATTAAGTAATAAATACTATTGATAAAAACCGCAAACATGATGACTGATAGGACAGAGCCCTGGGGCACTCCAGTCTGTAGCTCAAAAGAGTCAGATAAAACACCGTTTACACGAACTTTAAAACTCCGTTCTTTCAATAAATTCTTTGCGAACAGGGGCAAATGTCCTCTAAAATCCCAATCAAATAGTTGTTTTAAAATAGCGTGTCGCCATGCCGTGTCATATGCTTTTTCTATGTCAAAAAGCACGCCGACAATATATATGCTGCTTGGTGACAAAACCCTCCTAAATATATTTTTCTAGACGAACGAGATGATCCACAGTGCTACGGTGCTGTCGGAAACCGCATTGGACTGTGCTCAGGAGGGAACGAGTTTCCAACACCCATGTCAGTCGTTTAGCTACCATTTTCTCCATTAGCTTACAGAAGCAGCTTGTCAGAGAAATGGGGCGGTATGAAGCAGCTTGTCTTTGATTTTCCTGGTTTAAGGATGGGGATTAAAATGGCACTTCTCCAGGCTCGTGGAAAGGAGTTGGTGAGCCATACATGGTTAAAAAATAATAAGATTATCTCTAATGCCTTGTCGGGTAGGTGAAAAAACATTAGATTATGAATTTGATCCTCCCCTGCTGAGGTGTTTTTCAGGGCCTTGACTGCACTGCGGAGTTCCCACATGGTAAATGGTTTATTATAGGGTTCGCTATTGTCGCTAGTGAATCTTAATCCCTCCTGCTCAGAGCGAACTTTACTCTGGAGAAACTCCTTGTCATACTGTGCGTTACTGCTGACGTTGGCGTAATGCCTTCCGAAGGAGGCCGCAACCTCAGCAGGGGAAGTTAAAAGAGTTCCATTTTCCTCTATTGCAGAGATAATGGAGGTTGGTCTGCCCGCGATAGATTTAATTTTTTTCCATACCGTTGAGGAAGGTGTACGGATATTAATGGTAGAGACATATTCCCTCCAGGAGGATCTCTTGCTCTGCTTAATAATATATCTGGCTTGTGCCTTATATCTCTTGAAGACAAGTAGATTTTCAGCCGTGGGGAATTTGTTGAATTGCCTAAAAGCTGCATTACGTTTTTTTATGGCTGCTCTGCACTCTTTGTTCCACCAAGGGACTGGCTGACGTTTAAGATTAGATGATGCCACTGGTATACAGGCATGTGCTGCCTTTAATATGGCGCTACTAACTTCTGAGAGAAGTTCATTGGCGACCCTCTGATGGGTAAAATCTACCTCCTCCAGTAACTTACTGCTCTAGAATCAGTTAAGACAGAAACAATCAAACAGGTACAACAGCAAAATCTAAAAATTCACCGTAACACTGAGGAGATTGACACAATTAAAAATAAAATGAACGATGCAGATTCAAAATTATTGGAAATCACACAAATTGAACATTCATTAACACAAGTGGTAAATAACATACATTCAGAAATATCAGTGATAAAGAAAGAGGTCAAAGATTCCACAGAACATTTTCGTGATTCTTTCCGTTACACTACAAACAATTCAAACAAGTTACACGATATGACAACACAGATAATGCATCTAAGCGACACACTTAAAAGAGAGGGAGTCACATTTTCGAACAATCATAGAGGGCTTCGCCCTATTGAATTCTTAACCCGTCAGGAAAACAAATTTGAAGCGTATGATATCCCCGACGATGAGAAGCTAGGTCTTGTGTTACAGTGCCTAACAGATCAGGTCTATCAGTGGGTACTGGACCATTCATTCGAAACATACTATGATTTCCGTTCGGCTTTTAGTGAAAGGTATTGGGGTCCGTTTCAACATGCATCATTAGTTAGACAAATCTACACAGGACATTGGGAATACAACAAAGCAGCGAGTATGGCCAGCTATTTCAAAAGATTCATAAAACGATCAAAATATCTCCCAGACCCGATCTCAATTAAAACACTGATCCGACAACTAACTACACATCTTCCATTTGAGGTAAGGATACTTCTGGCACAGCATGATTACGATGAGACTAGTGTACTCGCGTGCTTAGAACGACTCGACCAGGAAAATGTACTGAGAGAAACCCATAACCGAGACAACCAGAACACTCATAACAACCAATACAATCATAACACCGAATACAACCGTAATGATGACAGGTCAAGGCCAACAGAGATCACACCCCCTAGCAATAGCAACAGTACCAATAGCACCAGTCAAAACAAGAACTTGCCAAACACTTACAGTAACCAGAGAAATATCGGCGAACAACCACAGAGTACCAGTAATTGTCAAAATCCATCACGAACCCCAGACACTCATGACAATCGGCAACAATCGGAAAACGCGCAGCGGCCCCGATAGGCGACGCGGAACCGGAGGCCGGTAATAGTAATCCTGATTCTGATCACAAATCGCGTCATAACCCTATTAAAGTTTCCACCATAATTTCAAAACTCGATAAATTGTTAGAGGAAGACATAGAACAAGAAAACGATAAAACAAAAACACTACAAAACAATCCACTTGAAACAGACGACATAAATTTAAACATGCAACGTAAACTTGACAATGAAGAAGTAAACTTAGCAATCAACAAAACATTCAGAGCACTCACATTCCGTGGTAGTACAAAGAGTTAAAACGTATAAACCGATTTCCATCGTAAGTGCTAGTTTGCGTGGATGAGCCATGTAAATGGACGAGCGAACTAGTACTATTCAGTTGACAACTTTGCATTTCATGGACATGATTTTCATTTTTAAACATTAACTTTACACTTTGATTATGATTATGATAAAACCATTAATAATAAACATTAAATAAAAATAAACATGAACATCATTGAAAGAGTAAATGAACACTAAACATTGGAACGCATAAACTTTGATTCGCACCAGTACACATAAACCTTGATTAAACATAACGAACCTAATACACGTTACAATTGCGCTACACGATATTAATACTGTATACTAGAATAATTTTGAGTTTCTTTGTTCAAAGTATTATTTTTGAAGGAGTAAGGTAACAGGTGTAGGATGATATCGAGTTGCTCATTTTGTTTCCTTCTCTCCATATACCTCCCTATGTACTTTCGACGACCGACTGACTGACTGACGAACACACTGAAAATTGTACTTATATAATTGCATAATAATCTCATATTTGTAAAATTGATACCATTGTAACAACCTTTGGAAGTAACTTTGTGCATTTTTTTGTCTAAACAAAAATTCAAAAGTAACTTGGGGGCAATGTAGCATAACAGAAGCTTACTACATGTGTTATATCTATCTTTGGTTATTAATTATGTAATTTAATAATTAACTAGTAATCAATAATCATTCATTGGTAATTAATTGTATTTAATTTGGATATTTCATAACATCCAAATAAACTCATGTACAAGCCAGAGCTTGGTCAGTGGACCTGATGTATTTGATCTGGTCTGTATTTCGAACTTTCAACATTAAACAACAAATCTCGACAACTACGCCAAACAGAACATTCCAGGAGCATTCAGTCAACCTGTGAAATCACTGCTTCCAAGAAACAGAGCAAAACTTATTCTCTTCGAAAAACTGCGACGCATTACCCTCAGGCGAATAGAACCATCGCGAATTCGTACGTTCTGGACTTTGACAGAAGCTAACAACATTTGGCCTTGAAACGAATCCTTCCAACCAATAGTAACTTTTGATACATTTCACCCACCAATCACAGGCCACGAGAGATACCACTTCGAGGACACTTGTTGGGGTAGTTTGGAGGCCTCGCTCGAGAGGAAAGCAGAACAGTCATCAAAGAGCCATCATACAGTCCGTACGCGTACAGTGTTCGGTACATCCACAACACACCACATCGGCTTTTCGGCTACATCTCCATAGACCGGCATATAACTTAAACCCGGACGTCACCTTGCGGACCCGGAGGAACCACAAACCGTAACTAACAAAACACATCATATTTTGCGTGTGCTTTTGCGTGTGTCGATTGTGCGCGCATAAGTTTAATCAAAGGCCTTTCGATTGAACAGAGAAACAACAAGTAACCGATAAACAGTTCAATTATTTGATTTGATTTGATAATGATTTGAAGTTGATTTTGATTTGATTTGATAATGATTTGAAGTTGATTTTGATTTGATGATTTGATAATGATTTGAAGTTGATTTTGATTTGATGATTTGATAATGATTTGAAGTTGATTTTGATTTGATGATTCGATAATGATTTGAAGTTGATTTTGATTTGATGATTCGATAATGATTTGAAGTTGATTTTGATTTGATGATTTGATAATGATTTGAAGTTGATTTTGATTTGATGATTTGATAATGATTAGTTCATTGATTTTGATTTGATGATTTGATAATGATTTGAAGTTGATTTTGAAGTTGACTTGATTATTCATCCAACATATTAATTGTGACGTATGTGTAATTTAACAATATAACTTAGTTAATTTTAAAGATTCAATTGTTGTTAATTGTTCCTAACGATCTCCTGCTTGACATCATCCATTTCTTGTGTTTTTACTGGTAAGTTAGCCAAGCACAAAAGAATAACATAACTAAAAAGGAGGTTTAGTTACAAACTTTTCAAATATGTGGAATGTATGACTCATATTAATTTGGCGTTTATGTGTAACTGTTAACATATCTAGCATCTATTTGTCGTTTTAGGTATAACTTTTAAAATGTGTGGTATTCATTATTGATATTAATACGTGATTTGTGTGAATGGATTTGAATCCATTATTCATATTAATCGATAGTTTAGGTGTGTAACTTTTAAGAGATGGTGAATCAATGTTTGTGTGATTAATGTTTTCGACATTACGGTCAAGATTTCATTATTTGTTTCAAAGGTAATGAAATCTGGGGGGAATGTAATGTAGCGTCCTCCGCTCTCACCCCAGTGGAAGGGTTGGAGGGGGAGGGAGGGACACAGGCCCGAGGAAGCTGCAGACACCACACGGGCTGGTGTGGCCAAATACTTTAGGCGCTTCGCTTAATACAGGAAACTGGGCTGAGTGATTGGAGACAACAGCACACTAGCGCTTTCGCGGCTCGGAGTGCCGGCTACTAATTTAAAGTGCGTTGAGGAACAGCTGTATTCTGATTGTTAAATGTTAATCAATAACCATGGCTGGAGTTATATGTGTGATGTATGGCTGCAGCAACTACGGCATACAAAATTGCTCCAAGTCTTATTTCAGGTTTCCGAAGAGTCAATACGTGTATGTACAATCTTGGTGTTCAATCTTTGAATTGTATGCAAAGCACCCTAACCCCTAGGCCTAACCTCCTAGGTATTTCGCAAAAGGTTGAAATAGTTGCCGTTACAAGCCGAGGCAAAAAACCTAAGCTTATTCATGTGTTATAAAGCTCACCAGGCCTGCCTGCACTCTAGGCTTAGTCTGAGCTGTAGCCTAGGGCCTAGGCCTAGGCCTAGGCCTAATGATAGATTCGAGGTCTAGGCCTTAGCAGGTCTCTAGGCCTAGACCTGGGCCTACTTAACATATAACTATATAACTATATAGCCTATATAACAATAGAGCTTTGCCTGCAGACATGTGTGTATGGTTGGTCTATTTATCCCGGTAGGCTGTATCTAGGCCTAGGCCTAAGTAATGGCTTTGTTGGCCAAGATTGAACTTCCCGGTATTGGAGAGTAGTAGTAAGTAGTAAGTAGTAGTAATTTATTCACCGGAACAAATCAAAATGTAGATATAGGGACTTGGTATATTAAAGGCCTACATTGTGCACTGCAACACTTCTTGCTACCATTGTTATTAACTTTAAAGGTTATGCCTACATATGTGTTGTGGTAATAAAAAAAGGGCTAGGCCTAGGTCTATGATAGGCCTAGGCTGGCTAGCCTAGAACTTAGAGCTTATTCTTCCCTAACAACAGCTAATATTTTGTTTCAGTTGTAAACAGTGGGTCTATTTATGTAAAAGGAAAGATTTGGACTACATTTTCAAAGAGCATGGCTCTGAAAAACTATATAAACAGTACCGAATCTGCTCTAACCACTTCACAGCAAAGGATTTTAGAAATCCGAATATGATCAGCCAAGGGTAAGTACACTCCTAGAAACATAGACTATGTTTATTAAGCAAGCCGATCTCGAATTACTGAATTCTAACTCAATCTATGGTCGAGACGATGAGCAAGTGATAATGAAGATGAGAAAGATGAAGAATAAAGCCACATCCGAATCAGATCCTATGTACGTCGCGTGGGTCATCATACGGGAGTCCAGCAAGGGAGGGCAGGGCCAAGTGGGAGGATAAATATTCAGTGGGACAGTGGGGGAAAGGGACAGGGTCTCCTTTTGTCGCCTCTTACGACTAGCAGAGTCACTCTGGGCATATTCTTCCCCGGGCCCAGACGGGCCCTGATTGTATCATGATTTGTGATGATTTTAACTTTCCGCAAATTCGATGGTCTGAAGTGCGTGGCGCAGCCTATCTAGAACCAATGTGTTGTCAATAACAGTAACTACGCAACTGCTACGTCGTTCATAAACACGACCATTGAGTTTGGTCTCCTTCAAACTAACCCTTTTCCAACATGTAACGACAATGTACTTGACCTCATTTTCACTGACGACCCGGACATCGGTGTACACACGGCCATTGAAGATGTGTCGCCCCTGCATTCCGACCACACAGCGCTATCGTGTAGCATCTGAATGCCGGGTCGCTTGCCATACGGACAAACAGCGAAGAAACGGGTGGTGGACAATTGGAAACGAGCGGACATGAATCGAGTATTTGGTGGACTAATGCGTGCGCCGTGGGGCACTCTCCGTGATGCCGCTAATGTAGATGAATGCTGTGAGATCTTCTATTCGCTCAAATCTGACGTAACTGATGAATGTGTAGCGGTTCTGGCAGTGAATCCTACTAAATATCCGTACTGGTATGATGAAAATGTGATACACTCTCTACAGGACAAGAATAGAGCTCATCGCAAATGGAAACGGTCGGGTCTTCACTGTGACTATGTTGATAGAAACACAATTTATTAAATTATAAACAACAGGGTGCATGTATTCTTCATAAAATTTCCTAAGTAACTAACTTTTAACATTTTAACATAAGATTGGACAAAAGCATAAAGGTTGGGAATTCAGCAAGACAATACACATATAACATGAGGAAAAAAAGTTGAAAAAAAGTTCTTCGGAATGACTATGTAGAACTTAGTGTAAAGCGTTTGTGTTTAAAAAAATACAACGAGAAAGATGGAGTGCGTACACGGCGCAAATAGACGTGGAGGTAAGAGACAAACCTCAAGGTGTTTGACGCATCATTTCCGGTAAGTTGAGCACTAATCGTGTACCGAATGAAGTGTTCCTTGATGATGTAAAATCCGACAAGACTACGGACGTGTCTGAATTCATCGAAAAATGCATACTTCTTACCAAGTTCGGACTTGACCTTGTGAAAAGTACGGAAGTGACGTCATATTAAGTGTCTGAATTAGAAGTTTGCAAGTAGACGATGGCGAGACTGCGAGAACACAGATCATTCGTGCTCGCGCACTCAACTTGAGTACTTTACATGACAGCCATGGCGGCCCCAAACAACGCACGTGAGAAAATATGGAAATGTAAGTAACCATGCATTTAAATGTTATGTAATGTAATTGGCCTTTATTATTCAGGTTCACAAAAATTGCGTTTTTGATCAGTTTGTATATAATGTGTAGGGCCTACAAGGCCTAGGCTAGTTCCTTTACCAAATTCCCCCATAGCCACATAACCCCACTTTTACGTAATCATTGTTGTGCACAAACTACAAAACAATTTGCTTGAAATAGGTGAACAATTACTAGGCATCGCGTAATAGGCCTTGTATTGAAACACAATTGGCTATCGCGTTTTGGGCTGGACTTGAGGCTATGAGCTAGGCTAGATATACAAAGCCCAGCCTAGGCCTGTTGTCTGCATAGTTCCTAGGGCCTAACCCTATCCAGCAATCTCTCGACCACTTATTGCTTAAATTAATATTGACCCAAGCAAGGCTCTACCTATCTTGCTAGCCGAGGCTAGGCCTATGTACCTACACTTTATACCAGGCTGGCATGTCACCATAAACTCCATACCAGGCCGGCATGTCACCGCGAGATGTGGCGTTTTACTTTACCGACCCCTAATGGATTGCTAATAGCTCTCATTGCCTGGACTCTTGAACCTTGAACAACAACAAGGTCAATTTAAAGGAAGCCAGGCTCAATTATCTTTTTCCACGAATAAGACACTTATCACATCAACATCTCGCCCCAATGTTGACAGCGGTACTCAAGGGGTGGACAATACGTCCCCTACGAACCAGTTTCTATGGTGACATGCCAGCCTGGTATAAAGTATAGAAACCGGTTCGTAGGGGACGTATTGTGACATGCCAGCCTGGTATAAAGTATAGAAACCGTATCGTAGGGGACGTATTGTCCACCCCTTGAGTAGCGCTGTCAACGTTGGGGCGAGATGTTGATGTGATAAATGTCTTATTCGTGGAAAAGATAATTGAGCCTGGCTTCCTTGAAATTTATCTTGTTGGGGTTCGAGGTTCAAGAGTCCAGGCGATGAGAGCCATTAGCATTCCATTAGGGGACGGTAAAGTAAACGCCACATCTCGCGGTGACATGCCGGCCTGGTATGGAGTATAGGCCTACCATCATTCCTAGGGCTCGCTAAAGTTACAACGCGTTTGTCGATAGACATGAAATAATTGAGGTCCCTAAATAAATTCCCTTTTCAACAGGAGGTACTTTACCCAAGAATTTAATTATGTATTCTCATTCTTTTTTCCTGTAGGGACCGATGAACATTTGATTATTTGGGCTTAACGTCTTATATTTTTGCAACTTGGCTTACAAAGACGATGAGTTGGTGATAATGAAGATGAAGTTGGGGGCTCTTTAGAGGAAAGGGGCAAGTAGGAGGGCGCGTGAGAAAACGGGAAAGGGGAGGATAGGGGATTGGGGTGTGGACTGCACTTCGTCTGACTTCTCCTCGGGGTGGATTGGGGTGTGGACTGCACTTCGTCTGACTTCTCCTCTGGGTGGCCCTACCAGAAGCCTACGCTTCCGCCGGCATAGCTCTCGGGATCAACAAAGCACGCAAACCTGCCCACCACGATAAGGTAGCAGTTCCTGGGCAGGACCGATGAACAGACACTGCAATTGATTTCTTTACGGAAAGCGCACAATAGTGTTTTCACCGGGAAGAAAGGGACAAGTGTAACTGGATGGGAAACTGTTGCTAAGAAAATGAATATTTCTGGATTGAATGAAAAAACGTGTAAGATAAAATGGAATAATTTACTTAGTAAATATAAAGGATGCAAATATCCACCAACTGGAACTGGCACAGACAGTGGGGAAAAATCACCAGCCACCTGGAGATTTTATGACATACGAGATGATTTCTAGGCCACAAGGACAACATTTCCCCTCCTCTGATATTGGATTCATCCCTTCCAATATACCTAAATAACTTTATATTTATTGTTCTTGGAGGTGAGCAACCAGTACATGATGGCTCAGACAACGCACGTGCTTTAATGTTACCTGATAGTGCAGACAAAATACGTGCTTCAACGTCTCAAGATGGTGCACATGCTTCATCGTCTCAAGATGTTGCACATGCTTCAACTTAATATAGTGCTGCAGATAATGCACACCCTTCAACGTAATACGATGATGTAGATAAAGACCTCATAGCACCAATGGAAATGAATTGAAAGGCTGCAGTTGAAACAAAGGTTCAACCGAAGAAAAAAAGGAAGATTGAAAATCAGCAACAGAAAGATCCAGATGATCCGTATCTCGAGTATTTCAAATATCAAGATGAAAAGATGGATAGCCAAAATGCTCAAATGATCGAGATAATGAAAGATTTTCTGGCAGAATATAAAAAATATGATTGTATTGAGCTCACTATTTTAGTTGAAGCTTTCAAATTTAACTCAATTACCTATAGTATTCTTTAAAATCTATATTAGTGTTCAAACCTAGACTAAGTTTTACAATTTACTCTCCGTTCAATTTCTAGTACTTTCGATATCGGTTATCGTGGTAGATTAACACATCTGGTTCATACTTGAAGTGTTTATAGTTTCAGGCGCACTTATTGGCCTACGGTATTCTATTAGCAGATTCCGATTGTCTTTATATTAATTTCAAAGTTCCATGGTTGTGTTGTATGGCCTATATGGTTGGATAGTCCTGACCTGAGTTCGGGGTATATTGATGGTGGTTGCTGGATTCCTGTTGGTGATGCAGTTCGGCGTTTCGTGATTGATGATTGATTAATGGGGCTTAACGTCTCATGTTTTTGCAACA
The DNA here is from genome assembly GCA_945910005.1 of Isoperla grammatica. NCBI lineage: Eukaryota > Metazoa > Arthropoda > Insecta > Plecoptera > Perlodidae > Isoperla > Isoperla grammatica. The sequence continues at coordinate 104,489,829 of OX246737.1, forward strand.
ATGGCTAATCGAGACGATGAGCGGATGATAATGAAGATGAGAAAGATGATGATGAAGAATAAAGCCACATCCGAATCAGATCCATTGTACGTCGCGTGGGTCGTCATACGGGAGTCCAGCAAGGGTGGGCAGGGCCAAGTGGGAGGATAAATATTCAGTGAGACAGTGGAGGGGAAAGAGACAGGGTCTCCTTTTGTCACCTCTTACGACTAGCAGAGTCACTCTGGGCCTATTCTTCCCCAGGCCCAGACGGGCCAGGCTCCTCCAGTGGACGGCGCCTTGAGGTTTGAGGTAGTGTAGAAGGTCGATCACACAGCTGATCTCGCACGTTTGATATCTTTATATATATTATATATATATAAATGGACACTGCTAATGTAAAACAATAACTACTATGAAGAACACACACGCTGTTATTACAACTAGGTAGTGAAAGTAAGCGGTAACACGCGGCACCTGTTAATTGTCCGCCGGCCTCGCCTCGACTGCTGGCCAAACCCTCCCTCTTCACTTCTAAAGGCACGTCCACACAGCTGCAACAAGCTGCGCGAAATGTTTGCAAACGTTCGTAAACCCATAAAATTTGTCAGTGTGGACGGCAAACCGCGCACGCGCGCGCTGCGCTGCGCATTCGCAAACATTTTCCACTCCGAGTCGGTACATCAAAGGTGTTTGCGTGTTCGTGCGCGCTTGGTGTGGACGCTTTCTGCGCACTTCTCTGTTCGTAGGCTACCGCGCGCGTGATGCAGGACTGGAGTGGAGAAAAAGTGATTGAGCTTATTGACTCATACAGAGAAAAAACATGTATTTGGGATCCTTCAAATAGCGAATATCACATGAAACATCGAAAATACGATGCTTGGCGAGAAATCGCAGAGAGGTTTGGTTGCGATGTTGATTGTGTTCGGGCCAAAATGGCTTCTTTACTTTCATCCTTTCGAAGAGAGAAGGCCAAAGTTTCAAATTCGAAAGGAACTGGTTAAGGCAGGTTTGGAACAGTTATTTAAAAAAAGTCTAGTTATATATTACAGCACTTGCAACCGCGGTTGTCTCCTCCATGGTACGCGTTGTAGCTGGAACATCGACAAGCACTGACGAATCTCGCAAATGTTCACCGGTTTGGACGTAAGTTGCGCGCGCGAACTAATTGGTTCACAAACGTTGCGAACGTTTTGCGCAGCTTGTTGCAGCAGTGTGTACGCGCCTTAACATACTCGTGCGTCGATCTCTCCCCGCGGCCAGTGACCTACTTTCAATGCAGTTTTGATTTTTCTAGTAACTATTCTAAAAACATTTCCTATCTTTAACTTACGATTGATTGATATTTGGGCTTAACATCTCATATTTTTGCAACGAGGCTAATCGAGACACAATGGGTACGTTCCGTAACCTGCTAATTTGTCTTTGGGCGCGCCCAAAGATGCCCAAAGCACTCCGAAACACGTTCTCCACATGCTCACAGGCATTCCGTAACCTGCTCAGGTTGCGTCTTGAGCGCGCTCTGAGCGCCCGACGTTTTTCCCTGGCTGGGTTGTGTTTCTAGCAGTTCGCGCGGGAAATATGGCGTACGTAGGTGTATGTAGATCCAGGGGCTACTTTAAGTACGTTACAGTTTCGCTTTTGGATGAGGCCACTGGCGAACTAAATCACATTAGAGTGACTGCTGAAGAGGCCGAGAAAATGAGGGAAGGTGAGTTATATAAGTTGATGTATTATTTCAACAAGTTGTATCGAGGCTTATAGGTTAAGGCAGTCCCATGTGAATTTGCAAATGTTGCCAAGATGGCGGCGAAGGTGGACTGCCTGCTAGATAGCTCCATGATCTTTTACAATAGATCGTTGTATAAAATAGATTCAGAGTTTAAAATTGCAAATATCAGTGAGACTAGATTATACAGTGACGTGTTAATGAAGGTTCGGAACGAGATAAGCACCACAGATGAAGAGGTTTTCAGTCCTAGCTCAGAGCATGACCTGGGCCTAGGCTCGGGCATGGGCCTGATCAAAACTAGCCTCTGTTCTACCGGTAAACACGTGGAACCCGCAGTAAAAGGTATGCACACGGTTTTAGTCAACAATATCAGCGGTGAAAATCCTCTTTTCATGGAAAGCAATTGGCCTACTTTGGTCAAAGGCAAATCAAGCAAATCACATAACCTACAAATTCTAGAGCCAAGCAACGTGAACTTGGCAACAAACCCCCACCGCCATCTTAACCCAGGCGGGCATGGCGCTAGCAGCGTGAAGGCAACCCCAGATGTGTCTCAGCATCAACAATGGTGTCAAAAACGTAAGCAGGACCAGACTACAACAGAAATACTGCAGGGCGCAGAAGACACAAATTGGCCCAGGCATAAACAGGGATATATGGGAGGGGCAACTAGGCCTGCTGAAACATGGCCAAGGCCGAGCATACTAAATGAAAAAATTGGGAACATTTTGGATGCCCCTTCCGATACATGGATAGCTCATTGTGTAGCCAGGGATATGCAAATGAGCAGAGGAGTTGCTGCAGACCTCAGGCACATATGCAGCAATGACCCTGCCCTCTTAAGGCAAAACAAAGGTGTAGGAGAAGTGGCTGCACTGACAATCGGCAGGCGGTTTATTTTCTATATGATCACAAAAAACAAATCGAACTGCAAACCCACCCTGGCCTCACTCATGTTGAGTCTAACTGCACTTAAGTTGCAATGTGACGAATACAATGATTGATTAATGGGGCTTAACGTCTCATATTTATGCAACGGGGGCTAATCGAGACGATGAGCGGGTGATAATGAAGATGAGAAAGATGATAATGAAGAATAAAGCCACATCCGAATCAGATACATTGTACGTCGCGTGAGTTGTCATACGGGAGTCCAGCAAGGGAGGGCAGGGCCAAGTGGGAGGAGAAATATTCAATGGGACAGTGGGGGGGAAAGGGGATTGGGGTGTGGACTGCACTTCGTCTGACTTCTCCTCCTCGACCAGTCCTTGACCAACCCTACCCTAATTGTGACCTAATTATTTTCTTCTACTTTGTTTTAGGAAAGTGGCAAAAAAACTGGGATACCCAAATGACTGGACAATCATCCAGAAGAAGTGGTTCAATCTGGTTGTCAAGTACAAGCCCCCCCACCCCCCACCCTAGATATATATTTCCACTTTAATTAATCGCTGTGGCTATTTAACCGTAGTACGGGCAAATTACGTGTCCTATTTTAACCGTAGACACACCTACGGAAAAATTACGTGTTGTATTTCAACCGTACACTAGACCTAGTCTACGGGAAAACTATGTGCTTCCTTGAAAAGGGAGAACGGCACTTCTTCGGTTTGGGGGGGGGGGGGGGGTAGTCCAACATTTGTTTTCAACAGCGATGTTTTACAACATGGCGGACTTGCGGTTGTATTAGCCAGGTTAGGTCACCTCGTTTTTCAACAAAGATCAAGCTGTCATTTTTTAACAACCCCCCTAACCCCTACGACGTTGCAGCCCCGCGGCAGGACGATGGCGAATGACACTTGACGGACGATTTGTTATTTATAGTTTGTCCGTAGCCTATGGTTAAATAGCCACTCCGTTAATTAATAGCATCCCTTTGTCACCAGGCACAAAATTAGCAGAAAAACAAATTCTTAAAATACATATTTGAAGTTGACATGATGTTTTCATTTCAGGAAATAAAAACACCACGTTCTGGATTTAGTACAGAGGATGGGGACATAGGACCCATCACCTGGCCCCATTTCGATGCAATGAATAGTGTCCTTGGTGATCGCCACATTATCAACCCTCCCTATCTCATTGATACCAGCCGATCCTCTGCATCTAGCGGCCCCACCCCTTCTCCACTTGCACAAGCTTTTAACTCACCATCAACATCCTCTTCCCCAATAGATTTTAATAGTATAATTTTCCTTGATTCCTCTCAACCGAACTCAGCTGCCTCCGACACTCCCACCACCCCGAAATTTTCTTTGTACAAGAGTAACTACTTGGGGAACAAGCGCCCTACTCTGCCATCTGGATGCCAGTCTATTAATGTGAAACAAACATGCAACACATATGCAGAAGATGGTGCCAGTGGCAGTGAACCCAAGAAGCGTCGTGAGGACCCCATACTTCAGTTTCTTTTAGAAGAAAGATCACTGGCAAAGGCTTCAAGGAAGCAGTTCCAAAAGAGTATGCTAGAAATGATGTCTAAATTGTTTGACAAAAAATGAAAGTTAGCAATTAAAAAAACTAGAACCAAAAGTAGGCCTATGCTTTTACTTTTGTTTAAGTATCTCCACTGAATCCTAGTCTGAACTACTATTTTATAACACAATACAAGTTGCTAGGCTATGTTAATCAAGCGAGCGAAGCGAGCGTTTCCACGAGACTCTTATGGCACTTCGTTCTGTTTTTTTTTTTTTTTTTGTAAATAATGTAATGTTTAATGTATTTTTTAAAATTGTTGGAAAAACTGTGTGCGAACAAGAAACTTTAAAAGTTTTTCACAATTCTCGTACGACAAAAGTTCTTCATACAACGGGGAAAGCTTTAATTGTGTTTTCAACACATCATGTTTGGTACATTCTGAAAATATGTGACGTACAGTCAGAGTAACGTCACAAGTGTCACATTTTGGGACAACTTTTTCTCTAGTAAGGAGATAGCCATGAGTCAAACGAGTGTGGCCAATGCGAACCCGTGCCAACACAACCTCTTCCTATATAATTGTTCTACTAACATCTTGGTAGAAGATGAGTTACAACATCTGGCTCAGGCATTCATTAAGAATGGATATCCTAACGATTTGTTTCGACGGGTTGTTAGTGGGGATCGTACGCGGAGGGATGAGGCTTTTGGGCAGGCTGTGACGACAGTTAAGAGAACTATTACTCTAGATTATTATCCGAACCTGTCTGAGAAGATCCGTCGGTTACTAGCCCCTCATGGGATACGTATTGTTTTTAATTCTCCAGGGTCGTTTTGTAGTGTACTTACTGTTACTAAGCCTAAGAATGAAGTCCCGTCCTCCAAACATTCCATTTACTCGATACCTTGTGAGTGTGGCTCTGCTTATATCGGTGAGTCTAAAAGATCTTTAGAGGTTAGATTGAAGGAGCATATGTCGAATGTGAGACAGAGGAAAGAAGACGTGTCTAGGTTAGCTGAGCATGTGTTTGAGAATCATCACAACATTAGGTGAAATGAGGCGAAAGTGTTGTTGCATGAACAGAACCCTTATGTTAGAAAGCTAAAAGAAGCTGCTTTAATGTATGTTACCAATGAGGTTATTATGATGATTGGTGGTGTTTAACGACGTACTCGACAGCTTAGGTCATATGACGTCTTCCGAATCAGGTCCATCTATATCGCGGGAGTCGTCATAAGGGGAGTCCAGCAAGGGAGGGCAGGGCCATGTGGGATTAGTTCACCTAGTATTTCGTTTCCGCACACCTGGAAGGAGTTTGTTCCGTCGTTGGTTTGATGTGACAGTTAGGTTATGTTTGGGTGGGTTGTGGTTGTTGTGAGGTGTGATGTGCACCGATTGTTAGAGTTGGTAGGCGTGGTGGGTCGTGGATCGAGGTGGCGGTGAGGGGGGTGTGTCAGTGATAGCTGTCAGGTGGCGAGTTAGTGTAATTTCGCATGTTTCCATCTTTTAATTGGTTTCAAATACTTGTAACAACAAATTTAGTTAGTTAGTTAATGGTGTCTATAGTAGAGGAAAAAGGTTTCATCTGGGGTTCCGCAAGGGTCAATTCTAGGACCCTTGTTGTATATCATATATGTAAATGATATGCGCAAAGAACTCCATCCATAACTCATTTTCTTACCTTTACGCAGATGACACAGTTCTTGTTGTAGCTCACGCGGATTTCAGAACAGCTAATCGTGTGTTACAGTCTGACTTCAATAATTTACTAAGATGGGCGCACGGCAATAGCTGAACCGTTAACCATAAACAAAATTAAAGCCATATACACTGTTCACGCCTACCTCCTTAGTTTGTAGTGAATTTCATATATAGGTTTTAGTCACTCTTCCGGTTGTTTACGTCACGTCCTTCTACGCCCTTTGCTCTTATCTCCTTTTCCCCTACCCCTTGTGACGTATGCATGTTTTCGGGTTTGTGCTGCTTGTGCAGTCAGACCAGTCTGATTTCATCTCTCCTACGTGCCTGTCATCTCGCCTTCGAACCGCTTGCGGACTCCGAGCATCGAGCGCACCCATTGTCTACGCGCTGCTGCTTGTGGTTCGAGCCTCTCTTGAGGTGTTTTTCTTACTCTTTCTTTCTTCTCCTTTCACCCTGGGTTCTTTAATCTTTTCTTTACCTATCGAGCCAGGCAAACTACTAGTCTCTCCACTTCGGCATCACACTATTCTCCACCTCACTGCATTCTCGGTAAGTTCATTCAAAATATACAGTCCACTTTCAGTTCTAATTATACAATCTTTTCTCTTTACCTCCCCGCGCTAGCATTTTTTGGTCCTCCGTCGTCCGAATCTTCAGCCAGTTATCCTCAGTTCTCTCGTCAGTTGCGTCGTCCCGCGCGGACACGTCACTCTCATCCCTCGCGCTGCAACTTGTCATACAAGTGACGTATTCAACAATACACTTTGTTGTTTTGACAGTAAGGTCAGTGAGCTCAACTACATTCAGCTGGGTTTACGTATAACACTGCTTGTGTTGACGGATTTCTCTCGTTTTTCCTTAATAATTTCTTGTGTTTTCCCCTCTGTTCATTATGGATGATCTTGTTTCTGAACAAGAAAAGCTTGTTGCTCAGCGCTAAGTCATTTTTGCGACAACCTGACAACCTACACTTAAATAGGCCTAGGTTCGAGAAGTTGTCGACATTTGACTCGAGTTTTCAGCAGATACAATTGGCCATCGTGGCCATAAATTCACAACTTACTGCTCCTGCTAAACCCGTCGAAGTTGACAAGGTGTTTGAAAGTTTTGAGACAGTTTTGTACGCAGCACAATCTCGTTTCCTTGCTGCTGTCAAATTAAGTGAAAAAAGCGCTACACCCGCGGATGTGGCTACAACTTCTCCTAAAAATTCTATTAACCTACCAACGATCGATCTTCCCAATTTCTCGGGAGATATTTCGCCGCAAGCAAAGAGGGCTCTCGCGCAATTCTTTTGTCATCCCTTTACTCATCTCGCATAGCCTTCATCATCTTTTCTTTTCCTCTTTCATTTCTCCCCTTCTACATACTTGCCGGCCCTCTTTGCGATCCAAACGCCCACCCAAATGTTGGCCTTCGTATAACGACCCTGCAATGGACTTGGACCTGCCCTTAGCACCTCCGATGACGACCAGGCAGGGCAATGGACTTGGACCTGCCCTTAGCACCTCCGATGACGACCAGGCATGGCAATGGACTTGGACCTGCCCTTAGCACGTCCGATGACGACCAGGCAGGGCAATGGACTTGGACCTGCCCTTAGCACCTCCGATGACGACCAGGCATGGCAATGGAACAGATTCGGTACACTGATGGATTTGATTGCCTTGGGCCTGTCTGCAGGTTGCGTTGGCTGTATGCCCATTGCACAAGGGCCGGCCGTGGGCTTCCGGCCGGCCTGAGTGCAGTGTTAGAAGGTCAATTGCGCCTGCAGACACCCGGACGTGAAAAAGCACTTTCCTACACGCCACTTGATGCAACAGGAAGTCGTAAATGGGCTCCATTTCATGGGGGTACGTTGTCATGTCTAGCTCTCCATGGGGTGGACCCCATTTCGTTTACAAGGCCCTATGCGGTAGAACCGACGTGGGTTAGTTGGGTCCTGGTTCCAAGGATTGTTGTGGGTTGTCCCCAAACTAGTTTTGGGTAAGAGAAGCCATGTAGAAGAGGAAGATGACAACAATATGAAAAAGACTGTGAGACCAGTAGGAGCTACCCCAAAGTTCCTTATTGTGAAAAGCACCGAAAAAGATACCACGTTTGACAAGGTTTTACCCTTTTACATACGCAAAGGTATAGAAGGTATTTCCTCCCAAGTTAAGTCTGCCAGAAAACTCAGGAATGGCACACTGCTAATTGAATCTGACGTTTAAAAACACACAAACCTGCTACTGAACGCAAATCATCTGGGCGATATTCCTGTTGTAGTTGAGCCACATCCTACACTTAATACATCCAAGGGCGTTATAAAATGCTTCGATTTAATGTATTGCTCCCCCGACGAGATTAAGATCGAGCTCGCATCTCAAGGCGTGACGGATGTTTATCACGTTCAGAGTAAACGTACTGGATCCCTCAAACCGACACCAATATTTATCCTGACTTTCGACAGCCCCAACGCATCCAAGTATATTTTCGCCGGCTATCACAAGGTGGAAGTGAGACCGTACGTACCCAAACCTTTGCGATGTTTTCAATGCCAAAGGTTTGGACATTCCCAAAAATCATGCAAGGCAAAGGCCGTTTGCGCTGTGTGTGCACAGGAGCCTCACACTTCTGATGAGTGCCCAACAGCCATGCTCTGTGTTAACTGTAAGGGGGATCACCCCGCATCATCGTTCAAATGCCCAAACAAAATACATTGAGGAAAGAGGAATCCAAGAACTAAGAGCAAAGGAAAACCTGTCAGTATTCGAGGCTAGGAAAAAATACCGTGAAATGGCTGCCCCAATTTTTAAAAAATCGTTTGCCGAAAGAGTTGTAGGCCAACCATCCGTACCCAGCTTCAATCCCTCCTCTATGCCTTTATCAGAACCAGAAATCACTACAAATACCACAAATACCACTGTCATGACTGAACTAATGGATACCATCCAACAACTAAAACAAACTATAGAACGCCAGCAGCAGATTTTAGAAACTCAAGAAACTCGACTTAATGAACAGAATAAAATAATTCAAGATCTATTGACGAAATTCGATACATCATCCGCAGAAGATAAAAGTACTAACCAAGGTAAAGAAAAAACAAAACTCGTTCCAATAGAAAAGGTGTTGGATGTTGCTCAAAAAGCGACAAAAAACACAAACAAGGGTATAAAATTGAACAGAAATACAAAATCGCATTCTGACCAACAGCCAGGAAAAAATATACGACGGCCCAAAAGGGAGCGCAATGTTTTACTACGTGGCTTTAGTGAAAGCCATTCGGAATCCTTCTCCGGCGAAGAGGAAGAGAGTGAAGAGGAGATGGACACTACTCCTCTCACCCCTGCTACCTCTAGGGTAGCAGAATTCTTAAAGAAACCAAGACAATCTTAAGTTTTAACTTTTTAGCAACAAGAATTTTAATATGGATGTTTTAATACAGTGGAACGTCAGAGGGTATTTTACAAGATTAGAGGAGATAAAGCTGCTAGTCTCAAGGCACAAAACCACTCTGTTATGTCTGCAAGAAACGCATTTTAAGATCTCAGACAACCCAAAGTTGCCCGGATTTACTTTTTACCGCTGTGACGATACAACAGGTGACCAGGCCCAGAGGAACGGCTATCTTAGTTCAGGACACTGTATTCTCTGAACCACTGTCTCTCACAACACCTTTGCAGGCAGTGGCTGTCCAAGTAGCCCTCCCTGGTCTCATCCCCATGTGTAGCGTGTACCTGCCTCCACAAGCTGTGATATCTAAAAGTCTAGTCACTAACCTTTTACGTCAATTACCACGACCATATATTTTATTCGGTGATTTTAATGCACACAACATTTTATGGGGTGGAATAACATCCAACCATAGAGGTATTTCAATTGAAAACATTTTAATGGCACAAAACCTCGTTCTCCTTAATAACGGTGACTCCACTTATTTTAGTACTACCAACGGCTCCTATTCCGCTATAGATCTTACAATCTGTACGCCTTCTCTCTGTATGGATTTGAATTGGGGGGTTTTACCTGATTTATGTGGAAGCGATCATTTCCCCATATCAATACGGTTCTCACATGGAGGAGAGTCTAGACAGAGGAATCCAAAATGGGATCTAAAGCATGCCAAATGGGATCTATTCGAGAAACTGGCTGTGTTTAAAGAAGAACACTTCACCGATATCCAGGATCAAGTATCTCATGTCACCGACACACTTATTGCCGCTGCCAGGTCCACTATTCCCCAGACGTATCATCAAAATAAACGACAAAACAATCCAAAAAGTTAAAACGTACAGATACCTAGGAACGGTTCTAGATGAAAAGTTAAACTTCTTACCACATCTGGAATATGTCAAAGGAAAAATAGCAAACGTCTTTGCGGCCATAAGCCGTATATCGAGAAGAGATTGGGGCCTCTCGTACAAGACACTAGGCCTCCTATACAACGCAGTGGCTATACCTATTATTACCTACGCGGCATCGGCATTGATGTATAAAATAGAAGCAGTAAGAAATAGACGAACAGTATCCAGTATACAGAGACAATTACTTCTACAGATCACGAGAGGATGCCGCACGGTTTCAACCGACGCCTTGATAGTAATAGCAGGCAAACTCCCTCTAGAATTAGACATCGCAATTGCAGGACTAAGGTATTGGACCAGAAAAAACAAGCAAACACAAGTCTTCGGACTGAGAAACAACATAACCAACTTACTAGGTAAACAAATGAAGACCTTTGTTCGCAATGACATCTGCCGACTAAAAGCAGAATGCTGGGAGAAATGGCAGAAAACATGGACCCAGTCAACAAAAGGCAGAACAACGTATGCATACATACCAGACGTCATAGTGAGAAATGAATGGAAGTGGCTACAACCCGGTTGGGCAACATGTTTTTCAATAACGGGACACGGACCCATGCGAAAAAATCTGCAACGATTAGGACTGGAACTAGAAGAATGCTGCAGATGCGGAGAACCCGAAGATATGTGGCATGTCATCACCAAATGCGAGGAATACTCCGACCTGCGACTCGATATCCTCAACAACCTACCAGATGTCCATGAAAAAGAAGATCTCCAACACCTCATAAACACAGAAGATAAATACAAGAAATTCGAAGAATATAGCAACAAAGTATGGGAACGAAGAAGGCAGGGTTTACTACAAGATCAACTTGATGCAAGCGGTGAGCATGGAGGGTACATGGACACAACATGGAAGACACAAGAACAGGAAGTGAGAAATATATTACAAAGGAGAAAATCAACCAGAATAAACAATCTACAGCTACAAGACCAACTGCAACAAGATATATAATGAAACAACACGAACATCAAGATCTTCAAGATCGCAAGAAATTGCAAGAAAACACTAATCAACGCAAGATGAAGACAAGAAAACTACAGGATATCTCCAGGATATCAATTAGACACATTGCCAACCGACCTTAGAACTATCATCAAGAAGAAGCCAAAGAAGAAGTTACCACGCAGAGACAACCAAAGTAAATGGGAAACCTAGAAGAAGCCAAAGACTGCCAAAGTAGATGGGAAACATCAACATGAAGACCAAAGATGAAGCCAACAAAGACGACAAAATACAAAATACAAGAAGACAAACACTAGAAAGCAAAATAGATGACAACACAAGCTGGGAAAACAAGACATAAGAAGAAATAACAGAAAGAAGATAAATACAAGAAGAACAGAGGATTAACACAAGGGACGGACTGCACACTCACCGTGGAGCATCCAGCCCATGAAAACAAATTGTAACAAAAGAATATACATAAATGTAAATGTTAGAACGCACATATATGCGCGAAAGCGCGGGTGATGTGCGATGACAACAGGGTTGTATTTAGTAAATAAAAAAATAGTAATTCCCCAGACGTCTGTTTTTCTCCGTCGCCGTCCAGTTCCCTGGTGGAACAGTGAATGTAAGAGAGCGCTAAAGGATCGTCGTAAAGCTTTAAAACAATTTAAAAAGTCACCGACTCAAGCCAATCTGGAGGTATTTAGGAAGATACGAGCTAGAGCTCGGTACATATTTAAACAATCCCGAAAACGTGCATGGCAGGAATATATTAGCACAATTAACCACCACACTCCCACATCGAAAGTCTGGGAAAAGGTTAAAAACATCGCCGGTAAAAATACTTCCTCTAGCCCTACTGGTGTTTCGGTTAACGGCCGCCTCGTGACCACCAAGATAGAGATGGCCGATGCCTTGGGCGAATATTATGCCCGTGTCTAAAGCTCTGGAAACTACTCGAAAACTTTGAAAAACTTTTCAAAACTCGAATTTGGGATGGGAAAAGAAGAAGGGGATACAAAAGTATTTCACGGAAGCAGACAAGAAGCAAGAACAAACAAACAACGAAGCTCCAAGAGTCGGATGGGACGGCCATAAGAAGAGTTCCTCAAACGATGGCAGTTCACTCTGCATTGTAAATCATACTACGAGACTACGTGAGTCGGAAGAGGTGGCCCAGCAGAAAGGAATGAAACTTGGTGCTTAGTTTCACGGTCAAAACCGCTACTTTTGAGGCCCAACCGCTACACCCTGCATATTATTGCATGCTATGAATTTCCGTTCTGAGCAATTTCTATCTAGAAAGTTTATTCGTTTATTGTCTCACATTATTGGAACACATGCTAAAGAAACTCTCGTCAAAATCCGATCATTAGTTTTTCGCCAATTGAAGTTGAAAAAACAAATCACGCGTTGCTCATTTTATCCTTTTGAAGCGCGAATTGTTATAACAAGTTAACTACTGGGTCTATAATTTTGAACTAACCTTTATATTGACCACTGGGATGTGAACTAACTACGCTTTTCTATAGGTTATACCTGAAAAGTGAATATTATAACAGCTAGAACGAGATATGTGTCGTACATTAAGCGCGTGAAAGCGCAAATTCGCGGATTTGTCCCAACTATGGGCGCCACGTTCCTTCGTGACGTCAGGGGGCGGGTAAATCACCACTCGTCAATTGCTCAAGAACAGCAAACTCAAGATGACAGCGCCAGAAGATACGGTAAAAGAATGTATAGTTTCTTTGAGAGTTATGCGACTCGATTTAATCTGAAAAGGAAGATTTATTGAACAATTTGATAAGCATCTTTTTGGATTTTAAAGCAACAGTATTATTTTGTATTGTTTTATTACTATTATTATTATTATTATTATTATTATTATTATTATTGTATTCTTATGTTGATGTTGATTTGTTTTGCTGTCATCATTTTTACGCTGTGTTGTGTTCCTGTGCCATATGATTTTATGTTTTCTGAGTTACCAATGAAATGTACATATTAAAAACAGAATACAAAAAATAGTAAAAAGTAACAAGACTGAAAAAAAATGCAGACGGCGCAAAAAGGCCGCGCAAGGCTACTACCAGTTGCTACCGGATACCCCCACCACATCTTCCAAGCTATGACGAAACCATATGTAAGGTTGTTTTGGTACGACTATACAAGTTCGGTCGTGTGTTCGCGCGGAAGAATGAATCATCCCCTGTCATTAGAATCACGCGCATGGCCGACCTTGACAAGCTGGATTAGTGCTTCGGAATAGTGAGTAATCTCTAAAGCTGCGTACACACGGCGGATTTTGGCCTCACGACGGTCCGAAGACCACCTTGAGATCATCCAATCCGTTCAAGATCACGCGTACACACGTACGATCGTCATCGCAAGGATGTTGGATGGATATTTCTACACCAGTCATCGTGTTGTCACGTTTGAGGGTGGTAGGTGTTCATATAATCCATTTTATGTTTGATAAAATGTCTCTTTAGAAGAGACATAACGTAGCCGTGGCTCTTTTACTGTTAGAAAAAGAAGAAGAAGCTTCCCGAAAGACGAAAAAGAAAAGGTTGTTGTCCAAAAATGGTTTTTGAAACGACAGCAATTTTCACATATAAATTTGATTGGGGAACTGACAAATAGCTGCCCAAAAGATTTCTTAAACTATCTAAGAACGGACGATGAGAGTTTTGACAACTGCAAACGAAACTATGCGGGTTATTAGTGGAGAGGGTTGAGGGAGGCTCAGTCTGCGCATGCGCGATCGCTGGTCGGACGCTGATCGCATGGAAAAATACTGACCAGGTAAAGATTGGAACGGATTGTCGTACGATCGCCTCAAGGCCGCCAGTGTCTGTACACACGAGAGATTTCTATCCAATTTTCATCCGATCAGTCCATCCGTCCGACCGCCTTTAGATCGTCGTGAGGCCAAAATCCGCCGTGTGTACGCAGCTAAACCTGTCCATTATGTTTCCAAAAATGGAGGAAGAAGAGACGAGTGATGTTTTTTGCTGCCTGTCGTTGATACGATCTCAACAACTAACTTTGCTGAAGTGGTTTTAAATACTTGTAACAACAAATTTACTGTCTGTTCTTAAACATCAGATCACAAAAAAAACATTTTGACGAATTATATTCATATACCAGCAATTTAACTGCCTTTCTGTATATAATAATCTTGGGTGAAGTAAATATAAAGTCTTATGAATTGAGCTATTTTACTATTGATGGGTATAACATATTTGCAAGCCTAAGAAATACCTAACGAGGCGGGGGTTTAATAGTATATGTAAGGGCCATGTTAGACTTTCAAATGATATCTACAAATTTTAATTCATTCGAGGGCATATACGGTGCTTTTATTTTAAAAGTAATCAAAACACATCTATTGGCAATTTACAGGCCACCAAGTTAGATTGTTTCGGAATTTTTAGTAGAGTTTGACGGGATATTAGATGCAGCTAAAGACAATGAACAAATAATTGTAACAGGAGATATCAATATCAGTCTCATGGACGATAACAATACTCGTATTACTGATTATATGAACATTATGGCAAATTATGGTATGAAACAATGTATTTATGATGCAACTAGGATAGAAGATAGATTAGGTAAATTATGTAAAACATGTTTAGACCACGTTTACGTCAGAATAAATGATAAAAAACAAAATTTAATCTCAATTATCGGCGAAGTAAAAATATCTGATCATAACTTAATCTTTTTAGCGGTAAACAAGAACACAACAGCTACTGAACGTCTCACTCAGTTAAAAAGGAATTATTAATATAAAATTAAAGGAAAGTTCAGCTTGAAATAGGTAAAATACAATGGAATGATTTACTAAGCATAAAGGACCTAAGCGTTTTATATGATGAACTAGTATTCAAATTCAAGACGGTATATGAAAAATGAACTGAAATTAAGGAAATTAGGCCCGGTTTCACCAAAGTACCCTAAACGACCAATAAGTTAATTCTACATTTAAGTTAAACGTAGTTTAAGATGGTGGTTTAATTTGTCGGGTTCCACCATGACATTCGTCAGTTAAATTAACGAAACCGAGAAAAATTGTAACGCAAGCAGTGATTAGTTGCAGTCCACGTCCGGTTACTGGACTGGTGTCAACCTGTCAAGAAGGTTAGGTACACATTTTGGTTACAGTTCAGTAAAACACAGAGGTAAAGTGTCTCAACCTTCAAAGAAGTTTTCTCGAGGGGCTAACTATTCGACCGAAGAGAAATCTATCCTTCTCGGAGTAATTAATAATTACCTGCTGGTAATAGAGAACAAAAAGACGGACCAGGCAACATCCAAAGAGAAGGAGAAGACGTGGGAGCTCGTGGCCAGTGATTACAATGCCAAATGCGGCAAAACATACAGGAATGTAGCATCACTAAAATCGTCCTACGAGAACTTGAAAAAAGTGGCACGGAAGACAGAGGCCGACCACAAAGTGCAGATTTTAAAAACTGGTAAGTTTTTTACTAGGCCCTAGGGACCTAGGTCTACCCTAACCTAAAATAGACTAGGCCCAGGCCTGGGCCTATTACATTAATCTGGGCCCTACACAATCTTAAATATATAGTTCCAAGGAATGTATTGTGTGTTGTGTCCTAGGCCTAGGCCTAAGACATAGGCCTAGGCTGGCAAGGCTGGAAGTGATAGGGTCTAGGCTTGAAGACCTAGCGAGCCTACGCCTAATCATTGTTATGATAGGCCTCGGCCTAGACAACAGGTGGAGACTCAAACTAACACATAGATAGCGCTGCTAGGCAACACCCTTATCTGCGCCATTGATGATTTAACAATAAAGCAACAATGAACAATTGATAGATAAACTCATCCTTAGAATAGTTTATTTTCTTGCCACCAGGATGCGTCTAGTCTATTTTGAGGTGCCAATATGGCACCTCAATCAATCAATCAATCAATCAATCAATCAATGTCAATTGTTCATTGTTGCTTTATTGTTAAATCATCAATGGCGCAGATAAGGGTGTTGCCTAGCAGCGCTATCTATGTGTTAGTTTGAGTCTCCAATAGGCTAGGCACACAATTTGAGCCCTGGTTGAGTGTAGGCCTAGTGCATGCATGCCAATAAATCGGCCGACCAACATTGACTACATTTACTATGTAGACTAGCCAGTACATACGTAGTCCGTCTACGCCTATGAAGTCGTAAAACCTAAACGTAGTCCTAGGCCTAGTGTTGGCCTACCTCAAAGACAAATATAAATATTATTTTCTCTAGATTAGACCTAGGTTAGTTCCGGCAGCATGTTTGTAGTTGAGTATATTATTGCATTTAGGCCCTCTAGGCTTTGAGCTATGCGATTACTCAAAAGCATTAACAATCAACATTGAGTTCTCGTCCGAGAGCTTACGGTTGTTGATCAACATCTAATTAGTAGGCTATATGATCACAAAGCTGACCCTGAATTTGACTACCCTATATATGAAGCTGCCTGTAGGCTTATGGTTGAGTGCAGTTTGGTTATGGATATTTTTTTTTATTTTATTTATTATTATTACGTCTATAGGAATATCTATATCATCCTTTATTTTAGGTGGTGGTGGAGCTAACATCCACAAAAATTCTCTGCACGAGCAGGTGCTTTCAATGATGCCTGGCACTGCAACACCAATGGAAGCTCGTTTTGATAACGATGGAGGATACAACTCACAAGTAGGTAAGTGTGCAGCGACACATGTACCCTATGGTATGGTGTTTTCCAAGAGGTAGCACCGGTGCATACTGAGAGTGGTTTACATGTTCCATTATTGAAACTTTGAGTGCGACCCGGGGAAAAAATGTTCTTCGCACTGACTGCACCGAGTGCAACGCTGTGTTACTCCCGGTTCAGTAGATGAAGCAGTCATTTCAGTGGAAATATGCTGTCCACATTGTATTCCACTCAGCATTACACTGCACCAGCAATTACATCATTGATGACTTTTCAGAGTTATTTGGGAGCTGCACCCGGTGCAAACCAGTGGAAAGCGCCATAATTGACCCATAAATTATTTAAATAAATTCACCGACAGTGAACATAACACTAGGGCCTACATAAACACTCACATTAATTTACATTATTCTTATTTAGGCCTACTTCTTTTTCACAGCCTATTACTATTTTATATTGAAAATATACAATGGTAGTAGGTAGCGCAGTAGTAGGCCTATGATGCTAAAATATGTCTATGACAATTTGTTTTGAAACTATTACAGTATATTAGATGTAGAGCCAACAAAATTTAAGCATATGGTTTTAAATAAGCCATTTAGTACTGAAGTAGGCTTATAACCTTGAATTATTAAGTTATAGTTGGCCATTTAGTACTAGTATTCATACCACAAAAGAGTACCTTTAGGCCTACACATTTAGTTTTGTAGAGAAGAGTTCTACTGTGCCCATAAATCTCATGCACATTCATCATTTTCAGATGAAGCCAGAGCCAGTTGTAGTCGACAACTACAACCGATCCCATCCACCGTGGTGTCTGCTGATTCCAACTTCATCGCTGTTTATCTGGATGACTCGGAGGTGTTCTATTTTGATGAAGGAACCGACTTGCCAATCAGCGTAAGTTAAATTTATAATTATAGGCCCAACTACATTGCCATTTAACACCCAGCTAGTACTATGTAATTCATAGGGAACCAACTGACGTCACATCCGGACAACAATGGAACAAATGAATTGAACTGTTGGACAAACAACCAGCTGTCAAAATAATAAAATTGCAACGTTATGAAGAAAAACAAGTGTAGCGATAGTAACTGCTTGCCAGTTAAAACTTGTATTGATGGACAACAATGTTGTGAGAGATCTGTATGTTTTTTTATTTGTTTTGCAGGTTTGTTTTCCAAAATCAGAACATTTTATTTTTTGACAGCTTGATGTTTGTCCATCGATTCAATTAATTTGTATCATTGTTGTATTTTGGTGTTGCTAGTAGCCTATTGGTAGCCTATTAGAATGACAACCTACCCACATGTGACGTACCATACATATAATTACTGAATTATAAAAGACATACTATTTTAAATAAATGTAAGTAGGCGTCTTATCCTTTTTAATTATAGGATTTGTGTAAGCAGACAGCTCCTTTTAGTGAGTGATTTCTTTGTGATCATAGACCTGGCCTTATTTGTGCAGGTAGGCTTGTCACAGTAAAAAAAATTGTATTTTCTTATTTTACATCTTCAAAGTACAGTTCCCATTGGAGAGAAAATTTTAGTAAATAAATGCCCGTCTGGGCCCGGGGAAGAATAGGCCCAGAGTGACTCTGCTAGTCGTAAGAGGCGACAAAAGAAGACCCTGTCCCTTCCCCCCCACTGTCCCATTGAATATTTCTCCTCCTCCCACTTGGCCCTGCCCTCCCTTGCTGGACTCCCGTATGACGACTCACGCGACGTACAATGGATCTGATTCGGATGTGGCTTTATTCTTCATTATCATCTTTCTCATCTTCATTATCACCCGCTCATCGTCTTGATTAGCCATCGTTGCATAAATATGAGACGTTAAGCCCCATTAATCAATCAATCTTTAGTAAATAAATATTTTCCCTGCTGAAATGCTAATGAGTAGGCCTACAGTAGCCTACCAAAAACATATGCAGTATCGGTGGGCTAGGACCTGTGGATGATTTTTTTTATTTTTATTAAAAAAATAAAAAATCATGATTTTAATTTAAATCAATTGGGACTAGGACTAATATTAGATCTGTTTGTCAACAGATACCTGCGTCAAATCTAGAGCCTGACGAGTCGTCGACACATGAGTATGACTGGTCACAGTATTCTGTGAAAATGCTCAAAACGGCTCCACACCCATCCCTTTGCCAGTCAAAGCTAATCACTACAGAGCCACGCTTGTCCCCCCCAAACCAAAAGCCTTCCACGTCCACGTCGCCAGGCAGCCAAACAAAATTATCTGCTCGGCGAAGACCATCCCTTCCAAAGGCCACTACGTCAGAAGCCACAAAAAAATTTGAAAATTTGGCAGACGTAAAACAAGCTCTTGCCGAATTTCAACTAGAGGTACTGCGAGAAGACACCCGGAGAAAGAGGGAGCGAGGGGCGAACGAAGTAGAAATGTTGTAATATGAATATGAAGCCAGGAGAAAGGTTCTTAAGAGTCTGCGGAACTGAAATACGCCTATCTTATTTGTAGCGTTCGTAGTTTTGCGACATCTTCTTTTGTAGATAAGATAGAAGGTTGATATTTTTTGTAAATACACTTTGGGGCCATGATATTTTTAGGGATCACTCAGTTTCAAATTAGCCTTTCCGATGTCCCCATAACAAAATGCTGAAAATCGACTTTTCGCCGTTCAGAGCAAAACAACTTCAGATTGAACCCCCAAATGTAGTTCTTTAAGGGCTCTTTAAACATATCTTTAGTTTAAAATCGTTTGAGAGACCGATCGGTAAGAACGAAAATACGAATGGGAATATTGTGCCAATGCTCTCCCGCTCCCTTGAAATTTGCGGTAGAAGGCGGAACTTCGTACCTGTCGCGCTTTGTCCCGCCTGCCTGCCTTCGCGATCCCTGCTTTTCCAGTGGTTTCGTCGATAATTGTCCCTGGGGTCCAGACTCCGCCAGTTATTAAGCCTACCATGGCCCAGGCTTTGCTGTCGGGCGCAGGTCAACGACCCCAGAGTCGCGTAGACCAACCCCGACCTTCCGCTGGTCTGGCATGTCCACAGAAGGACCAAGCTATCTTGTTTCTTTCTATGGAAAACGTTACCATCTCACAGTACATGAGGTCCCTCGCTGATATCATCGGGGGTAAAACATTACCTTTGCTTTCAGGATATCACAGGGCCGTGTGTGCTTCTATCTAAAGAGCAAGGTCTTGGTGGACACTTTCATGATTGACCACGGAGGGCTGTCAATAAAGGACCAGTTTCTGCCTGCTCGCAGGCTGGTCACTCCCGCCGAGCGGCTTGTTCTTTCAAACGTCTCTCCCCATATTCCACACCAAATAGTCGAGGCTCAGTTGGCAAAACTTGTTCGGCTCGTGTCCCCGATAGCCTACATCAACGTGGGTGTAAAACAAGCTGACGTTGGCCACGTTTTCAGCTTCCGTCGGCAGATATTTGTCGTCAAAGCTGAAAACATAAATCTACCAGATTCTATCTTGGTCGATTTCGACGGAGAGCGGAATCGTGTTTTTCTCAGCTTTGACGACATCAAGTGTTTCAAGTGCAAGCAGACCGGTCACATTGCCCGTGCTTGCACTGTTTCCATGGTTAGACCAGTCTCTGCCGATGTGGCTTTAACAATTACTGCGCCTACCTGTGAGAAGAGAAAGACTCCCGCGACGGTAGAGCGCCGAGGCCACCGCCTCGACGTCGAGTGAGAAATCTTCAGCCGTGACGCCAGTGGAAGTCCACTAAGCGGCTGGTCCTCTGCGTCCAGTCTCAATGGACTGCAGCGAGCCAAGCCTTCTCAAAGTCAACGAGGGTGATGCCTTTTCACTCTTGTGGGGAAATCTACGAAGTCCGTAGCAAGTCCCCTGCTAAGAAGCGACCCAGGCAGGATGATAGGGCACCACCCGGTGAGGTGACCATGCCCCTGGCTGCCATAGAGCTTCTAAACAGTAAGGAGCCTACCAAAACGCTTTCCACCAGCGCTTTCCTGCAGTTCTTTGCAGACGTCACGGGGACCGATCAACCCTTAAAGATTGCCCATCATTTCACGCGCGACATTCGAGGACTTGTCGAGATGCTAGAGCTAATAAGGCCGGCAGTCCGAGATGTGCGAGCCGTAAAAACGAGAGTTGGGCGTCTCACAGGCACACTTCTCAAGGCACATGCCTACTACGAGGCGACCGGTGACGACAGCCAATCTCTCTCCAGGTCGAACTCGGTGGAGAGCCTTGAGTCGAATGGTCTGGAGTGATTCACAACACCATGGGAGAGGCAACAATAATAACCCTAAATACTAAGAGCGTCCGCAGCGACTCGAAGTGGAGTAAGCTGTCTACTTTCCTCGATCGCCACTTTCCCGACGTCATCCTCTTACAGGAGACGGATTGATTGATTATTCGGGCTAAACGTCTCATATTTTTGCAACGAGGCTAATCGAGACAATGAGTGGGTGATATATGAAGATGAAATATGGGGCTGTTTGGAGGAAAAGGGCAAGTAGGAGGGAGCGTGAGAAAGGGGAAAGGGGAGGAAAGGGGATTGGGTTGTGGACTGCACTTCGTCTGACTTCTGCTCCTCGACCAGTCCGGCTAGGGTGGACGTACCAGAAGCAAACGCTTCCGCCGGCATAGCTCCAGGAATCATCAAAGCGCATAAACCTGCCCACCACGATAAGGTAGCAGTCCCTGGGCAGGCTCTTACAGGAGACAAATACGCCTTCCGCACCTCTGCCCCTTCTCATTTCTAAATACACATTTTATTTCAACTCCCCAGTTCAAGTGTGTACTGGCACCATGATCGGACTTCGAAAGTCGTCCCCCATTGTGTTCCGTGCACACAATATTCCCTGTCGCGGTTATCTTCAAGAACTACTCTTGGAGATTCCCGCCACAAAACGGTCTCTACACGTTATCTGCGTGTACTTACTTCACGACCAACACGTAGCCCTCGATGTGTTAGGACTACTCGAGCGACACATTCGAGACGTGCGTGGTGCTTCTGGATCCGACGCCCAGGTCGTTGTCGGGGGGGGATTTCAACTGCACGTTGAATCCCAACATCGACAGATCTAGTGGCAACGAGCGGTATCCACGGCTCGTTAACTAACGCCGCAACACGGTCACTGCAGCAGATCCTTCTGATTTGTGGCGGGAGTTTTATCCCGTCGACCCAGGCTTCACCTTCGTCGGCAACCCCCCTTTTCACAGCGCATCACGCATTGATCGTTTTTATGCTACTTCCGGCGTGACGACCACGGTGACCGGAGTGCGGGGTCTGCCCTCGTTTTCCGATCACCTGGCTTTGCTCACAACCTTGTCTCTACGCAAACCAAAGTTTGCCTCTCCCTATTGGCGTTTTGACAACTCCCTCCTCGACGACCCTTGCTTCGGGGATTGCGTTCGAGAGCTCTTAACCTCCTTCGAGGCACGACGCCACATGTACGTTTCCCTCCACCACTGGTGGGATGCCCTCAAACTGGCAAACAGGAGATTAG
The DNA here is from genome assembly GCA_945910005.1 of Isoperla grammatica. Lineage (NCBI taxonomy): Eukaryota > Metazoa > Arthropoda > Insecta > Plecoptera > Perlodidae > Isoperla > Isoperla grammatica. Next base: position 104,512,129 of record OX246737.1, read on the forward strand.
TACCACGACAATCAGGTTCGTTCGACTACGCCGACAGCTCAACGACGAAACGTTCATTCGTCTGGAGCGGCGAGTCGACCAAATCGTGTCTAGCCCCTTGCTTGGGGGACACACCACGGTCGATTTAGCCCGTGCTAACGAGCAAGTTCGCGAGGCCTACACACGACGAAGCGAGAGACTGTTGGCACACTTTCGTTACGAACAACTGCTTGCCATAGACAGTCCTGCAGCTCCGAATTTGGCGCGGGACATGGCACCAACTTTCCAGCCTCTTAAACAGCTGCGGTTTGAGGGGAGTATTGTCTCCGACGGCTCATCTCTCTGCACGACAGCAAAGCAACACTTCCAGGAGGTCTATAGGGCCATGCCTGTGGCCATCGATGGGGACTCACCTTTGTACGAGTTGCTGCCAACTCTCTCTCGCTTCCAACGCGAAAGTCTTGATCGGCCTTTGTGTTTTCTTAGTTATTATAACACGTGAAAAAACACAATTCTAATTTAATCAATTCACAGGGCAATGTTCAGTTTTACGGTTTTCTATCATATATATTATACATGTTACTGAATGACACAATTTAAATCCCACTCATACAAACAGTATACATATATAATTACGCATATTTTAAACAAAAGATCTTAGCAACTGTTCAAGGTCATAAACGACTAGTGGGACATTATTCTAACAAACACTTGTACTTTCTTCTAGGCTGCAATTGTGGGTTATTACACTCGCAAAGTCATATACATAGGCGTTCGCAACAAGTACTGCCCGGTTTGTGATCGCTGCACGAAAACTGGCACCAAACCTGTCACCCACAAGTGCTACAAGAATTGGGCGGGAAGCTCCACGGCTATGGAAGCCAGCATCATTGCGGAGGGGTTTTCTAAAAGCGAAGAAATGTACGGTGTTCGCTACGGCAAAATGATCGCCGATGGCGACAGTAGCGTGTACTCTGCGATTAATGAAAGTCGACCCTATGTAGACATAACTGTCGAAAAAATCGAATGCAGGAACCATCTTCTCCGCAATTATTGTGAAAGGCTGAAAGCAATTGCCACCGATTCGACGATAAAAGATGTACATTTGGGCCGCGTCCTTGGTTCGAAGATTTTGAAATTGAGACGTGCAGTGACAAGCGCCATTAAATTAAGAAAACCTGAACATGGAATAAGCAACAATGACAAACTTCGAAGTCTTAAAACTGATCTATTGAACGCTCCCTATCATGTTTTTGGCAGCCATACAAACTGTGCAAGTTATTTTTGTGATGGACGTAAAGATGGCGAAACGACTATATTCCTAAACTGTCTTCTTCTGGATTACTTCCACGTGTTATGAAAGAAGTGAACCGTTTAGTGGATAACACTCGAAGTTTGCTGGCGGACGTAGATAGTAATACAGCTGAGCACTAAAATTCCGTTGTGGCCAAGAAAGTGGGTGGAAAACGAATAAATTTCAGCCTGAAGGGTGGGTCACAACTCAAGAACTGGTAATAAATCCCAAGCAAAAGTCTACTCGCCATCACAAAAACAAGGGGGAACTACAAAGTCGGCCTAAAACTCCAGTAATGGTAATAGATCCAAAGCAAAAGTCTACTTGCCATCACAAGAACAAGAGGGAACTAAAAAGTCAACCTACAACTCAAGTACTGGTAATAAGTCCCAAGCGAAAGTCTACTCGCCATCACAAGAACAAGGGGAACTAAAAAGTCGGCCTACAACTCGAGAACTGGTAATAAATCCCAAGCAAAAGTCTACTCGCCATCGAAAGAACAAGGGGAACTAAAAAGTCGGCCTACAACTCAAGTACTGGTAATAAATCCCAAGCAAAAGTCTACTTGACCTCACAAGGACAAGGGGAACTAAAAAGTCGACCTACAACTCAAGTACTGGTAATAAATCCCAAGCAAAAGTCTACTTGACCTCACAAGGACAAGGGGGAACTAAGAAGTCCACCTATAACTGATGTACTGGTAATAAATCCCAAGCGAAAGTCTACTCGCCATCACAAGAACAAGGGGAACTTAAAAGTCGGCCTACAACTCAAGTACTGGTAATAAATCCCAAGCAAAAGTGTACTTGACCTCACAAGGACAAGGGGAACTAAAAAGTCGACCTACAACTCAAGTACTGGTAATAAATCCCAAGCAAAAGTCTACTTGACCTCACAAGGACAAGGGGAACTAAAAAGTCGACCTACAACTCAAGTACTGGTAATAAATCCCAAGCAAAAGTCTACTTGACCTCACAAGGACAAGGGGAACTAAAAAGTCGACCTACAACTCAAGTACTGGTAATAAATCCCAAGCAAAAGTCTACTTGACCTCACAAGGACAAGGGGAACTAAAAAGTCGACCTACAACTCAAGTACTGGTAATAAATCCCAAACAAAAGTCTACTTGACCTCACAAGGACAAGGGGAACTAAAAAGTCGACCTACAACTCAAGTACTGGTAATAAATCCCAAGCAAAAGTGTACTTGACCTCACAAGGACAAGGGGAACTAAAAAGTCGACCTACAACTCAAGTACTGGTAATAAATCCCAAGCAAAAGTCTACTTGACCTCACAAGGACAAGGGGAACTAAAAAGTCGACCTACAACTCAAGTACTGGTAATAAATCCCAAGCAAAAGTCTACTTGACCTCACAAGGACAAGGGGAACTAAAAAGTCGACCTACAACTCAAGTACTGGTAATAAATCCCAAGCAAAAGTCTACTCGCCATCACAAGAACAAGGCGGAACTAAAAAGTCTACTTGACCTCACAAGGACAAGGGGAACTAAAAAGTCGGCCTACAACTCAAGTACTGGTAATAAATCCCAAGCAACAGTCTTCTTGACCTCACAAGGACAAGGGGAACTAAAAAGTCGACCTACAACTGAAGTACTGGTAATAAATCCCAAGCAACAGTCTTCTTGACCTCACAAGGACAAGGGGAACTAAAAAGTCGACCTACAACTGAAGTACTGGTAATAAATCTCAAGCGACATACCCCTCGCCATCACAAGGACAAGGGGAACTTAAAAGTCGGCCTACAACTGAAGTACTGGTAATAAATCCCAAGCAACAGTCTTCTTGACCTCACAAGGACAAGGGGAACTAAAAAGTCGACCTACAACTGAAGTACTGGTAATAAATCCCAAGCAACAGTCTTCTTGACCTCACAAGGACAAGGGGAACTAAAAAGTCGACCTACAACTGAAGTACTGGTAATAAATCTCAAGCGACATACCCCTCGCCATCACAAGGACAAGGGGAACTAAAAAGTCGACCTACAACTGAAGTACTGGTAATAAATCTCAAGCGACATACCCCTCGCCATCACAAGGACAAGGGGAACTTAAAAGTCGGCCTACAACTCAAGTACTGGTAATAAATCCCAAGCAAAAGTCTACTCGCCATAACAAGAAATTTTCTTCGCTTGTGCCTAACGCAAACTGAACCGTGTTGTACACCTCCAGCGCTTCATCTCCGACGAGATTAAGGGCGGGATGCAGAGTCGTTTAAGTACGAGCTTAACCGGGTGAAGTACGTGAATCGTACTTGACGGTATGCGGAGACAACAAATTCTCCTACTTTACTTAACCAAGCTGGCTTGGCGTTAAGTAAGAGAGTTGTCTCACTTGACTCGTTAAGTACGACAAACAAACCAGAAAATTTCAACATGGCCGCCGCGCACGATTTGTTGGAATTTGACGCGTATTTAGAATATTTGGAAAGAGCTGAAGAAAACGAAATCGCGGTACCAGAACGGCCGAGGAGATATTTGCGGGATTTGGAGGACCCAACCGTATTTTACACCAATGTCCAGTTCAAGTCCCGTTATCGTTTTGAAAAGGAAACTGTGCTGGCAATGTTGCGTGACCTTCACATCACGGACAGATTGCAACAAGATCGAAGACGGGGATTACCACTACCACCACTGATGCAATTGCTGTGTGCATTGCGATTTTACGCGACTGGCAGCTTTCAGGTAAGCTACAAACCATGCTATTACAATCATTTCAACTGGGCTCATACCCACCCTAACCTCAACATCTGCAGTCAACAAGAATGACGGATGGCGTAGGCCTAGGGCTATCCGTCATTCCTACGCTAGGCCTAGGCTAGCCTAACTTACGCTATACACAATATTTGTTTGGAATGCCTAACATTTACTAGGCCTAGGCTAGGGCTAGGCCTACATAGCAAGCAATAATACGCTCCATAACCTTAGGGGTAGCCTAGGCCTACCTAGGCCGTACCATCAAGCGACTGGTTCACCGCTATTCACATTATTTGTTTCGAATGCCAAACATTTACTAGGCCTAGGCTAGGGCTAGGCCTACATAGCAAGCAATAATACGCTCCATAACCTTAGGGGTAGCCTAGGCCTACCTAGGCCGTACCATCAAGCGACTGGTTCGCCCAGCCACGACCGATTGGCCTAGGTCTAGGCCTATGCCTGACCCACACAGTCAAGACCACTCGTATCCCGACTAATTTACATCATTCCGCATTCTGTAAGCATTCCGTAAGTCAGCCAATAATGGAGATTATTGCTGTTCTTTAGGTAGTCCTAGCTCACTGTGGTCAAAACTGCCACGCCCAAAGCTGTGGAACCTGGATCTGTCAATTAATGGAATGGAATGCTAGGCCTATTCCTTAAGAGCGAACAATTTCACTCGGTTACACCACCAGCCCAAAGCTCAAGACCAGGCTTTGTACAGTGGCGAGCGATATCTGTCGAGAAATAATAATAATTTTTTGTACGGAAGCTTATCTGTTACACGTTAGGCCTGTCATCACGCGGCAAGCCTAGACATATTTTTCTACGTCTTAACTATCTGTTTCTTGTTTTACAGACAGTCCTTGAAGACCTCGGCAGAGTTCACCAATCCACGGTAAGCCGGTGCTTGCACCGGATAACCAACATCATTGCCGAGCAGTTGGGAGAGTACGTCAAGTTTCCCAACGAACAAGGACTGTTGGCCAATCAAGCAGCATTTTTTAATGACAGGCACTTTCCTGGTGTGGCTGGCATTATAGATGGAACACATATTCCATTACAAAATCCGGGGGGGAGACAATGGTGAAATGTATCGTAACAGGAAGCGTTACTTTTCACTCAATGTACAACTCGTTTGTGGCCCCCGGCTGGAAATATTGGATGTTGTGGCTCGATGGCCAGGAAGTGTACATGACGCCCGGATATTTGACAACAGCAACGCCAAGATGCTATTCGAGACAGGCAGGGTGCAGGGGTGTCTTATTGGAGACAGTGCGTACCCCTGCACTCAATATATGTTAACGCCGCTGTTGGTCACACGGAACGCTGCCGAGGACCGATACAATCTTGCGCAAAAACATGTCCGTAACAAGATAGAATGTTGTATCGGTGTCTTGAAACGGCGACTACTGTGTTTGAAGAAAGGTCTGGCCTATTCTCCACAGAAGGTCAGTGCCTTTGTCTGTGCTTGTGCTGTGCTTCACAACATTGCTGTAGCGATGAATGACCCCGTCCCAGATGATGGGGACATTCGTGAACAGATTGTTCCGATGCAACGTGTTGTGCAGCCACAGCACGGCCAGGGAGCAGCGTTTCGCCGGGCGTTCATCGCACGCCACTTCGCGTAAAATATCAGTGCACAACAATTGACTCAGTGGTGGTTGTGGTTTTACTTGTTTGTGGGTTTGTTGCAATCTGTCATGTTGGCACAGTTGCTGGACATTGGTGTAGAAATATCTCCTTGGTTGTTGTTGGTACTGCGATTTGTGTTAACTTTAGCTCTTTCCAAATACTTTTTTCTTCTTATGCCAAGGTGGCTTTTTCATACATTTTCTTTTCGTCATTCTGATACAAGTTAGTGAAGAACTTGGCATGCATTGTTAATAACGAATAGAGAACCCATCAGCTTACCTAGATAGTCAATTTTGAAATTTCTTTTGTTCTATGTGGTAAAAGTGAATAGTCATCATCCAAGTAAGCTGCAGGATTTTATCACCATTTCTAAGGCCCGAATGCATAGTTCACACTCAAGCCCTCCTCAACTCAGCCTCTCCTCAGACTCACCTAGCCACCAATCACAGAGCCGTCTACACGGCAATGCCGCTCCGTGATTGGTGGTTGGGCGAGGCTGAGGAGAGGCTGAGTTGAGGAAGGCTTGAGTCTGAACTATGCATTCGGGCCTAAATATTTAATTTTCTGAACCTTAAGAAATAAGATGACTCAAAACTAACATAGATAGCGCTGCTAAGCAACCTCCTTTCAGCGCCATTGATGAATAATAACAATAAAACAACAATGAAAATTGACAGCTAAACCACTCTTAATAGAAGTTAATTTTCTTGCCACCAGAATTCATCTCGTGTATTTTGAGTGCTCTATTGTTGGAGCATAGGGTCCAGTGCAATGCTTATTTTAATTACTTTTAACTCAGCCAATGTACTTGTATAACTCATTAGCACTGTGTGCTAAATATCATGTAAGCAAACTGTTATGGATCATGAATGGTAGCATTTTGGACAATGCTGTTTGATTGAATGAAAGCTTATCAATAAAAACAAAATTTTACAAAATAATGTCTTTATTATAAATATAAATGAAATACATTTTATTTTTAGGCCTAAACATTTTTTACACAGGAGGAGAGAGAGGCCTTACAGAAAACAAGAAAACCGATGGAAAAAAGAAGCGTGGGTAAATAACTTAAAAAGGCATGGGAGAACAATAATAGAAGCAAGCATCAGCATTGATAGACTACAGGGGTGATCTTTCCCTTCCTGGTCTGGCTCGACTCCGATGCACTTGGTCAAACTTCAGCTGTTCCTCTTGCCTGGTAGCTCGGGCCTCCTCGAACCGGGCTCGGGCCTCCTCGATCCGGACTCGAGCATTTTGAATCCGGAGTTCGACCGACGGGAACTCGGCCCGAGCTACCTCTGCTCGCTCCCGAGCAGCATCGGCACGTTCACGTGATAGGGCCGCATTCATGTCGGCTCTGGCTTCACGCATTCGAATGTCGTGCAGCTCGTCTTTTTGGTCTTGTGTCGACTTGAGCTGCGACATTCGAAGCTGGTGTTCCTCACGGACAACACCCAACCTGTTTCTAGCAGTGCCATGGCTAGTTCCATCCCCAGAAACGTTGGCACTGCGAGTGGGAGTATCTCCACTAGTGGCAGAAGAATGTCCCAATGATGGAACAGTGCTTACAGTAGCACTTCCTCTAGTATGGTCAGTTCGGGAGACACTCGCCACTGTAGCAGTGGGCGTGGGCAGGGATCGCTCCCTGTCACGTCCTCTACTAACAGTGGGAGTGTTTCCTGTTCTTTCCATACTAGAGGAACGTACTCCTGTAACACTTTGGGTGTGGCGAGATTGCTCTCTACCACACCCGGTTCCATCATTGTAGTTTCTTCGACCACTAATGGGGAAACTCTCCATTCTGGCACTATTGCGGGGAATGGAATAATCCATGGCACTACTAGTGGACGGTAATGGTTCAACACCAGCTCCGAAGATGGTAGGGAATCTACCTTGAGAAGAGGGAGACCTTCTCAAAGTGGGTTCACTTTCATCATCGGAGGTGGGGAAGGACCATTCCGCACATAGGTTGGAATTGGATAGGGATGAATGAGATCGACTCTCGTCGAAATCTGAAAAATAAAATTATTTTAGTTAGTAGACCTAGGAGATGCAAGTTCTGATAATATTAGACTGTGGTCAACTAATTGTTTATTATTATTGGAATTCCAATTATATGTGAATGAAGTAGGACAATCTATTAAATGTCATTTTTAATAATTATAATTAATATGAGCATAATAATTCTAGAAAGAAAGTTGGTAGGTTATTTTTTATTGGTTGCAGATGAAAATTATCATGCAAGTTAGTGTGTGGTTTTTTATTTGAAGGGTAGCAGTCATGCATAGGTTGTAGCCACTAGTAAGGTGCATGTTTGTCAGGTAGGCCTACTAGTTAGTGTTGTCATACTGGGAAAAGTGAATTCGGGAATAAAATTGTGTAGAATTTTTTATAATGATGCCAAAACATTTTAAAAAGTGCACAAACTTAAATAATATTGAAAGCCTTGACGTTTAATTGCCAGCACTTGTTTAAGATAATAAGTCAGAATATGTATCAAGCGGACATGGTCCCGAACTAACATATGTCAGTCGAGTGAGTGTACATGTACATTGTACACAGTATGTTAGTTTTTTTAAGTTTAGTATCCAAGAGACCCCCAGCACAGTAGATAGTTAGATACAGTAGATACACACAGTAGTACAGTAGTTTACCTGTTGAAGTTTATGAAAATAATTTAAAAAATATTGAAACCCATAACCATACAAAAACTTATTGTTTTAAATACATTTTCCAATTAGTATTCAAATGTCTAGGTATTGCTAGGCTAATACCGTATGTTGCTCTGCACACACTTTAGTAAGAAACCAAACAATACTATTTTTGTATTGAGAAATATAAGATGAATCTTAGTGCAGGGGAGTAAACCCATCCATGTGGGAGTCATGGAATTGTCATGTTTGCTGCCATTTCTTAGCCTTAGGTAGGATTATGTAAGAAAGGTTGTAAGGTCACACTGACGTGTAGGACTGTGGCTGCAACCTACCAGTACTATTACATTTATCTAAAATAAAATGTGTGTTAAATATAAATCTTGTTGAGACATGCATAAACACATCCACACATTTTTAACCCCCCCCCCCCCCCCATAAAAAACAACAACACGGGGTAAGATTGCATCGAAAAAACAACGTTTTGTAACATTAGCTCAGAAGTCGGACCCAGTGTCTGGATATTACGAAGCTAGAGAATTGCAATCTTTGATTTTTCTTACTGTAACTTTCTATCTATGGCCAAAAGAAAATTTGTGTGCACAACTGAAGTATGTTTAGTTTTTCTCATGTAAGAAAACAACTTGCACTGTATGGGAAATATAGTAGGCCTATTTATGCATGTCATTTGGGGGCTGTATTTACCCACCTTACCACTAGATGCCTGTTTTATCATGTGCACATTACTACTGTCATAAAATGCTTCACTTCGAAGTATGTAATTTCAAACTTATGGTTATAAGAAGGTGCCAAAAGACTGGGGCAATGTAATAGTGTGAAAGAAATAGGATGCCAATAGCTTATCTGAGTAGCGTGATGGTAAGCTGCAATAGAGAAACATAGATACACAACCAAAACAAAACAAAAGTATTAAATTAACATAACATAAATTTAATAGTTTTGTTTTGTTATGTAGGCCTACCTATGTGTCTGTTTGCGGCTTACCATCACTCTCCTCGATTAAGCTGTTGGTATCCCATCTCTTTCATGCAATTACATAAATTCAAAGTTACTGTATCCATAAAAGCACTTGTAAGTTTACTTGCATCATTTTTTTTAATGGAAAGTACCCAAATTAATGAAAAACCAACAAGCCTGCAAATCATGGAAACATTATGCTACTATGTACTTTCATACAAATAGAGCTACATTCCCACAGAATCCCAGAACATGCCTTATTGCCTTAGTTCGGGTTTCTAAGAAACTACATTTATTTGATAGGAAAGTGCATTGTGAACAAATGAAGCCTAAGAGCTTTAACAACATTCTGCCATAATTCCTGACTCTGAGGCTGTATGGACAAAGTGTAAAACCGAAAAAAACCTAATTATTCTCATTTACAGCCATGGTCAGAAGGGTGGGCATAGGTTCATAGTGCACACTGCTTTACAAGAATAAAAAAATAGCCAATACTAGTAGGCTTATGCAATGTAGCTAAATGAGATGTAGGCCTTACTGTATTGAATTATGCATGCCTATATTACAATAAAGTGTTGAATGCATCAAATAAGGAGAGTCAACTAGCTAGGTCTTCTTGTTATATAGCCCTAATAAAAACATACCATCCATCTCCTCATCCAGTATGGGTGTGCCCGTGAGGTGACCAAAGGAAGCCAGAGGCGACACAGACCGATGAACGTGCCCGATGATGGAAGAGGAACCCTGAAGTGCGCGTGCATCGGAGTCGTATCTCGACGCCACTGTATGGAGCATGTATGGTGTTGCCAGCTCCATCAGTGGATCGTCGGCCAGATCAGGAACAGACGGATCACCACCTGTAGCCATCCTGTGTTGGTTCAGTGCTGATGCCTGCTTCTTCCTCAAATTCTTTAGGTTCTCCCATGCCTTCTTAAGTTGTTCTGGAGTTCGCTAGAAACGTGATAAAAATAGATTAATTTTGGTTTGAAAAATAATATTCTGGCCTTTGTCTAAGTGATAGGCTAGCTAGCCTACATAATCATGTATTCTGAAGTGGCAAAAAGTATTCTGGTTCCATGTTTATCATCACTCACTAGTTAATTCAATGCACACCTCCACCAGGCCTAGGCCTATTCAAGCTGGGGCCTAGGGGGTTTACACACAGCTAGGCCTAGGGGCCAACAGATTTCACCTAGGGTCCAGGCTTAGCTGCCAAAGTCAGTTTAAGAATCGGGTACAATGGTAAGGCCCTACATGGTAAGCCACTCCGATTATACCTTAAAGCCACGGCCATTCTTTAGGCAATTTACTAAATTGATAGGCCAAAAACAGTAGGGCTATGGTCAATCGAGTGCATAACATTCAGGGGGCGTGGAATGTACGCCTCCCTATGCCTAGGCCTAGGGCCTAGCCTAGCCTAGGGGGGCGTAGGCCTACATCCCCTAGGCCTACATCGGGACTAGCAATTACTGTACATGTAGTAGGGTTCAAACCAATTGGAGCCCTTGTACTAAATACTGACATCATTAGAGTCGGTAGGCCCCTAGGCCTAGGTAGACTAGATAGTAGGCCTAGGCGTAGGTGGGCGTAGGCCTACATCGGGGCTAGCAATTACTGTACGTGTAGTAGGGTTCAAACCATTTGGAGCCCTTGTACTACATACTGACATCATAAGAGTCGGTAGGCCCCTAGGCCTAGGTAGACTAGATAGTAGGCGTAGGCCTACCTGTCTAAAAAGGTAGGCGTAGCCCTAGCCTAGGTAACGTCAAGGATTACTTACCCGTGTAACAAATGAATACGAGTTGAAAACTCCAGCCACCTTCTCCCACGCTTCTTTCTTGGCCTTCTTTGTGGTTCCATCGGTCTTCTTGTTTTCTATGATGTTCGTAAATCGGCCTACAACCTCTTTTAATACATCTCTCTCCTCCTGTGTAAACACAGTGCTTCGAACACGGGACGCCATGTTCGAATATCTTTCTTTCAAATAGTCACGGCCTTCTACTGGGTCTACTCGCGGAATGATTCCCTCCGCGGCACTTTTAGAAAGCGGTTGTCTAGCGCGTCGTACTTAAGCCCCATTCAGAATTCACTTAGACTTAGACTTAAACTTACAACGTGAAGTATGGCTTATTGGAAGGCTGTGATTGCGTTCATAATTCCTTGACGTAAACTTAACGCCGTAGACTTGGTCGGAAAGTTTGGAAACATCAAATAATTTACTAAGTTTCAAGGTCAACTTAGGAAATTGACCAATCATATAATTCTTTGACTCACGCTACAATTATACATCATGGCGGCAACTACAGAGTTCGACGAGAACTTATTAAACTATTATTTTCAATGCGAGGCCTTGTACAACAAGGCTGATCCCCGTTATAAGGACAAGGTTTATAAGCAAAATCTCTGGCTTGCAATAGGGAAGTCTCATGTATTATTTTTATTATTATTCTATATTAGGATCAACTGGCAAAACACAACCATATTTCATTTGTGTAACTAAGAACAAATTTTCATTGATAAAAACGAGGTTTAAGTTTTCCATATAATTTTGGCGGCAAAAATGGGCCATGGCGTCATTACTTGTATGATGCAATCAGCCAATCATACACACTATAACTCCTCTTTCCAAATCTTATCAGTGAGAAGCATACGTGAAATCGTGACTTGAAAGAATTCATAATAATGTAGATATAATAATAATAAATAATAATGGTAATAATAATAATAATAATAATAATAATAATAATAGTAATAATAATAATAATAATAATAATAATAACAATAATAATATCATAATATCAGACCGCCTTTTGTTTAGTTATTCATTTTTTGAGGATTTGACAACCGCTTGCCAGTTTTGACAACGGCTCGAGTAATAAGTTTCATTGTTTCATCTAGGAGGCAGTGCCGAGTTTATTTATAAACAGTGACTTGATACAAGTAATGAGGTAACAGGCCGTTTAAAAAAAAAAGTGCGGGAAACAGAAAATCGAAATCTTTGAACCCTTGTAGAAATTGAATTAATTACTTTAAACACTTTTAGATTACGGGGTTTATTTTTTTACATGAAAATCTATTTATTTAATATATTTCAACACATATTGGAGACTCATGAGACTTCCCTATTGCTGAGCCCATGGGGACAACTGGTACGTATGAATCTTAAATTGTTATTACCTGTAATTGTTACCTTAACCCTACTTTTTGTAAATGTCTTATTAATTTGGTTGTTATCAGACTATCTCAGCAGTTGGGAGTTTTTATATATGACTAGGGCTACTTCAAACCCAACGACTAAGGCTATTCTTATTTTTTCAACAGTTGAAATTTGTCAAACGCGAATAACGCAACTACGAGAGCGATATTCCAGAGAACGACGGAACCAGAAAGAATCGCGATGTAGTGGGGCTGGAGCTAGCAAGGAGAGCTCGTGGCCACTATATAAATACTGCCATTTCCTTGATGAACATATCAAACCACGGTCGTTGCCTGGTAACTCTTCATTTGCTCCACACAGCAACACTCCTAGCTTTAGCCAACAATGGGATGCCCCAGGCTCTGTTGGAGGAGAGTTAGAGATGGATGAAGAATCCAACACGTATGTATCTAAACAATCAGATAGGTTATACCTAGGCCTAGTGTGTGTATAGTAGCATCTATGGGCCTACTGGGCACATAGTTGAACATATTTCACTAATAGGCCCATGCCTAGGGCCTAGGCTTATTTTAACTCTTTACAACATCCACGTAGTTAGGACCTAGGCCTAGCCTACACCAACTATTTAGGCCCAACTATTTATCTGTAGGCCCAATTATTTGATATTTTAGTTGTAATTGTAGGCTTACCCTACTACCAAACATTTATTTTATCGTTAAAAATTTCAAGATTTTGTGTTAAGATATGAGTAGATTTTATTCCATTTATTTATATGGTAATTTTACATTTTGTTACCTATGCAAATATTTTTTCACTCACCTCCTAGGGAAACTAAATTTTAATTGAAATTGTCCACGCTCAAGTCCCTCGGGTTTTTGTGGACTTCCTACTGTTGCTATTTTTGTATTGTAATTGTACTTTTAAATTATAGTATTGATACATACTTGTTTATTTTGAACTAAAGAAAAATTGTATGAAAACAGTACGTATAAAATGGAATTGAAATTTAATTGAATTGATATTATGCTTTAATCTTATAGGATTTCTCCATTCCTTGATGAAGAATCGGGAGACTTAACAACACCGGACAACCCTCTCAACCCTCCCAAAAAAGTACTTACACAAGACAGGAACCAAAGTTTCACATTGAAACTTGTTTCTGATAAACAGAACGATCAAGGAACAATTCAAACAACAAAAAGTGCCCAAAAACGGAAATCTGATAGAGGTGAGTCTGTAATGGCTCAGCAACTGACTAAAGTAGCAGATGCTGCTACTACACTAATCACTTCAAGGCAAACTACAACAGCTGAGAGTGAAGACGATGTATTTGGCAAATATGTTAGCCGCTCAATTTCTGACATACCGGATGCCATAAAAGATCCTTTGAAGGCTGAGATAATGACCTTAGTATTTAAAGCGAGGGCTCAAGCTCGAGCAAACCAGAAGTAAAGATTTTCCCCTCAAATTAGATACTTGTATTTACATTTAGTTTTCATTAATAGTCTAGGCTATCTTTTTTATTTTAATACAAAAGTATGAGAGTATAAGACTGTTGTTTCAGTAATTCACATGGTAGGCCTACATGAATCAATACATATAAGCAAAGATAACAAAACAAACTTTACGTGCCACGTTATAGGACTGATGTTGGAAAAAAACTCGTTAGTTGGCTCTGCCACAAGATTGTGGAATGGTTTGGATAAAAAAGTAGTTAACCCCCTACCCGACCACATCAAAATTTAGAAGTATGCTCAAAAAATATCCTTACCAATAACTCTAGGCCCAATTCTCCTGATACTGTTTATCAGCACCAAATTACTTCATAGGCTCTACTATAATATTCTATATCTTATTTTACTATTTTACGCTATTATTTACCCTTTATTATCTTTATCAATGTATTTCATGTGAGCAACATATGGTATAAGTTCCTACCTAAATATTGTGATGTACTATTAATAAGCTGTAATATCGTTCAAAATTATACCTGGTAAATGCTATAATATAAATGCTATGCTATGAAATAAATGCTATGTATCAGAGCAGAAGAGCTCAAATTATGTTCATGTATAGGCAATATATAAATTTTAAATACACAAGGGAAGATGGTTCATCCAAGTGGGAATAATGGCTAAACTATTACCAAGAACTGTTTAATTGCAGTGTCGGTGTCGACCTATGTATTTATGTTCAAATAAGTTATTTCATGATTTGTAGAATTAAGACAATAGGAATTAATGTTCAAGCATTTGATCAGTATATTAAATAATGGTTCTGAAGTACCTGATGTGTATGGTTTTATTGATTACTATATTGACAACCTGTGTGTATAGGCCTGTATGTTTATTCATTTAGCCTAGTACAAATCCTAGATACAAAACTCTAGATGCTATCTAAGGCAGCATTCACAATCACTTTTAAGGTGTAAAGCATATGTACAAAATATGGTCACATTTAATAGCCTGTTAATGTTCTGTAATCTGATGTATTATTTATTTTTTATCTGTTATTCAGCTGTTGTAAGCCTCTATTAATTTTACCCATTTGCCATTCAACGGCACCGAATGGCGAGGAAAAATAATCGGCTACTTGGTAACGGATTGAATTTGATAACAAACTAGAGTTTCGTGAACTCATCCTCCGCCCAGAGGTATTGATTGGTTGCAAGGCTCCTCTGTTTCCTGGATCGTCTTGGTGCCAGTCACCATATTCGACTTCACCTCCAAGTTCTCTGTCGATGAAACTCTGGGGACAATAGTTCATATTGGTTGACCTTGCATCTTCCATTTTTAAGTAGTTATGTAAGCAAACAGTCGCTTTGATGATCCGGTCTACATTTTCTGGATTTCCATTTATCACACGATGATAAATTCTCCACCTAGCTGCTAAAATTCCGAAAGCATTCTCAATGGTCCTGCGTCCTCGGCACAAACGGTAGTTGTATATCCTTTGTTTGTCGGTTAAACCATTGCCAGGAAATGGCCGCATAATGTTCTTGTGCAAGCCAAATGCTTCATCGGCAGCAAAGAAATAATGGGTTGGTCTCGTCATATATGGCAGAGGCTCTGGTTTAGGCAGAGGGAGACTTTCACCAAACAGTTTTTTACCAAAATCCGAGTTACGTAATATTCCTCCATCACTTTGTGAGCCAAAAGCCCCTACATCCACATATGTGAATATATAGTTTGCATTACATATTGCTAGTAAAACAATGCTGAATGTATTCTTATAGTTAAAATACTGGGAGCCTGAATTAGGTGGAGCAACAATGCGAACGTGTTTGCCATCAATAGCTCCCACACAGTTTGGCAACTGCCATAAGTCAGAAAAACCGTGTGCAAATGATAAATAATCTTCTTCTGTGGGTTCTGCCAGGTATATTGGAGCCAAGACATTCCATATTGCCTGTGTTGTTTCATGAACAACAGTGCAAGTAGTTGATTTCCCAATCCGAAAGGCAAAAGCGATGCTTTGAAAATCATCCCCGGTGGCTAAATACCTGCAACAAATAGGCATGCCTTTTGGAGGTGCTCATAACTGACAGACCGAATGGACGGTGTATTGTCAATAATCGATATTGACAGAGCAATGTCGCTAATAAAGAATGTATTATTATTATTATTATTATAGGGCCCACACATCAAAAGATGGATCATTGATTGACTCATAAATGTTTAAATGTAAGTAAAAAGAGATCACTCAATGGTTTTACTTTCATGGGTAGGGCCAGTGGCCTAGGCCAGGCCCTAATTAAGGGTAGCCTACTCAGTGGTTTCACTTTCGTGGGGAAACATGGCCTAGGCCTCGATCCTGGCCTACTACGCCTAGGCATATATGTAGCTAAGCCTAGGCCCTAGTCCAGCCTATACAAAACATGTTGGTCTAGTTAGGCTATAGGCTCCTATTCAAATACATGGTCCGGCCCTGCTTTGAGCTTTTAACTAGGGCCTAGGCTAATTGTGTGGTGTATCTAGGTCTAGATGAATTATTACAATAGTAATGAAATATGTTAACTAAGCCTAGGCCTACCTCAACGTAACAGCAAGGCGGATGCCCTCCGAGAGAGGTTGCCGTCCACTCCTTTTTTTCTTTAGGGACGGTCCAACGAGGTATAAAAGTTTGTCGAATCTCTCTGGGGTCATACGGGTGTAAACAAAGAATTGTTCAGAATCCGACAATCTCATTTCCACAAGGAGATTGTCATAGTCCCCTTGGTGGAATCGACGCTGGTTTATTGGTCGTACCCACCATCTCCTCTTTCGTCTAATAGCTCCAGTTCTTTTCATGAGAAATGCATAACCAATCAATATAGCCACACAACACTGAAAAGCAGCAGCTTCCTCTATCGAAGGCATTGTAAGATTAATTCTAGCTAGGCCATCTGATTAACACCACTTGGTCAAAACAAATGTAGGCCTAGATGACAGAAAATATTTTATGACAGCCCGCGCAATTGGAACAGGCTAGATGGATTTTGATTGGCTGTTAATGACTCACGCTGCCGCCTTCATACGTTTTGTTTGCCATCCGTCTAGGTGGCGGTGAATGAAATGTGAACGAAGGGACCTTGACGTACGTAAGTAGTAAGTTTTAAGTTATAAGTCAAGTGAATTCTGAATGGGGCTTTAACCAAGTTTTCCTTAAGTACGAGACGAAAATGTAAAAGCATACCGTTAAGTTAAGTACGACAAAAAATCTTCAAGACGTACTTAATTAAGTACGAGAATTTTGCTGGACTCTGCATGCCACCCTAAGTAGCATCGCCACTTTCTTCGGTTTATTCTGTTCACATCCTTACCTGAGGCCTTCAAGTAAATATTGAATCTCTGTCTGAACCTTTTCCAGTTCTCACTAACATTTCCCGAAAGTTCTAAAACTGGCGGCGGACGAAATGCTGATTCAGCCATTGCAGCATGCACATCGCTATCCACACGAAAAAAACTAGAAAAAGTAAATCCAAAGATGTTTTAATAATCCTGACATTCTCGAAGCTAATTTATAGCTGAAACTGTAACGTTATATTCCGCAACTTCTGAACACCATGTCATGTTTGTAATAAACAACACAGAGGGTAATTACATGTTACTTTATTAACGTCTTGATACACACCAACCTGTGGTTAGCTCCATGTTGGCTCTCACTGCCTATGCCATGAACCTAGCTCCAGCTAGTCCTCGCCAGGCATAGCTGCCAACCAAGCAACATTCACTTATTACATGGCTATGATATTGAAAATGATGATTTAGCATTCATGGTGGCCAACAGGTTATCTGCACTAGGGGCCCTACTAGTAGGCCTACTACTCAACAAGTGGGTGGCAATAGCTGAGGCATTCTCAATAGAGACCAGCCACTAGGCCTAGCACTGGAGCTAGGCCTAAGCCTAGCTTGGCCCTAGCTTGTTTCTTGATTGATATTTGGGCTTAACGTCTCATATTTTTGCAACGAGGCTAATCGAGACAATGAGTGGGTGATCTATGACAATGAGTGGGTGATCTATGAAAATGAAATAGGGGGGGGGGGGGAAGGGCAAATAGGAGGGCGCGTGAGGAAAGGGGAAAGGGGAGGAAAGGGGATTGGGATGTGAACTGCACTTCGCCTGACTTCTCCTCCTCGACCAGTCCGGCTAGGGTGGCCCTACCAGAAGCATACGCTTCCGCCGGCATAGCTCTCGGGATCAACAAAGTACGCAAACCTGCCCACCACGATAAGGTAGCAGTCCCTGGGCAGGAGCTTGTTTCTTAAATGGCAATTAGAAAGGTCTTAGACTTTTAAGCGTGGGGCTGAGGCCTACCTGCCAATGTTAAACCCTTAGTAGGCCTAGGCCTTTATAGTTTATCCGTAGGCCTATGTTAAAGTATTGGCTGCGTATATTCTTACGTTCGAACACGACAACATTTGCTGAAAACTATGCTTACGTTCAATGTTTTCATTGGACCACCCGTCACGTGATCGCCGAACGTAACAATAGACGGAACATTATTGTTCCGTTCAGATTGGATTGTTACGTTCAGTTGTCTCATTAGCAAACTCAACCTTAGCTTCCTGAACGTAGATAACATAAGGCTTGATTGTGTTATTTATTACGTTCAATACTGTAGGTAGGCCTACTCAAACGTAAGAATTATGGGGTTTGTCACGTGCTATAGGCCAAAGGGCCATGGTAGGTAGAGCCTAGGCCTACTAGGTAGCGCGTTATTATTTACATAGACTTTTTACTTTTAAACTGGTTTACGGTTATTTAAAGTATATTTGTAAATTATTGTAATAACATATTTGCAAACAAGTAGCCCTACCATGGTACTCTATATGAGCACTACCGGTATTTATTTTCATGATATTGAAAGTTGGCCTAGGCGTACCTTAAATTAACCTCTGTTTATGTGTAGGCCTAGCCTACTTTTTTGATCATTGAAATAATTCATGAAATATTTCAAAATAAATCATTTCATGAAATTGTTAAATACAAATCCAAATATATTGCACAATATCCACTTATTTCAGTTAAACAGTCACATTTAGAGACTCAACTAAAGGCCTTTCTAAAACAGAAGCACGTCACTCAGGAGGCAATTAATAAAAAAGAAGAAGGCCTAAGCTTTCCTCAACCTGAGGTGAATCTGAAGTGTAGGCCTAACAAAATTAATAAAAAAGAAGTAGGCCTAAGACTGCCTGAACCTGCGCTGAATCTCAAACTGAAGTGTAACGAAATTAATAAAAAAGAAGAAGGCCTAAGCCTGCCTCAACATGAGGTGAATCTGAAGTGTAGGCCTAACAAAATTAATAAAAAAGAAGGAAGACTGCCTCAACCTGAGCTGAATGAGATAAATCTAGTCCACGATGACAGCGACGTAGATTTCTCACCCGAAGTGTCGGAGTACGTGCCCACAGATGGGAATGACGTAAGTAGGTAAGATATGCTCAGACCGGCACTCCGTATAAAAGTTCTTGGACCCTATACGATTGCCGCGTACTACAATATTACGGTACGCCTATGGCTGATTATTTATTATTATTATTTAAGACACCACTTTCATAGGCTAACATTTATACCTAGGTACCCAAAACCCATACAACCTAACAATGGAATATCTTAAGAGGTGTTTATGCTACTGTAACTACGTAGGTAATGCGAGTGCTTTTCAACTTTAGCATAACATATTTCAAGATTGACATTGGTAATTTTTACATTTTGTAATATCATCACTATAGAAGACTACAAATAACTATCAACAACAAATCCATTAAGTCATGTTTTTTTAACATGAGGGATTTGCATTACCGGTATTATTTTTACTGAATTGCCATTAATTATGTTTTGTTTTTGATAGTATCATCAGGCCTTATATTTGGTTAAAATGTCAATTATTGACATAGGCCTCTAGACCTTCAAATGTTCTAGTTTAATGCAATCCTAGCTGACACTGATTCAGCCTAGCCTAATTAATAAATATTTAATTAGGTTTTAGAAGTCATACCGCTCATACCGGTAACAACATTTGATGACATAACCAACTTGGTAACAAATTTTTTTTTTAGTAGAGTTATAAATTTGAATGAATAGGCCTTATTGCTTTTAGTGATATGTTACTGGTTATTTTTAATTTGTTATTAAAAGGAAGTTTCCATTAAAAGTAGTCATTAAATTTTAATATTTTTTTAATTGTAGCAACATATCTGTCTGCCCATAATGGGGCCCAGAGTGGGAAATATCACTCTTCCTTAGAAGCAGACCACTCCACTGGGCCGCGGACATAGGCAAAGAAAATAAGTTCGCCATATGCCAAGTAATGACATGGAGGACGCAGACTGAGTCTGATAGGGAAAGAAACATACCGCCTAGGTTGACTGCACTGGAGGTACCACCACGCCTAAGTACTGGTAGTGGTTGTGCAGGTCTATCGTCAGGATCTCAATACCAACTCCAAGGTAAGACATGTACGCTGATAATCGTTCCAACAGTAAATCTGTGGTGGGCTCAGCCGACAAATGTAAGAAGACCAATGGATACTGCATAGTATAGCATAATTGTCCTGTAGATTTAAAGTTTTAAACCCTATTGTTATTGTGTAGGTAACTTAAAGGTTGGATGCACTGTCACTCCGTAACTCGTTCTCTGCTTGCGACAAAAGGGAATTAAACGAACTAGGCCTACTGAGAGTCCAAACATAAATAAAGGGTTCAATACTAACATAGGAGGAGAGAGAGGTTAGAGACTATCCCCCAGTTAATTTGTTGCTGCAACTTTGCTCTACAACAATGAAGCAAATTACGTGTAATTGATTTGGGGGACATGTCACAGGTTATCAACAAAATAGCATTGAAAGGCGAGAGAGCAACCCCTTTCCCTCTTCCAACAATATCAGAGCAAGGAATAAATTGAAAATATTCTGGCCCTTTTTGCTCCAATACCTAAATATACTTAACTAGTGTATTTCGGTAAAATGGTATATGAGGTAGATGCATACAATATATCCACGCTCCTTCATTCAATTAATGTTCAGTTTCAGCTAAAACTCCCACTCTTCCACAAAGCAGCCTACCAGGCGTCCGCAGAAGCCCCCGTAAGCAATTAAAACCATCGCATTCAAAGTCAACAGAGGAAAAAAGGCGAGGGAGCAACCCCTTTCCCTCTAACTATACTGTCGGAGCCAGTCATCGTCGTTTGTTTGCTAGGCAAGAAGGTATAGGAATAAATTGAAAATATTCTGGCCCTACTGCACAAAAGTTTGTTTCTTCTGGAATTGTAACACAGGGCTTTGTTTACAGATAACAGCTACAGTCTCGATTATTAAAGTGTCCAGTCTATGGAGGTAAACGAAAACCACAGGCCAACACCCTGTAACGATGTCACAGACAGTGAGTATCTGTTTATTTCAATAATATTTATGGCATACCACACTCATGCAAGCATAATCTGTTGAATTTTATTTAGGTTTGCTCCAATACCTAATTATACCTAACAAGTGAATTTCTGTTACTAGTTAAGGATTTGATAAAAATGGTATATGAGGTAGATGCATACAATATATCCACACTCCTTCATGATTGATTGATTAATGGAGCTTAACGTCTCATATTTATGCAACGATGGCTAATCGAGACGATGAGCGGGTGAAAATGAAGATGAGAAAGATGATAATGAAGAATAAAGCCACATCCGAATCAGATCCATTGTACGTCGCGTGAGTCGTCATACGGGAGTCCAGCAAGGGAGGGCAGGGCCAAGTGGGAGGAGAAATATTCAATGGGATAGTGGGGGGCAAAGGGGATTGGGGTGTGGACTGCACTTCGTCAGACTTCTCCTCCTCGACCAGTCCGGCTTGGGTGGCCCTACCAGAAGCATACGCTTCCGCCGGCATAGCTCTCGGGATCAACAAAGCACGCAAACCTGCCCACCACGATAAGGTGGCAGTCCCTGGGCAGGACACACTCCTTCATTCAGTTAATGTTCAGTTTCAGCTAAAACTCCCACTCTTCCACAAAGCAGCCTACCAGGCGTCCGCAGAAGCCCCCGTAAGCAATTAAAACCATCGCATTCAAAGTCAACAGAGGAAAAAAGGCGAGGGAGCAACCCCTTTCCCTCTAACAGTACTGTCGGAGCCAGTCATCGTCGTTTGTTTGCTAGGCAAGAAGGCATAGGAAATAATTGAAAATATTCTGGCCCTACTGCACAAAAGTTGTTTTTATTCTGGAATTGTAACACAGGGCTTTGTTTACAGATAACAGCTACAGTCTCGGTTATGGCTGATACAGGGTGCCCGATACTCTATTGGCTAACACATATACAATAATGCAATTTATGGTAAGAGTACAGTAAAATTAGTGCAATAAAATAGAATAAAATAAAATGCTAACATAATCATAATAAGGGCAGGTTGTACCATGAAATGCACAAACGGTATAATACAAGCATAAATATAAAAGATAGCGGCTATACAAAGAGATGCACATATGGTATAATGAGTATAAGAGTTAAGAGGTGGCTCGAGTCATCGGCGTATTAAGTCAGGGTACCTTCGTTTAGACAACCCTGCAGATCATCGACTTATAGAATGAAGGCCAAAGGGCCCAAGATTGAGCCCTGAGGAACCCCAGTGACCAGAGTTCTTGGTTGAGATAAAAATTTGTGAGTAGAGTTATTTATCGATTATGGCAGATACAGGGTGCCCGATACTCTATTGGCTAACACATATACAATAATGCAATTTATGGTAAGAGTACAGTAAAATTAGTGCAATACAATAAAATAGAATAAAATAAAATGCTAACATAATCATAATAAGGGCAGGTTGTACCATGAAATGCACAAACGGTTTAATACACGCATAATTATAAAAGATAGCCCACCTTCGTTTAGACAACCCTGCAGATCATCGACTTATAGAATGAAGGCCAAAGGGCCCAAGATTGAGCCCTGAGGAACCCCAGTGACCAGAGTTCTTGGTTGAGATAAAAATTTGTGAGTAGAGTTATTTACCGAAGCCTGGATTTCTACTGCTTGGGTCCGGCCGGACAGGTATGAGGCCATCCATTTGAGGGCTACTCTTCTTATACCAAAGCTTTCTAGCTTTGTGAGAAGAATTTTGTGGTCGATGATATCAAAAGCCTTGCTTAAATCATAGAAAAGGCCCACAGCATGCTCTCCTTTGTCCAGAGCGGAGTAGAGAGGAGAGAGGAAGCTAAAGATTGCAGTAGTGGTGGATTTATTTTTTAGGAAACCATGCTGGCTGGGTAATAAAAGAGAGTGATAGTTTAGAAAGGATAGTAGGCGGTCAAGCATGATGTGTTCAAAAATCTTGGAAAAGGATGAGAGGATGGAGATAGGCCTATAATTATTCATGTCTGATTTAGTACCTTTGTGTTTGTAAATTGGTATCACTCTGGCATTCTTAAGTTGAGATGGGAAAATACCAGAAGAAAATGACTCGTTAATTAAGAATGTTAAGGGGGCAGCAATATAGGGTGAACATTTGGCCAGAAGGGATCCGGGAATTTCATCTAATCCACTAGAGTGTTTGGATCCTAGTTTTTTTGCTACTTGAACCACTTCGATATCAATGGTGGTATGGAGGAATATAGTGGGGTCAGGGGGATTTTTTTGTGATAGGTGTTGGTGTGCACATGGGAGGCAGGGTGATTGGGGTGGCTGGAAGAAGGCTGACTTGATATGTTTGAGTTTAAAAAGAAGTTATTAAAATGGTCTGCAAGGGAGCCGGGGTCCGAGATTGGCTGTTTGTTAGCAACAATTGAAAGGTTTACTTTGGGTGTGGGAGCCATGGTCTGTGATTTAATCATGGACCATGTTGCTTTGGCAATGTTGTTAGAAGAAGTTATTACATTATCGTTAAAGTGGAGTTTAGCCTGGCGGATGTTTCTCCTGTGAGATTTTTTAAGGTTGAGGTATTGTTGTTTGGAATCGTGACTGTTGTTGGAGAGTTTAACTTTTAGATGAAGAGACCGCAGGTTTTGAGCTTCCATACGTAGCTCGTGAGTGATCCAAGGGCTTGCTGGTGTTTTCCTAGGGGGGTAGCTTTTGCGTAGGAAAGCCGTATTAAAATGATGTAAGTAAGTTGATAGAAATGATGAGAACAGTTGGTCAGCATCAGCAACAGAATTAAGAGAATGCCACTCTTCCTGGCTTAGAAGAGAACGGAAATAGTCTGTATTGGTACTGTTAATGAGACGTTTTAAGATTTTAGGCTTTGGCACCACATTGGAGAGACCAAGAGAAATTGTGAGAAGGTGGTGGTCAGAGAGGCCTGGGTTAAAAGAGTTTACTGAGAACAGGATATTATCAAGGGAGGTGAAAATATTGTCAATGAGGGTACTACTAGTGCTTGTCACACGGGTTGGAGAAGTAATAGTTTCGCGGGTGTTGAAGAAGTGGAATAAATCTAAGAGTTTAGTTCTGGGGGCGGAGGGTGTGAGAAGGTCTATATTGTGATCCCCGCACACAACAATTTCTGCTGAGGGGTGCAGCTTGGTAGTAAGGATTAATACATCTTCCAGTCTGGTTAGAAAGGATGGTATATCTCCAAGGGGGGATCTGTAGATGGAGAGAATTATAATTTGGTGGTTGGGGAGAAGCCAAATGACAGGACCCCTATTCTATAATTATCCCGGAATGAAATCGGCCCGGATCCGAATCGTGAAATTTAATGTTCCCATTCCGGACCCAAAGAAAAATTAGAAATATAGCGATTTTATAACCTAGTCCGGAATGGGAGGGACGGATCGGATCCAGTCTGGATCCATTACGGAAAATTTCACAAAACGACTGAGCCGCCGAAGCTGTAACCAATCAGAAACTGTTTTTCTAACAGCTGACATAACACGCGGTCCCGATGAATAAGTTGGTAATATTGTAATAATATAGTGAAGACATTGAATTAAAACTTCTGTTAGGCCAATTACATTTTTAAATTTATTAATGTTATTTATTTTGTCTGAAGGTAATTTGAAAATAAATCTTAGAATAGGCCTTATACTAGATGAACAATTATTTTCATAAACCAACTATTTAAATAATCATATGACAATGTCAGTTTAAAAGGTACTTCATATGGTGTAATTTTAAGAAGGGTTAATTAAATGTATTTCTTCATGTACCAGTGCGGTTGTATTTTTTATGTAACAGAAAAAAATAAAGACACTTTTATTAAAGGCATACTATTTTTATTGATTTTAGGCCATGGGGAAGATACAGCAAACTAGCGGTGGCAATGGCTTGATAAACCCTTGAAATAAAAGTCTAAAAATATTTCTTTTGCGCAATAGCACATATAAACATATCCTAAACAATAATTAGTGGTTTAAAAAAAGTTAAAAAGTTGACCCGCACTGGGTTTGAACCATGCCAAAACGAAACTTTTGACGGGAAGCTATCTCGCTAACCACTGCGCTACGGACGGATCATGGAGGTTACTTCGATTGTGATCTACATTTAGGCAGTAATTAATTGGTTTCAAATCAAATGTTTACAGGTTGTTTATTGTTCTTTTCCATTCCTTACACCCTAAAACAATTTTTAAAAGCAACTTAATAGAAGATATTGCGTTAAAACTGTTGTTTTATGCTAAAACAAAATCTTGAATGGCGGTTTCACGATGCAAAGAGGTACTGTATCCATTCCGGGATTTACGGATCCATTCCAGGCAATATTTGCCGGATTGGATTCGGAAAAAGTTACTAAATCGCTTTCGCCCGCTTTCGATCCAAAGCGGCCCGGATCCAAACCGGGATAGTTACAGAATGGGGGTCCAGCACATTCAAATACTTTTTCGAGACAGAAGTCCCTTGTTTCTACAATAGGGGAAATATTGAGGTATGGTTTGGAGAGAATGCTGACTCCTCCATGGGTAAAGATAAGAGCGCAGAAGCGCGCAGAAGATTTGGGTGTTGGAGTAATCGGCAATGCAAAAGGAGTTAATTTCGTCAGGGGTAAGCCAGTGCTCGGACAGGCAGAGAATTTCGGGAGCTAAATTTTTGGTGAGTTCAAGTTCGAGTTCCTTGATTTTGTTGCGGATGGAACAGATATTGAGAAATGCAATTTGGGGTTTGTGGTTGGGGTAATTAGGAGAGTTGCTGATGTCACGTGTTACGGGGGGTGGGAAAGAGGAGGAGCCATTTGAAAATTTGTGAGATTTGTTAAATTTGTTAAATTAGGGGTGATATTAATGGTGGAGTTGGGGCGTTTGGAGCGTGTGCTGATCGGGTCACGCAAGACAAGGACTGGGACAGTAGCTGTTAGCAAGGGGCTAGTGTCTGAAGGACGAGTCAAAGGATGAGTTTGGTCTTGATGCTCCGTACTCAGGGTCGGGTTTACGGCTTCAGTTGCGGAGACCTTGGCGACGACAGTTGGGTTCGGTGGAGAATCACTGGGAGGCTCCGCGTCGGGGATTTCGGATCCTGTAGCCACTGGAGTAGCGGCGACGACAGCTGGGCTCAGTAGGGAATCTCTGGGAGGCTCCGCGTCGGGGATTGCAGATTCCACAACCACTGGAGAACCGTCAACGGCCGGCTGGGTCAGGCTTCTCATGGTCTCGGTCCCGGGGTTTCCAGGTGTCATAGGCTGCGTTTGGGACTCTACTATGGTCCCAGGCTGTGACTGGCTTCCTGTGGTCCCAGTCTCAGAGTTTTTCAGGTGTCGCGGGCTGCATTGAGGACTCGGCTGTGGCCTCGGGTTGTGTCAGGCTTCGCGTGGCCTCGAACCCAGAGTTATCCGGTTCTGCAGTGGTTCCTGAAGCCGCCGCTGGAGAAGCCGCCGAGCCAGAGAAGCCGCCGAACGGATTGTATCTTTGGTGCTGCACTTCCACGAGTTGAGGAAGAAAATGCAACTTTCATTTACGTTTCTAGTGTAAAAAGTGGAATTTTTATGGAAGTAATGTTTCAAGTTTTAGTGTATCATTGATTGATATGCGTAATATTGTTTGGCATGATTAGCTAGGCCTATCAATATGACTACCCAAAAGATGGCGCCCATACAGTCGTCCAGTGATTTTCCCTCTGTGTGTAACGGCGATAAAGTCAGGTATTTGTGCGATTTATCACATCAAAACTTCGCCCAGTGCTTCAAACAAGTGAGTAACACGTGTGCATCAATGAATTCTCATTTTTATCAGCCTTGCGACACGGAATGCGATTTCTGTAGGCCTAGGCCTAGGGCCTCCCCGTGTTCATGCAGTTGCTGTAAACACACGCCTCGTAGCCCTACGCCAGCGCCTATCTGTCGATCCAGCATATGCTGCGGCAACGATTTCACGTGTTATCCATCTCACCACAACATTTTGTGCAATCTTCAATTCCTTACTGACAAAGTTAGCAAGCTGGAAGCTCTGATAATACCATTAAACGACCCCCATAACCTCAAATGCGAGGGTGACGCCAGTAGGCCTAGCATGCAAACTGCAGTTTCTGTCAGACGCCGGCGACAATAGCTCCCCCCGACCGGAAGTGAGCAGCGAAATTAGGCCTAGGGCTAACCCAAGAATATCAAATAAGTTACTTAAGGACGATAGGCCTTCCACAAACGAACCAACAGCAAAACAAAAAGTACTGAAAACACCTATTGGCGCCGTTAAAAGCTCCCCGCAGTACCTAGTAGGCCTACCAGTAGCACCAGCGCCACTACCACCACAGTAGGCCTAGGCCTAGGCCTACCCACCGCAGCCCTGGAATATCAAAAAGGTTCCAAGGCCAATAACCAAGTGGGATATAACTCACACAACTCGATGAACAGGTTTTCAACTCAACAACAGGAAGTGGAAACACCAAAAGCCCGTGAAGACAGCAGGCCTAGGTCTACTCACAGCAGGCCTACCCCCACAAGCGACCAAGCAATCAGCGTAGATAAGTCCCCTTGCCCTAGGCCCAGCTCTGACTTGCTGAAGGTTGAGTCTGTCAACAGGACATTCGGCAAACAACTCCCTACAAAAAGCTACAGTGAAGCATGTAAAGAACCGCCATCCAGGCTCACGAAGCCAGATAAGGTAGCCTTAAGCCTGCAGGGAGTCCGAGGCCGAAATCCACCTAGGCCTAGGCCCACATCGACCTACCAACTAAGCCAATCTGCTGCTCCGTCTGTTCTGCCAAGGCCTCCAGCCTCCAGGCACACATACTAAGTTTATGATATAAGTGTTAATTTATAAGTATTACTAAGTATTTGTATGTTCTTTGTGTCGTTTGTTTAATCTATTTCATTTGCGCTTGTGGAATGTACATTCTGTTGCAAATAAAGGCATAATAATAATAATTAATAATAATAATAAGCCTAGCCCCAACCTCCTGAACCTTGTTATTAGTGATTCAATGTTTGTGGGATGCAGTTATATCAAGCCCAACAACTCATATAGATTAGAAACAAACCCCGGAATCCAACCTTTTCAACTACAACAAAAGCTCGCTTCAAGAACCCCAGACCCCTATGTACACATCGTAGTCCTACACTGTGGCACAAACTCGATCAACCGACGCCCACTCTCACTCATATCTGACGACGTATACCAACTGCTTAGGACAACACAGAAAACTTTTCCACATGCCAAAATTGCCTACACCTCCATTGCCCATCGTAAGGACATTGAGTGCAAGGACCAGGTGCTGAAAGTCAACAGAGAAATCAAAAGTTGCTGCAATTTACTGCAAGCCACATACGTGGAAACCAACAACTCGATCTCCCCAGCTCATCTGTCCAGAGGAGGCCTCCACCCCAGTAAATGGGGCAACGAAATCCTACACAATATGTTGGTTGAAGTGTTCTCCGTCATGAGTTGGCAACCCATGCCGAGCCCCTCCCCTAACTCCAGCGTACCTATCCGCAAAAGCAACGGTCACAACCTAACCCCCCCAGGCCTCACCCCAACAAAATCCTTGCAAATAATCAGGCAACATTCCAAACATATCAGCGAACAGACGTCCTCAAAGCCATCTCGGGGACCTCCCACCTTCAGCATTCATGAAGCAAAGTCCGACATTTTCTGCACACCAGCCCACTTCCCCCTTGTGCACTGCGTGGCAAAGGACTTAGGCCTCTCGGCAGGAATAAATAAAAAAAAAAAAAAAAATTCACATTTAGAGTCTACCCACTCAGTAACTAAACTGATTTGCAGTGGGGGACTTTAATTGCAATCGAATTCAAACAAAAGTTTGGAGGGATGGACTACCTCAAGTCCCAGAAGGCCGACGTTGGCGAGGATGCCTACCTCCACCAAAAAGGCAGGCTTGTCTGCAATCTGGTTACAAAACATCGCTCCCACCACAAACCTACGCTCGAAGCCCTACACCAATCACTGAAGTCTCTTCGCAACCACTGCGACTACTATGGAATTAAGCATCAAGCCATGCCCAGGCTAGGAACTGGCTGTGACTGCCTGAGTTGGACGCAGGTGAAGCAACTAATCACAAACAACTTCTCCAGCTCGGATATCGAGATCTTAGTTTGTGTACTGCCCAACGCTAAATCCCAAAGCACAGCAAGCCTAGCTGACAATCCTGTTGCCTCCACAACGAGCAGCCGATTCATGGGCCCACTCTCTCCCTGAGCTTCGGAAAACTTGGACAAGCTCAAACCAGCGTTGACATCTACACCACCACATACAACCCCAGGAAACACCGAGACCCCGGCCAAGGGAGACTTGGACCAGCCAGAGGCCCCAGTCGTACCCTCAATGCAGCCCATGACACCAGGCAACCTAGAGTACAAGGCCACGAGAAGCGAGCCGCATCTAGGGGCCGCAGTCGAGTCCTCGATACAGCCCGCGAAACCTGTAAACTGATGGACCGAGACCACGGAAAGTTTGATACAGCCAGAGGCCATCACAACTAAGGTTGGAATTCATAGTCGGCCCCTACACCTAGGGGCACCCATTGTTGCTATGGATTTGTTTTGTTTATGGGAAATAACATGCAAACAATTGTTACCTTGGTAACAATGGGCGCCCCTAGGTGTAGGGGCCGACTATGAATTCCAACCTGAGTCCTCGTCGCAACACGCGATACTTGATAACTCCGGGACCGAGACCACGGGAAGCTTGCGATGTGATGTCACAGACAGTGAGTATCTGTTTATTTCAATAATATTTATGGCATACCACACCCATGCAAGCATAATCTGTCGAATTTTATTTAGGTTTGCTCCAATACCTAAATACCTAACAAGTCAATTTCTGTTTCTAGTTAATGATTTGGCAAAAATGGTATACCAACTACAAGTACAGATGAGTACTGTTATTAGGGAAGTAACTTGAACAAGAATGGCAGTGGAGAGCACAATAAATGATCGTGAGAGGACAGTTGTGCAAGATGAGGATGACGAGGCGCTCTTAAACCTACCCATCACAACCCTCCCAGACCTGGTTACTTTCGATAAAAGCAATTTAAAAAAGAATTATTGATTGATATTTGGGCTTAACGTCTTATATTTTTGCAACTTGGCTAATCAAGACGATGAGTGGGTGATAATGAAGATGAAATCGGGGGCTCTTTGGAGGAAAGGGGCAAGTAGGAGGGCGCGTAAGGAAAGGGGAAAGGGGAGGAAAGGAGATTGGGGTGTGGACTGCACTTCGTCTGACTTCTCCTCCTCGACCAGTCCGGCTAGGGTGGCCCTACCAGAAGCATACGCTTCCGCCGGCATAGCTCTCGGGATCAACAAAGCACACAAACCTGCCCACCACGATAAGGTTGCAGTCCCTGGGCAGGAAGAATTATTGAGATGCTCTTACTTTTTAGTTTTTAAGTTGCTCGATGCACAATAGATTAGTGGCCACATGATATTTGTACATTAGAAGGTTTATGTTACTCAAGGTTACTCAAGTGGGAGGAGAAATATTCAGTGGGACAGTGGGGGGGAAAGAGACAGTCTCTTTGTGTCGCCTCTTACGACTAGCAGAGTCACTCTGGGCCTATTCTACCCCGGGCCGAGACCGCTGCAGCACCACTTCGTCGTGGACGCCCAAGTAGCGGCACAACGCCACCAGTGGTGAAGCGCAAGTTGAACACTAAGGTGGTATCGTAAGTCCGTTTCGATGGTGTGGCACACTATCCTGCCAAGAAGGACGTGAAGAGTGCACCGCGGTGCAACGACAACCAGTGCAAGCGACGAACCCGTTACGTTTGTTCAAAATGTGATGGTGAGAGATTGATTGATTAATGGGGCTTAACGTCTCATATTTTTGCAACAAAGGCTAATCGAGACGACGAGCGAATGATAGTGAAGATGAGAAAGATGATGATGAAGAATAAAGCCACATCCGAATAAGATCCATTGTACGTCGCGTGGGTCGTCATACGGGAGTCAACAAGGGAGGGCAGGGCCAAGTGGGAGAAGAAATATTCAATGGGACAGTGGGTGGGGTGGTGGGGGGGGGGGGAAAGGACAAGTTCTCCTTTTGTCGCCTCTTACGACTAGCAGAGTCACTCTGGGCCTATTCTTGCCCGGGCCCAGACGGGAAACACCCCTTTGTCCCGAATGTATGGCCAACTTTCATACACAGTAGGCCATCATCATCAACAACAACAACAACAAGCCCCGAAAACAAGCCACCCTTCGGTATTTTTTATTTTATAATCCAAATGTCTGTAATAAGTAATTGTAAAACATGTTCTCCGATGTATATATTGGGCCTAATCTCATTAATTATGTGTTATAATAACAATTTTATTACTATTTTATTAATTAGACATGTAAAAAAAAAAAAAAAAAAATTGTTTCCTTTAAAAATGTCATAAACTCACATCATTTCTATATAAAAAAAACTAAACTAAAACTTTATATTTAAGATTTTGATGTATGTGCCCATTGTTCCCGTGTTGCATAGTGTACACATGTGTGCCATTTAATTCCAGGGCTGAAATGTACTCAAAAAAATAAATTTTGAATTTTTTCAATAATTTAAGTATTTTTGTTTTATTTTTCAGAGTAGTATATAATTATTGGGAGAAAAAATAAAAAAGCATGCATGAAGAGGTTAAAGGAAAAAATGTATGGTCTTCGGAAGCTACCTAACTTCTTCTTCGCCTATACCAAGAATTCGAAGATAAATTCAAGTCCCCGAAATTAACGAACAAAGCTGTGTGGAAGCTGATAAGCAAAACAATGAATGAGCATGGGCATAATTTTAATCACGAACAATGTGATTCAAAATTAAAGAATCTTAAAAAGACATATAAGGCTACAATCGACAACAATTCAAGTACAGGCCGAGGTGCCCTTACGTGGCAGTACTTCAATATTATGGATGAAATTTTTGCAAAATCTCCTGAAGTTACACCTCTCAGTTTGGCCAGTGCTAGTGAAGGCTACGTGGCTTGCTTCCAATGAATAGGCGAGTTCTAGTTCCACACCATCGGAGGGGTCAGCATATGGACCTTCGGTTTGTAAACGTAAAACTCTCCCACTTACTCGATCAAGGGGACCTGAACCCGATTGGGTAAAAAGGTTTGCGAGATGACCAAGAACGAAGACACAAAGAAAAGATTGATGTAGCAAAAAAACTTATTGCAGTGCTTAAGACGTTTGCTCCCAAAGAATGAAAATTTAAAATGCACTTTTTTTTATTTAACAGACTTTAACAGACAGTTTAACAGAGTTTGAATTGACAAGGGACTACTGTATGGGTGTTTGTGCAATTCTGTCTTATTGATTATGAAAAATAAAAATAATTAACAAGAAATAACACTGTGAATATAGAAAAGTTAGGAACTTTATGTCCATAGTCAGTTTTCTCTTTACAACCACTTGCACCACCATCCACACTCCAGAAAAAAACATTACACAAACTTTACAATATAAAACTTTACACTAACAAACAGACCTATTGTCTGTCTCTGCAGTCTGTCTCTTAAAGAGTTTGTAAGTGATCTGCAATGGCATTTCTCTTGTCAGCTCCAAGTCTTTCTTCTCTCTCACCACCATCACCTTTAAACATACCATCATATGGTTCAGCATCTGCCTCAACCTGATCACCTTCATTCATGCAAATATTATGTAGAACACAACAGGCTAAAATAATATTTGGCATCAAATTCGTTCGAATGACATTGAGCATTTTTAAACACCTCATACGCCCCCTCAAAGACCGAATGTCTGTTCAATAACCACACGGTTAGACGAAAGTTTGTAGTTAAAGTGCCGCTGCCTTCTGGTCAAGTGACCATTATCTCGGTAGGGCACTACATTGAGTTAGTTTGTATGCTGAATCCCCAAGCATATGGCTATTGTTGGGGAAATACCGCTGAGGATTCTCATTAATGTGTCGGTTCAGGGGAGACACTCGAAAGACTCAGGCATCATGCATAGATCCTGCACAACCTGTAAATAATTATTAGACATTAATACAATGACCGCTACTGTATGTATGCCTACACCAATGCAATTTTTTAATAAGAGTGTTCAGGTGATGATAAGAGTAGGGCAGTTGACTCCTAGGGCTAATTTAAATAAAAACTTGAGGACTAGGCTAGGAACAGATGGGCTGGCTGGTAGTAATTTTTGCATATAATATTAGTTGTGAGATGAGATCCACCATGAGATAAGATCAGAATGCACTTCTAGCATGATTGTGCCAGA
Source organism: Isoperla grammatica (assembly GCA_945910005.1). Classification (NCBI taxonomy): domain Eukaryota; kingdom Metazoa; phylum Arthropoda; class Insecta; order Plecoptera; family Perlodidae; genus Isoperla; species Isoperla grammatica. The sequence goes on from OX246737.1 coordinate 104,545,606, forward strand.
AGAGTGCAGCAATGTTGGGGCTTCTTTATCAACGATGCAATCATTATACAATGACTTACGCAATCCTCTATTGATTGATTGATTGATTAATGGGGCTTAACGTCTCATATTTATGCAACGATGGCTAATCGAGACGATGAGCGGGTGATAATGAAGATGAGAAAGATGATAATGAAGAATAAAGCCACATCCGAACCAGATCCATTGTACGTGGCGTGGGTCGTCATATGGGAGTCCAGTAAGGGAGGGTAGGGCCAAGTGGGAGGAGAAATATTCAATGGGACAGTGGGAGAGACGGGACAGGGTCTTCTTTCGTCGCCTCTTACGACTAGCAGAGTCACTCTGGGCCTATTTAACACAACACCACAAATAAACCTACCTCCATTTCCTGGGTGTGTAGATGAGGGAGGTAATGGTTTTGCCCATAACTTGCTAGGTAAGTCTTACTTAATATATTTCAGAACTCTGAATAATATTTTTTTACACTTGCACTTGAACAAAACTTTTTTTATGTGTGAAATTGTATAAATATATCATTATGAGTTATCACTCCTAAGTGCTTATTGGTTTATTTTCAGGCAATACTAGATGTGGCAGTATTACCAGTATATCTTCCCCCAACCCATTATCACCAGCTCCGAAGCAAAAGAAAAAAACACGGCATAATAGTCCTGACAAAAGCGAGAATATTTCTTCACAAATGTAATCTCCAAATCCTCAAAACACTACACAGCTCAAGAGCCGTAGTAGAAGTGGGAGTACTTCCCGCCATGTGATAAACATGTCTCCATGCGACGTGTAACCTCGCAACAGCCGAGCCGTAGCAGAAGTGGGAGTACTTCCCGCCATGTGATAAACATGTCTCCAATGCGACGTGTAACCTCGCAACAGCCGAGCCGTAGCAGAAGTGGGAGTACTTCCCGCCATGTGATAAACATGTCTCCAATGCGACGTGTAACCTCGCAACAGCCGAGCCGTAGCAGTAGTGGGAGTACTTCCCGCCATGTGATAAACATGTCTCCAATGCGACGTGTAACCTCGCAACAGCCGAGCCGTAGCAGAAGTGGGAGTACTTCCCGCCATGTGATAAACATGTCTCCATGCGACGTGTAACCTCGCAACAGCCGAGCCGTGGCAGAAGTGGGAGTACTTCCCGCCATGTGATAAACATGTCTCCAATGCGACGTGTAACCTCGCAACAGCCGAGCCGTAGCAGAAGTGGGAGTACTTCTCGCCATGTCTGAGATCTTAAAATGCGTTTCTTGCAGACATAACAGAGTGGGATTGTGCCTTGAGACTAGTAGCTTTATCTCCTCTAATCTTGTAAAATACCCTCTTACGTTCCACTGTATAAAAACATCCATATTTAAGTTCTTGTTGATAAAAAGTTAAAACTTAAGATTGTCTTGGTTTCTTTAAGAATTCTGCTACCCTAGAGGTAGCAGGGGTGAGAGGAGTAGTGTCCATCTCCTCTTCACTCTCTTCCTCTTCGCCGGAGAAGGATTCCGAATGGCCAAACGATTGGTCAAAGGGGATATTAGAGATCCAAGAAGAATTGTCGAAGCCATTCGACACTTCGAGGACAAAAAGAACAAACATAAGAAAGCAGCAGCGAAAGAAGCCACAACATAAATCACTAATAATCTGGTAACTGATGCGTACAACAATGCAACAGCTAAATACGTACAATAATTTTTCATAGGAATCCCCGAGTGCACACTGCACACAAGCTTTACCATATACCACTCTTCCGAGAAAAAGGTGTGTTACCGTGTTACGACGTGTTTGAAATGAGGCCAAAAAGTATAGCCCAAAAGTATAGGGTGAGTATTAGTTCTGCACCGTACTTCTCGCTGCTATGTGATTTGTGGCTAGGCGAGGCTGAGGAGAGGCCATGACTACTGTGCGTTTGACCATTAGTCCTTGAGCAATATAAAGACCTAGGCCCTTTGTTTCATGTCAATTGTTTGTGAACTGTCAATGTCCGATGTCAAATGTTTCAATGTTTTGACTTCGATGAGGTACGCATGCACACAGTTGCTAACACCCATGCAGCACTGTGTAGGCAGGTTAATGATTAACGGTGACGCCAAGACTTAATCACGTTTCTTATTGGGAAGATTTTCACTATTTATCCATTAGACAATAGATGGGCTGGATGGGTTTATAATAGGAATATACTGGACTCAGTTATTTTTATTATTTCCAGGGTTTGAAAACTCCACAATCTGGGGTATCCACGGAAGGGGACACCCTTACGGCCACCAATTGGCCGTTCTATGAAGGGATAGATGCCATCATGAGTGCCAAGCACACTGTCAACCCTCCCTTCATAATAGATTCGACCGAGGCCTCCTTGTCACATTCGTCAACATCATTGTCTTCACATACAATATCTAATCCTTCAGCTTCATCTTCTCCTGACTGTGCTAGCTTTATCTTCTTGGATAGCATCTCCCCATCACCAAGCCCGAGTCCTCCGGCATTCACATCCATAGTGCGCCCATCCTTACACACAAGCCAATACTTGCCCAAGCGTCGTGACAGCTTGGAAAGTGCTATATCGACACCTGTCCTGTCCGTGTTTTTAGTCCGTGCGCACGCAAATCCACATCAAGCTTCTCAGCCGCGGCTGCTCTTCTGTTCAAACGACCCCCAAAAATAAGAAGCAGAAGAGACAGTCGCCTGACGAGTGGCTCGAGTATTAGAAAGCACAGGATGAAAAAGAGTTGGAAGTGACCAAAGATATCCGAGACATTCTTAAAAATTATTTTGATAGCAAACAGGGAAAACAATAAATTGATTGATTAATGGGGCTTAACGTCTCATATTTATGCAACGATGGCTAATCGAGACGATGAGCGGGTGATAATGAAGATGAGAAAGATGATAATGAAGAGTAAAGCCACATCCGAATCAGATCCATTGTACGTCGCGTGAGTCGTCATACGGGAGTCCAGCAAGGGAGGGCAGGGCCAAGTGGGAGGAGAAATATTCAATGGGACAGTGGGGGGGAAAGGGGATTGGGGTGTGGACTGCACTTCGTCTGACTTCTCCTCCTTGACCAGTCCGGCTTGGGTGGCCCTACCAGAAGCATACGCTTCCGCCGGCATAGCTCTCGGGATCAACAAAGCACGCAAACCTGCCCACCACGATAAGGTGGCAGTCCCTGGGCAGGAAAACAATAAATACAATGTAGGCCTATTGGTAGATTAAATTTAGTCAATTTATCTTAATTCACTTTCACATTTAATATAATACTACAATACAACATACAGTACATTCATTTATTATTGTAACATTTGACCAGCACGGCAATATGTTGAGGAGAAGTGGCAAGTTACCATGTATGAGTTCCAACAACGGGTTCAGAAAAAATTATGTAATTGGATTAAAAAATAAATGTATGTTAACGGTAGATACCGTTTAACTAAGAGTTCAAAGTAAACGTTTATGCATGTTGGTCATTATTTTGATTTCTATAAGCAATATGGAGGTTCAGTAGTAGATCCCTGAAGCCTGCGGCATTTGCCTCGTCACGTTCCAGTCGTCGCTCTCGATGACGGTTTTCAACATCCGCACCCAAGGCTTCCCCTGCCGACATGCATATATTGTGCAATACTGCACATGCACCTAGGACTTGCACACCGGTTTCCAATGATACTTCAAGGGCCTTGGTGTAAATTGACCGCCATCGGTTTTTCATGAGGCCAAATGCTCTCTCAACAATGCATCTTCCTCTACTCAGATGGAAATTGAAGTCCCTTTTGTCAGGATTAAGTGGCTCCTTGTAAGGAGGTATTAGGGTTATGGGATGCATAATGCACGCATAACCTTTACCCCCGAGAATGAAATAACCTTGTTGTGGATATAATCCTCTCTGAAAAGGTTAAACTGTTGCTCTAAAAGACTCCGTGATAAGTGGTCTAGAGAAGTTTGTTTGCAAACTGTACTGTCCATTCACTAAACTGAGATCAGTGTCTGACCTTCGATGGCGCATGTTTCACAAAAAGTCTTGCCGAGCACCCACCAAAAGCTTCCACGCAGCAAAGCCGCATATCTCCAAGCCATACTACGTGTTCACCATCAATGCTGGGTGTGGCATAATAACCAGGTTGCCAACCCGTTCAACTTATTACCCGAAGACTACGGATGGCTGCTTGAGAGCAACGAGTATGTGGCAGTCATGACAACCCTCGAACCTGCACCGGCTGCCGTCATTCAACTAGTTAAGTGCAACTGCTTAAAATCAAGGCGTGCGTCAACATGCAGCTGCAAAGCAAATAACATGAGGTGCACCGAGCTTTGTGGCTGCTCTACTGAAGACGAGGAACAAGAGTGCTTGAATAACGACAACACGGGAGATGAGGATGAAGACGATGATGAGGAAGATGAAGAGAACTTCTAGCAATAGTGAGTTTTACTAATCAGTCTATGAATAGTAACTATTAAACGATAATAATAATTATTATTATTGTTAAACAACAGATATCCATGGGTATGTTAAGATGATTACGATTATTAGGTCCTTCACAGTGATACAATTATAACTCCGAAATAGTAATAAATAGATATTACGATGAGGGATGCCCTGCATTTCATATACACATCTAATTATTATTATTTGTTAGCAATATCTTCATTAAATATTACATGATTACCCTATTGGTACATATCAATCGATTTGTATTTAAATTTTCTATAATATTTTCTTCTTGATATTTTCTGTGATATGAACCGTTCAAACGTGTATATGACGTCACGACGCTCCTGGCGCCCTCTGCAGCCCGCCAGAATGTGGCAGATAGGTTATAAATTCTCGTCTAGTATGACATCATAAAATTGTCCTCTTGATATTTTCTGTGACATAAACCGTTCAATATATTGATTAATGGGGCTTAACGTCTCATATTTGTGCAACAACGGCTAATCGAGACAATGAGCGGGTGATAATGAAGATGAGAAAGATGATGATGAAGAATAAAGCCACATCCGAATCAGATCCATTGTACGTCGCGTGGGTCGTCATACGGGAGTCCCGCAAGGGAGGGCAGGGCCAAGTTGGAGGAGATATATTCAGTAAGACAGTGGGGGAGAAAGGGACAGGGTCTCCTTCCGTCGCCTCTTACGACTAGCAGAGTCACTCTGGGCCTATTCTTTCCCGGGCCCAGACGGGCTATAAACCGTTCAAAAGTTATTAATTAAAACGTGTCTATGACGTCACGACGCTCCTGGCGCCCTCTGGAGCGTGCCAGGATCTGCCAGTTAGGTGCAAAATACTCGTATAGTATGCCGTAACAGAATACCGTTTACCGCAATACTCTTTCACGAAAGGCGCACCAGAACTTAAATGTTACCTTTTGCTCTTCTACTACAATGCCTAGTAATATATAAACAAGATTTATACAACTTGTACATACCACTCTCTGTTCAACTTGTCTCCTTAATGCCATCATTATTCTTCTAAGACGTTTTCGCCTTTGTTTTAATCGTAAAAGAGTATACGTAGCCACAAAGACCATAATGTCGTCATCGTCATCCATAATATCGAGCAAATAATGTAATTGTAAGGTTATGTCATTGGATTTAAAGGTTATGTATTACCACACCTAGTTGTCACAACAACAACCAGCAGGGTCACAGCTTCCTAAAATCTTAAAATATGCAACTGTCCATTCACACTGGGCATTAAGTTAGATTTTCCTCCAACAGGTGTCGCTACCATCTGGTCATCATGTCCAAAGCTCTAGTGATTAGCATTTAGCAGTTAATTTAGTTCCCGAAAATAGTTGACTAACATTTTAGTCCATAGTTGGAGCTTTGAGATACTGCCTCAGTCATCTCATGATTAAGTAGAAGAAAGAATTGTATTTGAAGAAGAATACTTTGACCTTAAAGCACGCATCCAGGACTATTTGACTCCTCATGCGACTCCTCAAAGCCCTCATTCAAATTCTGCTCTTTCAGGACACTTATTCTGTAACTATGTGGTAGTTGTCATCTCACTGCGCTGTGACAAGTTGTCATTTCACGTGAAGTGACAACATGCAAGAAAGCTATTCCGTACGCCAAGTGAGAAGTCGACTTGTCACGACCACAGGTTTTCGGATAAACTTCAAGGCGACTGAGCCAGCGTAGTACGTCAAGTATTTCAACCAATCAGAAGTTAGCCATTTACAGGTAATTTTAATGGCGGATAGTTTTGTTTGTTGACAGTTCACCATTAAAGTATTATTATTACAAAATGAGCAAAAATATTAGAGTAGACGACTCGCAAAAAAAAAATGATACTAGACTTTATATCGCCTTACCCCGATTTTCCTGCGGGCCGTCTGCTGGGCCCTTTAGGCAAACAGAAAGAGTCGGAAATGTGAGAGAGACTAACCTCAATGCTGAATTCAGCTGGAGTTGGGGCCACCAAGACTGTTGACAAGTGGATGTAAGTAAGTATAGTAAAAATAATAATTAAATCAATATCAAAACGTTGTGGTACTGTAGGCCTTCTTGTTCCGAGGCCTTACTTCGTGTGCCTTGACATAGGGGCTAGGCCTAGTCAACCTTAACCTACAAACGGTAGGGTCTAGCCTAGGCATATCTAATAAGATTGATATTGCTTAGGCCTAGGACCTACCCCTTACGTAGGACCTAGGCCTAGTACTAGGGCTTAGCCTTAAAACAAAAAGTAGGCTTCGGTTCCCTGTTTACATAGGCAATGATCCAAAATAAATTGTCATAGACCCAACCTGTTATGTTTTAATTGCAGACATGGAGCGATTGGAAACTTAATGTGAAAGGCCAAGCGTCTGAAATCCGCGTATATTAAGGCGGGAGAGGGGGATGGGGGGGGGGGGGGGACAGAAAATGCCCTAAGAAATTGTCGGACCTCGAGATACGATTGCTCGAGTTTATTGGTTGGTCCGCGGTGTATGGTCTAAGCAATGTTGAGGAAGCCGGCCTAGGAGGAGTAGCAGCTGCTGGTCCTGCTACAGTAAGCCAAGGCATGGGCTCACAGCAATCTTCAACAAACATAAACCCAACAAGCATAACCGAGGTCATATTCGACCTACAAGGCGAGTATGGCCTAGTAGAAATGGACAGTGCAGGCCTAGGCCTACATGCTGAGGAGGACCGTAATGGTGATGACACTGCCATCACACACATTGACATAGGTGAAACCCCAGTTTAGTCCAGTTCAGGTGCGCGGAAGCGGAAACGCACTAATCGTTCTGAAGGTAGGAAGTGAAAAATAAATCCTTTAATCACACCATCAGATACTTAATTCTCAAATAATTAGTGATACATAGGGTAGGCAGTCTCGTTGCAAGATTAGGCCTAAGTGCGTTATTGTCACAGTAATCAAAGTGCAGTTCTCATTTCATTTCACGTGACAAGTTGTCACATACCGTTACAGAATAAGGGTCCAGCTGCCACTCTGACAACTAATGCCATTAAACTTCCAACCATAGAATTGCCTACTTTCGTTCAATGGTTCCTACGAAGATTGGCAACAATATCGATTGATTGATTAATGGGGCTTAACGTCTCATATTTTTGCAACAATGGCTAATCGAGACGATGAGCGGGTGATAATGAAGATGAGAAATATGATGATGAAGAATAAAGCCACATCCGAATCTGATCCATTGTACGTTGCGTGGGTCGTCATACGGGAGTCAGGCAAGGGAGGGCAGGGCCAAGTGGGAGGAGAAATATTCAGTGGGACAGTAGGGGGGGGGGGGGGGGGGGAAGAGACAGGGTCTCCTTTTGTCGCCTCGTACGACTAGCAGAGTCACTCTGGGCCTATTCTACCCCGGGCCGAGACGGGTCTCCTTTCGTGGCCTCTTACGACTAGCAGAGTCACTCTGGGCCTATTCTTCCCCGGGCCCAGATCGTGCCGCCAGTGAAACTGGGACGGAATCGAGGTACCTGGGGAAGGTATGGTAAATGCAGTTGATTCTATGTCGAACAGTTGGACACCTAGATGGACAGTGGACACACCAGGAATAGTTACAAGCCCAAAGAAGAGATGCGGTAACAGGAACCGTGCTTGGGTGGCTTGATGATGGTTGCCGACCAACCCATGACGAAGTGTCGGGCACTGGACGGAACACCGTAAGTATGTGGGCTCAGTGGGAACGCTTTACTGTAAAAGATGGGGTCATATATAGGAAATGGGATACCAGGACGCTACCATACCGACTCCAGCTCGTCTTGCCACGAGAGTTAGTACCAGAAGTGCTGACGCAGTTGCACAATGCTGCCACTGGAGGACATTTGGGAGTGGGAAAAACGGCAGGTTAGGTACAAAGGTGGTTTTATTGGCCGGGGTGGCGTGGAGACGTAGAGGCTTGGTGCATACAATGTCACGATTGTGGTACTCGGAAAAACCCACCTACAGCTAGACGGGTACCCATGATGTGTCGTAGTGCAGGATTCCCCATGCACCGGGTAGATATTGACATTCTGGGTCCCCTCCCCGTTACTCAGTCCGGGAACAAGTATATTCTTGTGACCACCGACTATTTAACTAGATGGCCAGAAGCTTACCCATTGAAAGACATGGGGGCAAAGACGGTGGCCAAGACAATAGTGAACGAGTTCATCTGTTGGTACGGCGCCCCTGTGGAGATCCACACGGACCAAGGGAGACAGTTTGAATCGCGCCTTTTCTCTGAGATGTGCCTACTTCTCGACATACACAATACCCGGACAACGGGGTACCACCCCCAGTCCGATGGCCTCGTCTAACGATTTAACCGCACAGTGGCTAACATATAATGTCTAATGTGAACGTGTGAACGAGAGGAACAATGACTGGGACGACCACCTACCACAAGTCATGCTCGCGTATCGGTCGAGCATCCGTGAGACGACGAAGCGTACACCACACTTCCTGCTGTTCGGGAGAGAAGTGCGGCTACCGATAGACATCGTGTTCGGGCGACCTGAAAAGGATACGATGCTGGTGACGGAGTGGACGGAATATCTCCGAGATAAGTTGGAACGTGCTCACCAAACTGTGAGGGCACAACAATTGGCACAGCAGAAGGTGCAAAAAGATGTTTACGACCGGAAATGTGCAGGGGAGAGATTTGAGAAGGGAGAGACAGTAAGGCGGCACGGGCCGGCCATTAAACCTGGGCGTTCGTCCAAATTCCATCGCCCTTGGTTTGAATATTTGGGCTTAACGTCTCATATTTTTGCAACAAGGCTAATCGGGGCAATGAGTGGGTGATATATGAAGATGAAAAAGGGGGCTTTTTGGAGGAAAGGGGCCAATAGGAGGGCGGGGTGGAAAGGGGAAGGGGGAGGAAAGGGGATTGGGGTATGGACTGTACTTCGTCTGACTTCTCCTCCTCGACCAGTCCGGCTTGGGTGGCCCTACCAGAAGCATACGCTGCCGCCGGCATAGCTTTTGGGATCAACAAAGCACGCAAACCTGCCCACCACGATAAGGTGGCAGTCCCTGGGCAGGCTGAAATGTTAAGAATAAGTCGTAGCCTGGATGTTGATGTTGTGTGGGTGGGTTACAAACTTCTGCCTAAGACTGTCAATGGGTGAGGATGGAAGATGGAGGATGCTTGAAACAAGGCAATCCTACAGTAGGTCAGCTCACTATGTGATTATTCAAGTAACATTTAATTAGTTTTGCCATTTCCATATTTTAATTGTAGATTAAAAAACATATTCGTGGAAGTAGGCCTATGTCCACGCATTTCTTGTGATTATCTAGTGATTCCAAAGTGAAAACACTATGCCCTATAGTGTACGTGCGCTACCTTAATTCTGCGTCTTCTTCACAGCGCTTATTTACAGACTTATGGCATGTTTTGAAGTTCCTAGACTGTATCTATATGCATAACTGTTTTTGAGGTCCCTGAAGGTTTTTATATACGGAAACGTACCATTGTTATGAAGAAATATTATTTCTAACACAGTGAGAGGTTGTTATAAACAAGTTTCACTTACAACAAATATGTAGTAGGCCCTACATATGCAATTAAGATATGTATGTAAATTATGACGATATTTGGGTTTAACACAATGTAGGCTATTATGGCAGCAATCCTAACCAAGAAGAAATTACTATATATATTCCAACTTCAAATTAATATTTATTGGTATAGATTTTCAGCATTACTCAAACTATCAAAATGAAATGTGTATAAAGTTATTTCAGTAGGGTATAGCGAATCAGTTGCATCAATATGTATAGTCCCACCTACAAGGGGCCTGCTGCTAAAATCACTTATCTGGAGTAAGAAGTGCTGGAAACAAAAATCAGGTGTCAAGATATATGCACATGCGATGGTACCACTGGAACAGTGAGAAAAGTTGGAATATGGTTAGAATTGTTTTCTTGATTTTTGTTGTTGTGTAGAAAATGCAACTGTTGTTAGTGAAAAAGAGGTTAATCCAACTTTCTTTCTCTGTTCATAGTAATAATGAAAATTGTTGAACGTTTGTTGTGCTTGATTTGAAAAACTAGCCTATGGCTCTTAACCAAAGTTGTTTAGGTACTGCTTGTTGGTCAGTGAATTTTGTTAATGAAGTAAGTTGTGACCATTTGAACAAGTGTTTATGAATCGTCTCTCCCATTGTGCATGCAAGTTTGTTTTTTAAGGGCCAAACTACAGATTCATATCTTAGTTTCTTCGTCTTTTACACGACCCATTGTCTTTGTGTATGAAGTAAGAACTAGTTCATTTTTAGTTAGTTCATTTTTCACTAAGTTGTACGACGATCAATCGAGTTTTTAAACTTATTACTAATTAGTCATTAGTGATGACTGACTACTGACTAAGTGTAAAGAGTTGTGGAGAAAGAACAAATCTCATTATTTGATAATAACACATTTCTAACTTCTTGCTAGATATATTTTTTATTTTTAAATAGGATTAATTTTATATTTGTCTGTATGAAAACTTTGAGACTGAACTTTATGTGTTTGGTAAATCCAACTCGGAGAGACAGGTTCATGTGTTTCAACTTGGAATGCAGAGTATTAGTAGTACTTATACTACTAAACAGTTCCTAAAAATCTGTAAATACTGAGAGTTTGAGACTTTTGAAATAATCTAGTTAAATAACCTATACTAAGGTTGCCCATCCAAATCGATGTGAAATTTTTTAACATTGGCGACAAATAGAATTTGATGTTGAAACGGTGTTGGAATGTTCAAATTAAACAGTTTTAATGATTAAGGTACAGTATAAACACCTCTTAGGCATGCATATCAGCTAGACAATAACTATGTAAATGCATGTGGCTTGTAGCATAGCCTTGAATTTTAGACATGACAATATTAAACAGATATAAAATGATTTTTTTGTTTACAAACATTTTTAACCATTTGTGCATTGCTGGCCGCTTAAAATTATGAGAATTTATTTTGTGTTTGTATGTTTACATCCCACTATTAAATGATGCATCCTACGTTAGAAAGTTGAATAAGAACATCTCAAATTGATATTATCCAATCAAATGCAATATAGCATAGATACTCATGTCTACCATCTCCATTTCAGAATGTTAGTTTTAATTCACGTTTTATAGAATACGAACTACGAAGTGAAAAGCCTCAACTACAAACAATACTCTTAAGAAATATGCACCAAATTTAAATTTTTCATGGATAGTTATTGTCTCCAGTCGGCAGCTATCCATGGAACCTGAACAACTCTCTTTCAACGGACGGCCATACGAGCGGTACTCATCTGTAGTGGATATGACGAGACCAGCAATGAACCATCAGAGAGACAACTATCATGTGATTTTTGATCATACCCTACAAGCAGACATTGTAAATATGACTTCCGCTACTAGTAGAAATGGACTTTTTCAATCCTATTTATCCTCGAACTGGCCTGGACATGTGCAAATATATACGGATGGATCCAAGATAAAGCCAAAAGGCTCTGTTGGCTCTGCATTTGAAATCCCAGAGATCGAGTGAGTTAAACAATATCGGCTACCGAGTGAAGCATCAATCTATACAGCAGAAGCTGGGGCTATTCAATTAGCTCTGTCTTTCGTAGCACAAGTACTAATCGACCGGAACGATGTGATACCTACTGACTCTCTCAGTGTCCTAACATCTTTACAACCAGGGAATACGCAAGAATGATGATTGATTGATTAATGGGGCTTAACGTCTCATATTTATGCAACGATGGCTAATCGAGACGATGAGCGGGTGAGAATGAAGATGAGAAAGATGATGATGAAGAATAAAACCACATCCGAATCAGATCCATTGTACGTCGCGTGAGTCGTCATACGGGAGTCCAGCAAGGGAGGGCAGGGCCAAGTGGGAGGAGAAATATTCAATGGGACAGTGGGGGGGAAAGGGGATTGGGGTGTGGACTGCACTTCGTCTGACTTCTCCTCCTCGACCAGTCCGGCTTGGGTGGCCCTACCAGAAGCATACGCTTCCGCCGGTATAGCTCCAGGAATCATCAAAGCGCACAAACCTGCCCACCACGATAAGGTAGCAGTCCATGGGCAGGCAGGACCACTGGAAGAATGATATCCGGCTACATCGTCAATCCCAATACTCATCTATACAATTTGATTATTTGGGCTTAACGTCTCATATTTTTGCAACGAGGCTAATCGAGACAATGAGTGGGTGATATATGAAGATGAAATACGGGGCTGTTTGGAAAAAAAGGGCAAGTAGGAGGGAGCGTGAGGAAAGGGGAAAGGGGAGGAAAGGGGATTGGGGTGTGGACTGCACTTCGTCTGACTTCTCCTCCTCGACCAGTCCGGCTTGGGTGGCCCTACCAGAAGCATACGCTTCCGCCGGCATAGCTCTCGGGATCAACAAAGCACGCAAACCTGCCCACCACGATAAGGTGGCAGTCCCTGGGCAGGTCATCTATACAAACCTCCATAACACCAAAGCCTTGGTTTAATAGCATTGAAATCCCTAGAAGCTGGATTACGTCAATCATACAAATGAGGTTTGGACATTGCTGCATTGGACATCACCTTGGGAGCATTCACGTTAAATCATCTCCAACATGTGAATGCGGTCATGAGGACGAAACCCTTAACCACATGTTTTTTCAATGTCCTAAATAAGACCGCAGAAACGAACTGATCACAGGACTGGACCATATAAATTGCCTCAGGCCTTTCAACATCATGTCTCTTTTAGTTAACCCTAGAAAAGATGTGATAAAGATATATTTAAGTTTTTAAAAAGAGAATAACACCTATGTTTAGTACCGTAAAAGTGTGTGTGTGTAAGTAAATATGAAGCTGTCATTAATAAATCCTAAACACTACACATATTATCATTATTATTTGTGGTTTAAAGGCACAAAACATCTGGGTTATCAGTGCCTATTTTTCCTATTTAAATCTTGTTTATAAGGTTAATTGATTTTAGGAACTTTAAAATGTTGTCGGATTGATTGATTGATATTTGGGCTTAACGTCTCATATTTTGCAACCAGGCTAATCGAGACAATGAGTGATATATGAATATGAAATATGGTGCTGTTTGGATTGATTGATTAATGGGGCTTAACGTCTCATGTTTATGCAACTACGGCTAATCGAGACGATGAGCGGGTGATAATGAAGATGAGAAAGATGATGATGAAGAATAAAGCCACATCCGAATCAGAGCCATTGCACGTCGCGTGGGTCGTCATAAGGGGAGTCCAGCAAGGGAGGGCAGGGCCAAGTGGGAGGAGAAATATTCAGTGGGACAGTGGGGAGGAAAGGGACAGGGTCTCCTTCCGTCGCCTCTTACGACTAGCAGAGTCACTCTGGGCCTATTCTACCCCGGGCTGAGACGGGTCGGTGCTGTTTGGAGGAAAGGGGCAACTAGGAGGGCGCGGGAGGAAAGGGGAAAAGGGAGGAAAGGGGATTGGGGTGTGAACTGCACTTCGTCTGACTTCTCGTCCTCGAACAGTCCGAATACGGTTCCGTCAGTTTTATCTGGCAGGTTTTCTATTAGTGTGGATCCTAACACTACACACAATCATGCATGACGCAATGTTGACTAAAATACTTGTAGTAGAGTAGCAATAGGATAGGTAAAAGGGTTATTACCATATTAATCTAATATAAGACAACACCTTTCCTACTGTTATCGGAGATTCTTAACACATATGAATGAAATTGTACCTGTAGATACCCTCTAATATTAAGTAACCTTATTATCGTTAACGTTATTTCCTCCTACAACCACAATAAGTATAAGGGGAAGAGATGGGTTAGTGGTTTAAGTGTGTATTAAGTAGATTAGCTAACACATTTTCGTATGTATTGCTCATGTCTAGAACTCCTGGATCGAGGCATTGGACCGTGGTGTAGTGTATTGATAAACCTGTAAACTTGTATGTTGGCAGTATTGTGTAACATGTGTGAAGTAATTCAATAAAGATGGCAGCTAGTAGCTAAACCTGTGGACTGAGCTCGTGTGGTATATTACATTGGCGACGAGGATAAAGTGATTAAATTCGGGAAAAAGTGATTCGATTCGTTGTTTCAATTCGTGTTTCAATACGTGCCATGGATTCTGAGAACACTAATATCAAGCCTTTTGTGCCGGGCATGGACCAAACCAGCACATCCCAACGGTGGGATCGCTGGCTCCGCGCATTTGAGCTGTACGTAACCGCAAAGGAGATAACAGCGGTACCCCGACAAAAAGCTCTGCTTCTGCACTTAGCAGGGACTGCAGTGCAAGACATTTGGTTTTCACTACCGCCGACGAGCAGAACAGTGGCCGCGGGTGAATGCGAATACGAGAAATGCAAGTCAGTGTTGGACGAACAGTTCAAGCCGCAAACGTGCTTCGCGCATCAACGCCAAGTTTTTCGCGGAATGGCACAAAGTGAAGAAACTGTTGCTCAGTTTATTACACGTCTCAGGAGCCAGTGCGGGTGTTGCAACTTCGGACCTAATGAGGACGACAATATATTGGACCAGTTGAGAGAGAAATGCAGTTAAGCCGAAGTAAAAAAGGTCTTCATCAAAGAGGGGGACACGAAAATTCTCCTGATCACACAAGTGCAATGTATAAATACAGTAAGCGCTCGAGTGAATTGAGACGGATCGACACGGAAATAGTGAAACAACTTGAAACCGAGAGACAATATTGGAGGGACGTATTAAAAAGGGTGGTTGCCACTGTTAAATTCCTATCACCTCAGGGAAAAAATGAAGGCAATTATGTCAGCTGTTTAGAATATCTAGCTGAATTTGACCCATTCCTTAAAACTCACATAAAAAAAATATGCAAACCGTGGGCAAGATATTGTTAGCTACTTGTCAAATACTATCTGCGACGAGTTCATAACAATAATGGGTGAAGGCTTAAGGGATCAGTTTATCAGCGAAGTGAAAGAAGCAACATACTTTTCCCTAATTGTCGACTCCACACCTGATGTAAGCCATGTAGACCAGCTTACCATTGTCTTAAGGTATGTCCTTCCTGATGGAATTGTAAAAGAACGTTTTTTCTCCTTTGTCGATATTCATTCACACACTGCAGAAAGTTTAGAGGAAGTGGTATTACAAACACTGTACAAATGGGGAATTGATGTAAGAAAATGCCGGGGGCAGAGTTATGATAACGCATCTAACATGTCGGGGAGATACTCAGGTTTGCAGGCAAGAATTAAGGCTCACAGTCCCAGTGCTGCATATATTCCCTGCTCCAGTCATAGTTTAAACTTAGTGGGGAATGCAGCAGCAGAATCCTCAATTGCTGCAAGTTCATATTTTGACTTAGTTCAAAATACATACGTGTGGTTTTCTGCATCAACGCACAGGTGGGATGTTCTTCTCTCACATCTTCATGGAAATGCATCTACAGTTAAGAAGGTGTCGGATACAAAATGGTCGGCCCGGGCTGATACAGTTTTCACCTTGAAACAAAGCTATAAAGAGATACAGGATGCGTTGGTCCAAATAGATAATGATCCCAATCAAAAGGCTGCAGCTAGAGAAGAGGCTAAATCTCTGGCTAAAAAAATGGACTCCTACGAAATCGCTCTCATGACAATGTTAAGGAATAAACTTCTGCAACGCACAAACGCAACAAGCAAGTCTCTGCAAAATCCAGGCCTGAGTTTGTCAACCGGCGTGGGGCTTCTACAATCACTGAGAGATTTTGTACGAGAGGAACTACGAGCCGCCTTTCCGCAAATTGAACTGGAGGCCGAGGAGCTAGTTGAGGAACACACATACCACGACAAACAGCGACGAAGGAAGAAACGCAACGTGTTCTTTGATGAAAGCACTGAAAACGAAGTTGTTTTGTCTGGTAGGGAACGTTTTATTGTTAACACTCTTAACACCGTTTGCGACAAGTTGGTCGTAGAACTAAATCAAAGAATTGAGGCCTAGGCAGGTGTTAACAGCAAGTTTGGTTTCTTTTTTGCGAGTAGCTATTTATCTGAAGAAGAAGAACAAATACACTCAATGATCACAAAGCTCCCTCTGATATGTACCAGTTTCTACTTCGTGAATTGCAGTCGACTTTCCCAAATGTGGAAACAATCTTACGTATCTATTTAACGATTCCTGTTAGTAACGCATCGGGAGAACGCTCTTTTTCAACACTAAAGAGAGTTAAAAACTATTTGAGAAACTCGATGGGGCAAGAGCGACTTGAGAATCTTGCAATACTTTGCATCGAGTCGACAGAGACAAAACTTTGTAACTTCGATAAACAAATTGATATCTTCGCCAATGCAAAATGTAGAAAAAAGCCGTTGTGAGGTAAGTTCATAACACAGTAAATATATTTGTTTAGACGTAGAGTTGAAATTGAATAACATGGGCCCAAAATTTCCCAGCGCCTAAAGGGCCCCAAATAACGTGAACGGCGCGTTCACGTTTATTCGGTTGATGAAGAATGATTTGAGGGAGAACATTTCTGTTAAACTGGGGTTTTCTGATGACGAGTGTCAGTAGAAAATGAAATCTTTAGGTATGTTCGATCTGTTCGATCTGACCCAGTCTCAGTAATATGTTGTAGGATGTGTCATAATTACAGATTGATTGATTGATTAATGGGGCTTAACGTCTCATATTTATGCAACGATGGCTAATCGAGACAATGAGCGGGTGATAATGAAGATGAGAAAGATGATAATGAAGAATAAAGCCACATCCGAATCAGATCCATTGTACGTCGCGTGAGTCGTCATACGGGAGTCCAGCAAGGGAGGGCAGGGCCAAGTGGGAGGAGAAATATTCAATGGGACAGTGGGGTAAAAGGGGATTGGGGTGTGGACTGAACTTCGTCTGACTTCTCCTCCTCGACCAGTCCGGCTTGGGTGACCCTACCTGAAGCATACGCTTCCGCCGGCATAGCTCTCGGGATCAACAAAGCACGCAAACTTGCCCACCACGATAAGGTGGCAGTCCCTGGGCAGGCCTGTGAAATGTGTTTTTTTTTTTTTTTTTTTAACAGAAACACAATTTATTAAATCATAAACAAACAAGGTACATATAATCTTCATAAAATTTCCTAAGTAGTAACTTTTAACATTTTAACATAAAATAAAGACAGAAACATAAAGGTTGGCAATTCGGCAAGAAAAAATACATATATAAGATGAGGAAAAAAAGTTGAAAAAAAAACCTCTTCGGAAGAGAGTAAGACGTGACTTAATTAAATTAATGAACACACATAGTTATAGCAGGTTGGCGACAAATAGAATTTGATGTTGAAACGGTGTTTGAATGTTCAAATTAAACAATTTTAATGATTAAGGTACAGTATAACAACTCTTAGGCATGCATATCAGCTAGACCATAACTATGTAAATGCATGTGGCTTGTAGCATAGCCTTGCATTTTAGACATGACAATATTAACCAGATATAAAATGAGTTTTTTTTGTTCACAACATTTTTGACCATTAGTTCATTGCTGGCCGCTTAAAATTATGAGAATTAATTTTGTGTTTGTATGTTTATATCCCACTGTTAAATGATGCATCCTACGTTAGAAAGTTGAATAAGAATATCTCAAATTGATATTATCCAATCAAAATGCAATATAGCATAGATACTCATGTCTACCATCTCCATTTCAGGATGTTAGTTCACGTTTTATAGAATACGAACTACGAAGTGAAACGCCTCAACTACAAACGATACTCTTAATAAAAATATGCACCAAATTTAAATTTTTCATGGATAGTTATTGTCTGCAACATAATTTTAATACTTAATGAACGTTTTGATGGACAACCTTACATAATACGAAAAGAGCTGAGGTATGCCAAGCTCATGGGTTGCGATACCTTTGGTGATAGTGTGGTGCCATATTGTTCGTATTTTTACTTTTAGATAAATATTCCATATTCATAAAGAGGAACCTGTACCTATAGTAACAGTGTGGTGCCATACTTTTTGTATTTTTACTACGTATTACATAGATAAATATTCCATGTAAATGAAGAGGAACAGTATTTTAGAACTTGAAGGTATATTTATATAAACCAATGTGTATTGGTCAGTAAAGCAGTAGTAGTAAGAAGTAACATGAGTAGTAGTAGTAGTCAACGAACAGATTGAGACGATGTTACAGGACGGAATAATAGAGCGGGCGCAAACTCAGTTCATTAACCCGTTAGTGACAGTAATAAAAAAGACAAAACCGTGCGACTTTGTATCGATGCGCGACTTCTCAACTCGAAAATGGTTAGAGATCACGAACGCACGAAAGACCCCGAAGAAGTGCTTAAACGACTCAAGGAAATTAAATATATGACAACAATTGATCTAACGAGCTAGTACCATCAGGTGCTGTTAAGATACAAGGACAGACAGTACACCGGGTTTTTACACGACTCTAAAATAATCTCACGTGTTCAGAGTCTCGCCTTTTGGCATATCTAACGCAGTCGCAGGACTCACGAGGTGTATCAAAAAAGTTTTGGGACCCGACGTACTACAATTCACGACGCCCTACGTAGACGATTTGCTTGTTACGTCCGAGACTTGGGAAGAACATATTGACACCTAAACATACTGTTCAGTAGACTAAGGGCAGCACGGCTTACGGTAAACTTCAAAAAGTCACAGTTTTGTAGAGATAGGATTCTTTTCCTAGGTCATATCCTCACCACAGACGGCATTTTAACCGACCCTGAAAAAACCGCTTCAATTCAAAACTTTCCAACTCCTAGAAAACATTAAACATTTGCGATCATTCCTGGGCCTCTGTAACTTCTACCGCAGGTTTTGTGACCAGTACTCTGACGTTGTGACACCCCTGGTCAAGCTGTTGAAGTCCAACACAAGGTGGGTGTGGGGCACGGAACAAGGGGACGTGTTCGCACGGACAAAAGAAATGTTTCTAAGAAACGTCATGCTACGACATCCACTGACGAACACGCTTTACTATGTTCAAGCGGACAGCTCCGGCCATGATGTAGGGGCGCAATTGTTCCAGCTAGATAGTAAGGGAGAGAAACGGGTAATTGCTTTCACAAGCAAGTTACTGACCGACGCACAAAGGAGATACACGACGACCGAACGCGAAGCATACGCCATTGTATTCGCTCTGCAAAAGTGGTGCGTTTACCTGTTAGGCTCACTGGTGCCGGTGTAACGATACACTATTACTCCGATACAAGAGTACTCGCAGTAGTAATATATTAAAACATGATTACTCACCCAGTAAAAATATATCGAAATAAGAGTACTCTATCTGAAATATTAAAACTCACCCTATTAACACAAGAAAATACCAACCGAGACGTGAGGGAGTAAAAGTATTACATGCACATGATTAAAATATTCTTACTCAACTAAAGGGGAGTAAAAATATTGAATTAAACAAGTGCAATACTATTACTCTACCTGCTAGCAAGGTAAATGAAATACCGTGTAATTGAACCAAGGTTCATTGCGAAAATGTAGAAATAGACACTTTCTACAAAATATACAAGATGCTAAAGGGAGTAATGATATTGAATTCTCAACGTAAAATACTATTACTCTACCTGCTAACAAGGTAAATTACCTACCGTAAATTGCAATAAGGTTCATCGCGATAATGTAAGAAAAGATACTTTCTATATGAGACCTTCCATACTGAAGGGAGAAATAATATTGAATGAGGGACACGATACTATTACTCTACCTGCAAACAAGGTAAATGACATACCGTGACATTGCAACAAGGTTTATCGCGAAAATGTAGGAATAGATACTTTCTACATGAGACCCTCCATGCTGAAGGGAGTAATAATATTGAATGAGGGACACGATACTATTACTCTACCTGCTAGCAAGGTAAATGACAAACAGTCTCATTGCAACAAAGATTATAGCGAAAATGTAGGAATAGATACTTTCTACATGAGACCCTCCCTGCTGAAGGGAGTAATAATATTAAATGAGGGCCACGAAATACTATTACTCTACCTTCTATCAAGGTAAATGACATACCGTGTCATTGCAACAAGGATTATCGCGATAATGAGGGAAAAAATACTTTCTACATGAGACCCTCCCTGCTGAAGGGAGTAATAATATTGAATGAGGGACACGAAACACTATTACTCTACCTTCTATCAAGGTAAAGGACATACAGTGTCATTGCAACAAGGATTATCGCGATAATGAGGGAATAAATACTTTCTACATGAGACCTTCCATTATTAAGGGAGTAATAATATTGAATGAGGGACACGATACTATTACTCTACCTGCAAACAAGGTAAATTACATACCGTGTCATTGCAACAAGATTTATCGCGAAAATGTAGGAAAAGATACTTTCTACATGAGACCCTCCATTATGAAGGGAGTAATAATATTGAATTAGGGAAACAATACTATTACTCTACCTGCTAGCAAGGTAAATTACATACCGTGAATTGCAACAAGGTTTATAACGATAATGTAAGAAAATATACTTTCTACATGAGACCCTCCATGCTGAAGGGAGTAATAATATTGAATGAGGGAAACAATACTATTACTCTACCTGCTAGCAAGGTAAATGACAAACAGTCTCATTGCAACAAAGATTATCGCGAAAATGTAGGAATAGATACTTTCTACATGAGACCCTCCATTATGAAGGGAGTAATAATATTGAATGAGGGACACGAAATACTATTACTCTACCTTCTATCAAGGTAAATGACATACAGTGTCATTGCAACAAGGATTATCGCGACAATGAGGGAATAAATACTTTCTACATGAGACCCTCCCTGCTAAAGGGAGTAAAAATATATTAAATGAGACACACGAAATACTATTACTCTACCTGCTAACAAGGTAAATGACATACAGTGTCATTACAACAAGGATTAATGTGATAATGTAGGAATAAAACTTTCTACATGAGACCCTCTTGCTGAAGGGAGTAATAATATTGAATGAGGGACAAGAAATACTATTACTCTACCTGCTAGCAAGGTAAATGACATACAGTGTCATTGCAACAAGGATTATCGCTAGAATGTAGGAATAAACACTTTCTACGTGAGACCCTCCATGCTGAAGAGAGTAATGATATTGAATGAGGGACACGTAATACTATTACTCTACCTGCTAGCAAAGGTTAATGACATACAGTGTCATTGCAACAAGGATTTTTGCTTAAATGTAGGAATAGATACTTTCTACATGAGGCCCTCCATGCTGAAGGGAGTAATGATATTGAATTCTCCACGTGATATACTATTACTCTATCTGGTAACAAGGTAAATGACATACTCTGTCATTGCAACAAGGATTATCGCTAAAATGTAGGAATACATAGTTTCTACATGAGACCTTCCATGCTGAAGGGAGTAATGATATTGAATGAGGGACACGTAATACTATTACTCTACCTGCTAGCAAAGGTTAATGACATACAGTGTCATTGCAACAAGGATTTTTGCTAAAATGTAGGAATAGATACTTTCTACATGAGGCCCTCCATGCTGAAGGGCGTAATGATATTGAATTCTCCACGTGATATACTATTACTCTATCTGGTAACAAGGTAAATGACATACTCTGTCATTGCAACAAGAATTATCGCTAAAATGTAGGAATACATAGTTTCTACGTGAGACCTTCCATGCTGAAGGGAGTAATGATATTGAATTCTTCACGTGAAATACTATTACTCTATCTGGTAACAAGGTAAATGACATACTCGGTCATTGCAACAAGGTCAATCGCTACAATGTAGAAATAGATACCTTCGACAGCAAGTAGAGTAATAGTATTTCGTGTCCCTCATTCAATATTACTACTCCCATCAGCATGGAGGGTCTCATGTAGTAATATCTTTTCCTACATTTTAGCGATGAACCTTGTTGCAATGACACGGTATGTGAATAACCTTGCTAGCAGGTAGAGTCACAGTATTTCGTGTTCCTCATTCAATATTATTACTCCCTTCAGCATGGAGAGTTTTATGTAGAAATATCTATGCCTACATTTTCTCGATAAAGGTTGTTGCAATTCACGGTATGTAATTTACCTTGTTAGCACTTAGCAGGTAGAGTAATATTGGTTATAGTATTTCGTGTCTCTCATTCAATGTTATTACTCCCTTCAGCATGGAGGGTCTCATGTAGAAAGTATGAATTCCCTCATTATCGCGATATTCCTTGTTGCAATGACACTGTATGTGATTTACCTTGCTAGCAGGTAGAGTAATAGTATTTCGTGTCTCTCATTCAATATTATTACTCCCTTCATAATGGAGGGTCTCATGTAGAAAGTATTAATTCCCTCATTATCACGATATTCCTTGTTGCAATGACACTGTATGTGATTTACCTTGCTAGCAGGTAGAGTAATAGTATTTCGTGTCTCTCATTCAATATTATTACCCCCTTCAGCATGGAGGGTCTCATGTAGAAAGTATTTATTCCCTCATTATCGCGATATTCCTTGTTGCAATGACACTGGATGTGATTTACCTTGCTAGCAGGTAGAGTAATAGTATTTCGTGCCCCTCATTCAATATTATTACTCCCTTCAGCATGGAGGGTCGCATGTAGAAAGTTTGTATTCCTACATTTTAGCGATAATCCTTGTTGAAATGACACTGTATGTCATTTACCTTGATAGCAGGTAGAGTAATAGTATTTCATGTCCCTCATTCAATATTATTACTCCCTTCAGCATGGAGGGTCTTATGTCGGAAGTATCTATTGTTGCAATGACAGGTTATGTCATTTACCTTGATAGAAGGTAGAGTAATAGTATTTTACGTGGAGAATTCTATATCATTACTCCCTTCAGCACAGAGGGTTTCATGTAGAAATATCTATTTCTACATTTTCGCGATGAACCTTGTTGCAATTGACGGTATGTAATTAACCTTGTAAGCTGGTAGAGTAATAGTATTTCGTGTCCTTCATTCAATATTATTACTCTCTTTAGCTTCGGAGTTTTTTTTAGAAAGCATATAAATAGAGTAATATTATTTCACGTGTTACATCCTATTACTCCCTTTAGCATTGAGTAATAGTAATTTACATTTTGCAGTCAATATTTTTACTCCCTTTTGCATTCGCTTGTATTTTAGTTGAGTATTGATATTTCACGTAGAGTAATATCATTTCAATATACCTTTACTCTGTGAGTACTGTTATTGCGATACATGTCTACTCCCAGTTCTCTTGTATCGCAATACTATTACTCTAGAGTAATCGCATAGGGGAGTAGTCGAGTAGCGTCACACCGGCCTCACAGACTAAAAGTCACTCTCTTTTCTGATGAAATGCCGGCTAACAAGCAGCAGGCTAACCCGCTGGATTCATTTAATTCAACAATACGATATTACTATACAATACTGTAAGGGTAGCGACAATGTGGTGGCGGACAGCCTATTACGTTACCCGGGAAATGACGACATAGAGCACTGCGATACAGATAGTAACGTCACTACAACACGCACAAGATGATTGATTAATGGGGCTTAACGTCTCATATTTATGCAACGATGGCTAATCGAGACGATGAGCGGGTGATAATGAAGATGAGAAAGATGATAATGAAGAATAAAGCCACATCCGAATCAGATCCATTGTACGTCGCGTGAGTCGTCATACGGGAGTCCAGCAAGGGAGGGCAGGGCCAAGTGGGAGGCGAAATATTCAATGGGACAGTGGGGGGGGAAAGGGGATTGGGGTGTGGACTGCACTTCGTCTGACTTCTCCTCCTCGACCAGTCCGGCTTGGGTGGCCCTACCAGAAGCATACGCTTCCGCCGGCATAGCTCTCGGGATCAACAAAGCACGCAAACCTGCCCACCACGATAAGGTGGCAGTCCCTGGGCAGGGACAACACGCACAAAACAACACACAAAACAATGACACACGTCACAACAACTAGAGGGTATGTGTGCCTTCGGCAATGATCGAGCCATTAGTGAACTACTATCATATTACTCTTCACGCACTGCGGACCAAGCAAGTGTTACGCGGCAATAAAGGAGTCGTTCATTTGACCAAACATGGAACGCTCAATTAGAGAGATTCTAGCGCCGTGCGATCTGTGCCAGAAAACCAAAACGCCAAACAACCATTATCAGGGCACGTTTACGCCTATCACTCCAACAGGTAAGGGGGAACTCGTCGCCGTCGACCTGTTCGGTCCCCTCCCTTCGGGGCAATTTAGCAACCAGCACATTCTTGTGGTACTCGACGTTTTCACAAAATTGGTTAGGTTGTATCCTATACGGAAAGCAACCACTCAGGCTTTACTAACTTAACTCATGTCGGACTATTTTCCTTTGGCTGGGAAGCCTAAACGCATCCTAAGATAAGATAAGATAAGATTTATTTGCGTAATCTTAGACTCTTCCCATGTATAACATGGATCAGAAGCTCCTTTCGGACTGCGGGACGCAGTTCACCGCACGCACTTGGTCGACAGCATTGCACGCATTAAATGTAAACACCTCATTCTACTCGGTTCGACACCCGCAAGAGAACCCTAGCTAGCGGCTAATGAGGGAACTCGGTAGAATGTTTCGGACACTCTGCTTTGATAAACACGCATCCTGGGTGGGACACGTCAAAACTATTGAGAACTCCCTCAACTCTGTGACTCACGACAGTACAGGGCTCACGCCGCGGGAGCTGCACTTTGGCGTAACTCCCGAGCGGGAGTTGGAAAGATATTTCAAATGGCCCCCTCGGGACTCATTGTCCTTGGATCAGAAGCTCGTTTTGGCCAACGACAGGTTGCTGTCGCGCGCCGAAAGACGGACACGACGACACGACCAAGTAGAAGTAGAACCACAACCCCCTTTGCCACCTGGCGCATGGGTTTTGTTAAAAGCCAACAACACATCCTCTGCACTCAACAAAGAAATAGAAAAGTTTTTCCTGCTAAACAAAGGGCCGTATCAAGTCCGTCGCGTGGTCGCACCTAACGCGTATGAGCTACAGGACAAGAAAGGAAACACCCGAAAGGGGACACACAACATACGTGAGTCCTGTTTAGAGGGAAGACGCGATGATCACTTTCTCTTCCGTACTTAAAACACTCCCAATTTTAATTTAAATCCCCAATTCGAGTCTTTTAAGGGGGGGGGGGGGGGGGGGGGAGCTGAAATGCAACCCTGACACCCCCAACCTTCACATTTTCCGCCGACACCCAGTCCCAGTAATATGTTGTAGGATGTGTCATAACTACAGCCTGTGAAATGTGTATGTACCACTGGGAACATACGTTAGTTTGTGTTATATCTCTGTCTTATGTTAGTCTTATTATAGTATTGTACTTTGTTAGTTTTACCTTGTTATTGTAAGGTATTCTCGAAATACACAGCTTGCAAATCATTGGGTCCGAGGCTATACAGGCCAAGGTGACGCGCACGGAGGGCGGGAGACTGAACGCCCGAGGAAGGCAGCGGGAAGTGGACAGTGGAGGAGGACAGGCGCGGGGGAGTGTGTCGCAGCGTACCTACCCTCCGGTACCTAAACTGTGTTTTCCTCATAAAGTGTGTTCTGAGCAGTACCTACGTTATTAACTGTGTTTTCCTCATAAACTGTGTTTACTCTCAGTGAACTGTGTTCTGAGTAGTACCTACGTTATGAACTGTGTTTTCCTCATAAACTGTGTTTTCTCTCAGTAAACTGTGTTCTGAGTAGTACCTACGTTATAAACTGCGTTTCCTGCACAAACTGTGTTTACTCTCAGTGAACTGTGTTCTGAGTAGTACCTACGTTATAAACTGTGTTTTCCTCATAAACTGTGTTTACTCTCAGTGAACTGTGTTCTGAGTAGTACCTACGTTATGAACTGTGTTTTCCTCATAAACTGTGTTTTCTCTCAGTAAACTGTGTTCTGAGTAGTACCTACGTTATAAACTGCGTTTCCTGCACAAACTGTGTTTACTCTCAGTGAACTGTGTTCTGAGTAGTACCTACGTTATAAACTGTGTTTTCCTCATAAACTGTGTTTTCTCTCAGTGAACTGTGTTCTGAGTAGTACCTACGTTATAAACTGCGTTTTCTGCACAAACTGTGTTTACTCTCAGTGAACTGTGTTCTGAGTAGTACCTACGTTATAAACTGCGTTTCCCGCACGAACTGTGTTTTCTCTCAGTAAACTGTGTTCTGAGAAGTACCTACGTTATAAACTGCGTTTCCCGCACAAACTGTGTTTTCTCTCAGTAAACTGTGTTCTGAGTAGTACCTACGTTATAAACTGCGTTTCCCGCACAAACTGTGTTTCTCTCAGTAAACTGTGTTCTGAGTAGTACCTACGTTATAAACTGCGTTTCCCGCACAAACTGTGTTTTCTCTCAGTAAACTGTGTTCTGAGTAGTACCTACGTTATAAACTGGTTTCCCGCACAAACTGTGTTTTCTCTCAGTGAACTGTGTTCTGAGTAGTACTTACGTTATAAACTGCCTTTTTCTCAGTAAACTGTGTTCTGAGTAGTACTCACGTTATAAACAGTGTTTTCTGCCACGGACTGTGTTCCGGCCATCATTCACCATCCACCGATTCGTCTCCGAGGTGACCACCATCATCGCAGCACCAGCGATCTCCAATTACCCTACGTTTGGTTATCCGACTAATGGCAACGCCCACGGACTATTCAGACCACGCACAGTGATGAGTACACCCACACGGGGAGACCTGTTCTGATTATTTGTATAATTAACCCGTTACTTGTAACATTTTTCTATAGATTTCCTGCCCCACAAATGTTGGTATTTGCACTCGTATTATAAGAATAATCTGGATTCCTGGTGTACGATAATTGTACCTACTACCTGGTTAACTTTCCCCTACCTTCAAGGTTCCCCGGACCCGGCTACCTATAGCCACATTACAAAGTGTGCAAGATTGCTTGTGGAGAGAAAGGCCCAGAAATAGTGGATAGCATTACATATTTGATAGTGCATGTGAGTTTTATGATTAGTATACATTTCAAATTTATATTGTAAGCAACTTTATTATTAGCGTACACATAAGGTGCATTCCGATACTCGCTCCAGTCGCTACAGCCGCAGCATCTATTAGCGCAGTGAAGCGTATGATTGTGCGCCAACAATTCGGAACGGGTGTAGCGTTTGAAACACAGCTGACCGTGAAGTTATCAGATAGGCGATTGATGCTACTGTTGACTATTCTAGTTCCAACAACGAACAAGAAGTATTAAATATAATTTTTAATTATAGAGCAGCGAACGATGATGTGCAGAGAATACCTCGCACCGGTAATTTTGTAGAGAATGTAGTCCCGTTGTATTCAGCGACCACATTCAAACAACATTTTAGGTTAAGTCCGACTACTTTCGAAAATGTATTGTCGAGTATTGCCCCTGTGATCGGCAATGACGTGCGTCCTGGCAGACCACCAATATCTCAAGACAAGCAGCTGCTCATGACGTTGTGGTATTTTGCAACTCCTTATAGTTATTGGTAAGTTTTTCTAGGGAAAGACCACCCTCGTTAGGCCTTGGCATAGGCCTAGGCCTAGGCTATCCCATCCTAACTCGGTATCTTTTGTTGTAATTGAATGATTGTTTTTGTGAACGTGCGAATATCCCTATGACTAGATATTTTATGCCCTACAGGTCTGTATGCAACAATTTCAATATTGGCGCAGCAACGGCCTTCAGAACGGTACGAGGGGTAACGCAGGCCATCTACAATGACGGCCCAAATAGTGCAAGGGCCACTGCTGTCATGGATGGTTTTAGTTTGAAGTGTGGCTTCCCATACGTGATAGGTGCAATCGATGGGACGCACATACCAATACCCGCATCAAGAGAGAATGGCCCATTGTAAGTAAACCGTAAGGGTGTCCACTCGATTTTTCTACAGGTAGGCTAATGAGATGTTTAACTATGTTCATCTGTCTTGGTCCCAGACTGCATACAATATGGAAAGTAATAACATCTATTAGTGATGATTGATTGATTAATGGGGCTTAACGTCTCATATTTATGCAACGATGGCTAATCGAGACGATGAGCGGGTGATAATGAAGATGAGAAAGATGATAATGAAGAATAAAGCCACATCCGAATCAGATCCATTGTACGTCGCGTGAGTCGTCATACGGGAGTCCAGCAAGGGAGGGCAGGGCCAAGTGGGAGGAGAAATATTCAATGGGAAAGTGGGGGGGAAAGGGGATTGGGGTGTGGACTGCACTTCGTCTGACTTCTCCTCCTCGACCAGTCCGGCTTGGGTGGCCCTACCAGAAGCATACGCTTCCGCCGGCATAGCTCTCGAGACGATGAGTGGGTGATTATGAAGATGAAAAAACGCCACATGACATCCATGCCCAAGCCAGGATTCGAACCTGGGACGCAGAGACCGCGGTTCACTAGACCAACGCCTAATCGACCTCGGCCAACTGCGCCGGCACACCTATTAGTGAACGTGTTTTCCCAAACCATATACGTGCTCACTTACATAGGCCTATCCCATTGTTTTGCTATGACACTCTTTCTGCAACTTCTTGGAAGATTTGAAATGTAACTTCGAAAGTAAATTCACTTTGACAGTTGACTTTCAAGATTCCTATAATTAGGATAGGTTAGGATTTTGGCAATTACCGGTAATACACTCATAGAAAATAAATAATTGACATATCTGTGATCATGAGGTGCGGTTCACACATTGTTATGCCGTCCAAGTTGGGTCGGTGCATGATGCACGAGTGCTTCGACTTTCGCCAATCCAGGAATACATCGACCCAGACCCCACAAAATGTCCGGCGAATTCACACCTCATTGGCGATCCGGCATACCATTCGTTAAAGCAACTCATGGTCCCTTTCAAAGACAATGTGCATTTGTCATTAAAACAAAAGAACTATAACTATTGCCTGTCATCTACACGGGTAACTATTGAGAGGGCCTTTGGCTTTTTTAAAACGGAGGTTACGCTGCTTAAAATATTTAGATATGTACGACGTCGCCGAAATAAATTCCCCTTTCAACACGAGGTACTTTACCCAAGAATTTAGTTATGTATTATTAAGTTTTTCCATTCTTTTCTCCTGTATAGGGACCGATGAACAGACACTGCAATTGATTTCTTTACGGAAAGCGCACGATAGTGTTTTCACCGGGAAGAAAGGGACAAGTGTAATTGGATGGGAAACTGTTGCTAAGAAAATGAATATTTCTGGATTGAATGAAAAAACGTGTAAGAAAAAATGGAATAATTTACTAAGTAAATATAAAGAACGCAAATATCCACCAACTGGAACTCGCACAGACAGTGGGGAAAAAACACCAGCCACCTGGAGATTTTATGACATACTAGATGAATTTCTAGGCCACAAGGACAACATTTCCCCTCCTCTGATATTGGATCCATCCCTTCCAATAGACCTAAATAACTTTATATTTATTGAACTTGGAGGAGTCACTCTGAGTCCAAATAATTGAATTATGATGTGTTTTCTATCATATAGGATTGCAGCGAGAAAAGCACATATTTTAAATTTAATACTTTGGAACAAGTGTTGTATGTTATGTTATGAATGAAAATAAACATATTATCTAATAATAGTAAATAAATGTTGTTTCCATTCAAATAGTGGGTATTTTAAAATTCTTCACCATCACTCATCATTAACATTATATGATAGGCTATAAGCCAAGCTTGCCACCCAGCAATATTTAAGTTACCACCCGGCAAACAATTCTTTCACTTTATAATATTTAAAAAAAATAATAGAACCACAACGTTGTCATTATCTCTTATTTTTAGTGGGAATCTTTGAATAGACTAGTGTAAGTTAATAGTGAAAAAGCCATCTTTACTTCAGAAATTACAATTACATAAATTTCATATGAAATTCATTTAATTAATTTCATATGAAACGTAATGAAGTGCCTCCATAGCTAGGCCTAAATTTAACAATCACCTCAAAATAATACCCCCCATCCCTCGTGGTTTGACAGCAAACTGTTGAGATTTGACTCACTCAGCAATAGCTTGGAAATAACCACTGACAATTTATTTCTGGATATAACAGTAGGCCTACTTTTTACTTTTAAATAATATTATGCATTATGGCTCTGCTTTAAAAATTAAAAACTGATGGAGATTAGTATTTACACAATGAAGGCCCTATGTTAAGTAACGATAAAGTTAAATACAGGTTTCAAGGAAGCAGGAAGAAACTTTATTATTAGGATAATAACACAATTGGATTTTGGTTCACACAGAGAGAAAAAGAAATTAGGAAAACAAATAACGGGCGCGTAAGAAGCCTTGATTCGTTACGAGTATTTCCACTGCAAATGCAACAAGGAAAAGGCTTGGATTGATTAATGGGGCTTAACGTCTCATATTTATGCAACTATGGCTAATCGAGACGATGAGCGGGTGATAAACGAAGATGAGAAAGATGATGATGAAGAATAAAGCCACATCCGAATCAGATCCGTTGTACGTCGCGTGGGTCGTCATACGGGAGTCCAGCAAGGGAGGGCAGGACCAAGTGGGAGGAGAAATATTCAGTGGGACAGTGGGGGGGAAAGGGAAAGGGACAGGGTCTCCTTTTGTCGCCTCTTACGACAAGCAGAGTCACTCTGGGCCTATTCTTCCCCGGGCCCAGACGGGATGGAAAAGGCTTGGGAAAGGGCGCTCAACCTATCTTGGGTGTGTACCGTAAAGCGATCCAGTCTGCTTGGGCTTGTCATTGATATTGTCATTTTCATTGTCGCTGATGGGTACAGTTGTTTTACAGTACACACCCCATTAAGGAAAAGCAACAAGTCACTAACAGATTTCATGGCAATGGTGACTTCTATGCCTGATCTTCTTTAACATCTATGCTTTCGTTTTCACGCGAGCTTTTCCTTGGATTCATGCATTCACATTGCACGCAACTCGGACCTCTGACATCCGAGTTGCGTGCCCCTCACGAAACACACCCAGCCTACTTTTACCATGCTTGGGATTATCATCCTCAAGATGGCTAGTGCAGTGTTCCACTGTAGCAGGGCTGGGTTGAAGATAGGGAGAATCCTCATCAGTGGAATCTAGGGAAGAAAGCAATACATACATGTCAGAAGTTACAGCTAAGCTAGAAGAAATTATCTTTAAATTCATAAAGGTGTGTTTACGACCCATTATTTGGAGCAACCTGCCCAGGGACTGCCACCTTATCGTGGTGGGCAGGTTTGCGTGCTTTGTTGATCCCGAGAGCTATGTCGGTGGAAGCGTATGCTTCTGGTAGGGCCACCCTAGCCGGACTGGTCGAGGAGGAGAAGTCGGACGAAATGCAGTCCACACCCCAATCCCCTTTCCCCCCCACTGTCCCATTGAATATTTCTCCTCCCACTTGGCCCTGCCCTCCCTTGCTGGACTCCCGTATGACGACTCACGCGACGTACAATGGATCTGATTCGGATGTGGCTTTATTCTTCATTATCATCTTTCTCATCTTCATTATCACCCGCTCATCGTCTCGATTAGCCATCGTTGCATAAATATGAGACGTTAAGCCCCATTAATCAATCAATCAATCAATCATATTTGGAGCAATGTAACATAACTGTAAACAATGAGGCCTAGGTAATAAGTTTGGAGAAACACTAAAAAAATCTATACATCTTATACGTTAGTATAATAGGACGTACGCTAGTAGTAGTTAGTACGCTCCGCGAGTTGGGTTTTACGATTACCCACTGTTCAGTACGCCACCCTCAAGGCAACCCTAGTGAACGGGTAATGCGGGAATTAGGCCGCATCTTTCGGCCTCTGCCATGAGCAGCACACTACGTGGGTAGGGAAAGTGGAAGCTGTCGAGGACTGTTTGAACTCCCTTGTTCACGACAGCACGGGTTTCACGCCGACCGAGCTTCATTTTGGCGCGAAACCACTTCGAGACGTCACCCGATATTTCGCCTG
The DNA here is from genome assembly GCA_945910005.1 of Isoperla grammatica. Taxonomy (NCBI): domain Eukaryota; kingdom Metazoa; phylum Arthropoda; class Insecta; order Plecoptera; family Perlodidae; genus Isoperla; species Isoperla grammatica. The sequence goes on from OX246737.1 coordinate 104,577,955, forward strand.
GCCGCCTGACGAGGGTCCACCGCGCCAGCAACATCTTCTGTCATTGGCGAGGGAGAGGTTGATAACCCGCGCAGAGAGGAGACGTCACAGACACCTGCAGGCGAATCCAACCCCAGTCGTCTTCCGCCCCGGCGACCTAGTTCTCGTGAAGGCCAACCACATGTCGTCTGCTTTCAACAAAACGATTGCAAAGTTTTTCCTACTGTACGATGGGCCGTATTCCGTTGTTCGTGAAGTGGCGCCTAAAGCGTATGCATTGTCAAAACAATCGGGTGCGATGCTGAAGGGCTCTTACAATGTAATTAATCTTAAATGATTCGTTAGCCCTTAAGACAATCTGCCACACCTGTATGGCTAGCCTATATACGGCTTTTTCTATTACTATTTTCTTTATAAGTCTACCAAATCCTTGGTTATACCTAATATGCTAATTAATAATCATTGTATCACTTGTTCTTAGATCTTGTCGTGCATTTGATACTTTTGTAACTTGTGGATTGAGTTTTGCTGTCCCATTTTACTTAAATCAATGTAATTCCTTCCATTATTTTAAGTGGGGGGCTGCAATGGGACACCCCCCACTCCACAGGGTAAAACCTCCCCTCCAGCGGGGTAGGTTGGTGGCGGGTGTTGTGGGGTTTTTTGTAAGACGGCAGTTGCAGTGGGACCGGCCTACGGCCCACTTGAACGGTCAATAATAAAACAAACATACTTTTTGAACTGTTTCGTGTTCGTTGATTGATTGGTTAATGGGGCTTAACGTCTCATATTTTTGCAACAATGGCTAATCGAGACGATGAGCGGGTGATAATGAAGATGAGAAAGATGATGATGAAGAATAAGCCACATCCGAATCATAGCCATTGCACGTTGCGTGGGTCGTCATACGGGAGTCCAGCAAGGGAGGGCAGGGCCAAGTGGGAGGAGAAATATTCCGTGGGAAAGTGGAGGGATAGGGACAGGGTCTCCTTTCGTCGCCTCTTACGACTAGCAGTCACTTTGGGCCTATTCTTCCCCGGGCCCAGACGGGCGTTTCGTGTTCGTGTGACAACCAGTTCCTATCCAAATTTACCTATCCTGAACCGATTGTGTGGCCGATTGTGTGGCTAGGTTCTCGGTACGTTACATGCGTGTGGTTTGGGATTTATTGTATAATTCCAAAACTGGTTTCCACGTTGAAGGAAGACACTGTCCATCTGTCTGCACATTGAGACTGTGGGGGCGTTTTTATATTTCTATGGCTTCTCTAATCATTCTCTAGGGATGGCTGTGTGTGATGGCTAAAGTTTTAGATGCCTCAAAACCAATGGTATGTCCGGTTTTACGTAAATCACGACCTCCTTGGGCGAACATGTCAAAAATTGAGCTTCAGGCTTTGAAGTCCTTGAGAGACAATGAGAACATAGCTATTTTACCGGCAGACAAAGGCAATGCCACAGTTATTTTAAACACTGTTGACTACAGACAAAAAATGGAAGTTAACATCAATGACCCTGCTTATAAACTTTTAAAATCGGACCCAACCACATACCTATAGTCCATACAACCCCCAGTTGACAACACAGAGATCTTCAAGGTCTGAAAGTTGGATCGTTTGGCCAAACCCTGACCTTCCTTCCCTCTACTCAAGCATCGACCGTAAATACCTTCGATCGGCGAGCTGTTCATAATCTCACCTGTTAATCGTGATCACTTGCAAAATAAATTCCATTGTATAAGCGCTACACTTTTTCCAGAATTGTATAAATATTTTTGCACTCGGTAAAAGAGCTTGAAATTATACAAATATGTGTTTAAAATGTATCTTTCTACGATGGAAACAACGGGACTTATGAGTCGCTAACTATAAGCGGACACTTACTCATGCGAAGGAATTATGATACAAGGACCGAAGGTAATAACGGATCGACTTTGGTCAAAGGTCGGTGCAAACGCTACTCGAGCTTATGCCCTCGGGCCATCCAACAGCGAAAAAAACGAACTATAGAAATAACTACTGGGGCTAAAATTAAAGCTTCTAACTGATTGATTGATTAATGGGGCTTAACGTCTCATATTTTCGCAACTATGGCCAATCGAGACGATGAGCGGGTGATAATTGATCCAGAAAAACAGAAAATTATCATTCCTTGGGAGAAATCCTCCAGGTGCCCAAAATTGTACGGTTTACCAAAAATTCATAAACCTGGGGTGCCAATAAGGGCGATTGTTTGTTCGTATGACTCACCGCTTCAGCCGTTGGCTAAATACTTACCACAATATCTTCAGCCTTACGTTGAGGAGGCAAATACTTATGTCAAAAATTCTTACTATTTCCTATTATTTGTCCCACTGCGAGAAGTGAGTAGAAAAACGGGTTTTTCCTTACTTATTATTTTGTTCGTCCCTAATAGCGGTCCCGTGACGGGCGTAAGCTGTCACTGAAGGTTTATCGCATAATTAGATCTCTATAGCTATTTGAAAGCCGCCGCGGAGGCAGTTAGTCAATTGTCCACCGATCATCTGACGACGAGGGTACGACATTATAGTATCATCTTCACCACTTTTTTAATAGAAATTATTCTGTTTGTTATATCAATGTGAGACATAGAAAAATGGAAATTTTGTTAATAAGTAAGCCAAATTACATTTTTAATTGCAACTTGTATACAAAAATCAGATAACTGAGTTAAATCTATACCAATTATAAGACCGATTTATAAGACCGAGCAATATTTACAGTCAGTCATATTTTCAGAAGAAAAACAGGCCAAATAATTGTTATGAATTTTAGTTTACTATTTGAGATGAAAGTATGATTTGTTTCCTATTTTATTTATATATGTATTTATTTATTTATTTATTTATGTATGTATTTATTTATTTAACTATGTATTTATTTATTTTATTTCTTATATACGTGCATGACGTTGCTATCGTGGTTTATTGCACGCAACTTATGGTATGTAAAAAAAATAATAATCAAACCAGAAACCAGTGTAACATATTACTATAGGCTATTATTAATACGTACGTAATAAAAATATATGTGTGTATAGGCATACCTTATTTAAGGTGTTTTAAAAATCGATCATTGATTCTCGACGAACACCCGCGTTTATTATGTTATACGGACCATTGGGGATACTGACAAGGTATTTCCACGAGAGCGACGGGGCAAAATGACTCACACAGTTTGGACGATACAAACATACTGAACGTCTCAGAAAGTCAAAATCGTATTTCCCCACAGCTGAAAAAATGGGAAATCCGTTGATCAAATCAATTGGCGTACGGACAATTATTTATTATTTGTCTGCGTTCAGTTGTCTCGTCAACATCGTCATGGCTTGCAACCGCGACAATTCTCCCGAGTGTTACCTGTTACGTGCTTCAGGAAGTGGGAAGCACGTTCTTAACAGCAAAGAGCGTGCCATGGTACTTCACGTGTACGGGAAGCTGCGACAAGAGGAACCGAGGTTATCAGTTGCGGATGCGGCCACGCGAACGGCATCGTTGTGCGGGACAAGTACGAAAATGGTTTTTCAGTTGAAAAAGGAACACCGTGAAAATAACGGCGTGTTTGTTTCTCCTCGAAAGAAGAGAAAACCACTGAGCAGAAGAGCTTCGACGGCTAAAGAACACCACAACCCTTCTGACAAGTTTACGCGAAACGCAGTGCGCATCAAAATACACGACATGTTTCGCGAAAATAAGGCTCCAACAATTCGTGGCGTGAAAGATGATCCGCAATTGCCAGACTTATCGCGATCAACAGTGTGGCGAATTGTAAAAAAACTGGGTTTTAAATATGGGAAAAAAAATCGGCGATCTGTGTTTATAGAGCGGGAGGAAATCCAGCTTTGGCGGCGTCGCTACATAAGAAGTGTAAAACAGGCTCGTCAACAAGGCAAGAAAATTTATTAGCCTACTTAGACGAGACGTGGGTCAACGCCGGCCACACTTTGGCTCGTGGGTGGCAAGACACCACTGTCAAGAGTTGTAAAGACGCTTTTTTAAGAGGACTCTCCACTGGCTTCCCTCTTTTTATATATTTTACTATTGTGATTTTTGACGTTGAACAAGAAACCGACCGGAAGGGCAAGCGTCTCGTCATCGGCCACATCGGGAGTGAGGACGGTTTCGTGGAGGGCGGTGAGCTCGTGTTCGTGGCGAAGAAGAGTGACGGAGATTACCACGAGGAAATGGACGGGCCAAGGTTCGAATCTTGGTGGCAAACTATTCTCCCGAAGCTTGAGCCTAACTCGGTCATTGTGATAGACAACGCGCCTTATCACACAATCCAAGTTGAGAAATTCCCGGTAACATCATGGAGGAAGGACCAACTCCAGGAATGGCTTCGCAAAAAAAACATCACGTTCGACCCGAAGATGACGAAAGCTGAACTAATGGAGATTATAAAACCGCTTAAACCCCAGTTCAAGACCTATCGCGCAGACGAGATGGCTCAAGCAGCGGGACACACAGTGCTCAGGCCCTATCACTGTGAATTAAACCCCATTGAGCTCGTTTGGAGCCAGGTGAAAGGGTATGTGGCTACCAACAACTCCACCTTTAAAATAGAAGACGTAATGAACCTTGTGCATGAGGCGTTTACCAGGATTCGCGATGGGTCATTGTGGAGTGCGAGAGTTGAGGACGACAACCCGGAGTCCAGGCTGTGGGCAAACTGTGTTCGTCACGTGTTGAAAGAAGAGGACACGATGTGGGAGATCGACGGAATTACGGACGTGATTGTTGATCGGTTGGTGATCAACGTAGGAGATGACTCGTCGAGCAGCTTCACCGACGGCGATGAGTATGCGGACGAAAGCGACGAGTAAAGAAACGAACAACAACGGCCCTTTTCAGGGCCACAATTGTTTCTTTGACTAACTTGCTGTATAATTTTAAATCAGTTAAGTTTTCAAATATTCAATTGACTGTTGTTATATCATCCAAACTGTGAGTCATAAGCCTCGTCGTTCGTGTTGGCAGTTTGATTTGATAAGCACAATGGTCAATGAAAAGGTAGGCCTACTAACTAATAAGTTAAATCCATTACATGTTAGTAGTTTCGTTTACATTATTGTATACATGAATGTTACATGATAATACGTACATTTTACCCGACAGATATAAATATTTTTTATCGGTTGTGTGAAAAGTGTAGAAAAGATAATAATAACTAATTTTCCGACTATCTCAAAGTCGTTAATATTAAAGCTATTAGAGCGATTCAAACATAGAAATGTGTTAGTTTTTATTCAAGAATCCAAAAACTTTGTTAAAATTTGGGAAATATTGAATCTCTAAATTTTTAATATGTAAATGTGACAATCACTCTAACAATAGGCGACATTTGACAGGTTAGATTTACCGGTAGTGTAAACATCTCATTATCTCGGCTACCTGGACAAGGGTCGCGCTACGTCCGCCAGCGCTGTGAGCAATTAGGGGTCAGTAAAAGAGCCCTCTTGTCAATGAAAATGCTACGTCTCGCGCTCACTTCTGGGACTGGGACAAAGAATAGATATTATACGAAATTATAAAGTCGGTCAAGAAGATATCCTTGTGAGTCTGGATGTGCAGTCACTCTTCATCAATGTTCCGATTACTGAGACGATTGACGTTCTTCGTGGTTTGCTTATCCCAGAAAATTTGTTGGAATTAATTAATCATTGTCTGTCCAACACATATTTTGTGTACCACGGTCAGCGATATAAACAGATTAAGGGGGCACGTATGGGGTCACCCCTTTCTCCGGCGATTGCTAACTTATTTATGCAAAAGTTCGAAGGAGGCATAGCTAAGGCACTGTTCTGTTTCGAAGATATGTTGACGATGTGTTTATGATTTGGCCTCACGGAAAAGAAAAATCGTTTGAATTTTTTACGTTTATGAACAGTCAACATGAGAACATAATTTTCACTATAGAGGTTGAGAAAGATGGACGCAATCCTTTCCTAGATGTACTTGTTTACAAGAGGAAGACGGGAGCCTTGGACATACTGTAAACCGCAAGCCCACCAACTCCGATAGGTATTGGAACAGTTTGTCACATCACCCTCCGTCACAGCTAAAAGCCTAGTTTACGATTGACGGGAACGGGAATGTGAAACATGAACGTGGAAGTTGAACAACAGCAATTTCGGGTAGGCGTTTATGATTGACGGAACGTAAATGCGAGCGGAAAACGGAACCGCCAATGTTCGTCAACTCCTAACTTTCACGTCACGTTGCCGCGCGTTCCCGATTAGCGCATGCGCAAACACACGAAATGTTTGTTTACTTTGATATGGTCAACATCAGCTGCTGTACATGTCCCAACCATTAAATTCGACAAATCTGCTGGTTTTTGTGTAAGAAAAGAAGCTAATTATGGATGACGCAATGCTGATCGAAACCATACAGCAGTTCAAAATCCTTTATGCAAAGGGGTGAGCATATACAGGCGAAACGATTATAAAGAAAATGCCTGGAAGAGTGTGGCTGAAACTATGAAAGCTACTGGTAAATTCTGATTTTGAAATTATTTAGGCCTAGGGCCTATGCTTCATTTGCCGCTAGGCTAGCCATCTCATGACGAGTATTTAGTTAGATGTATCGATGTTATTCACGAATTAGCGAAAGACTAGGATTGTGTTATTTTTAATATTTGGTTTTGTTCTGGACCCTAGGACTAGACCTAGTCACCTAGGCAGGCCTCTTCCAATGTACAAAGTCCTGGGCCTAGGCCCCTAGACTGAAATGATGTGGCCTAAATCCATATACATTCTTAGCATGTATTTATAAGCATTTATTTATTAGCCCTGTGTATGGTTATTTTTGCAGTTGCAGAACGCAAATCCGATGGGCCACGTTAAGAGACCGTTACACCAAACAAAGTCGGGCTTTAGAGATGATTATTGATTAATGGGGCTTTACGTCTCATATTTATGCAACAATGGCTAATCGAGACGATGAGCGGGTGATAGTGAAGATGAGAAAGATGATGATGAAGAATAAAGCCACATCTGAATCAGATCCATTGTACGTCGCGTGTGTCGTCATATGGGTGTCCAGCAAGGGTGGGCAGGGCCAAGTGGGAGGAGAAATCTGTAGTGGGACAGTCGGGGGAGGAAGGGACAGGGCTCCTTTTGTCGCCTCTTACGACCAGCAGAGTCACTCAAGGCCTATTCTTCCCCGGGCCCAGACCGGTTGTCGGGCTTCTTCGAGTGGTGCCGGAGCTATTAATGATATAAACAAGTGGGACCTATACCACTCTATGCGTTTTTAAAAAGACCACGTGAGGAGGTCGAAAGCTTAAGTAGGCCTACAAATACAAAATACTGACAAATGATTGGGAGATCAGACTAAACACACGCAAGCCTCACAATTGCATGCATCTTCTTGAGTGTCGCTAATGTTGGTTCCCATAGACTAGGCCTAGGCCTAGCCTAACTTCACTTGCCGGGCAATTTGCCTGAGTTAAAGTTTGTCTTTAGTTTTTACTGGGCTATTGTATTTGTGGTGGTAATAGTTATTTTTGTATGATTTCAGAGACACGTCCACTAATTTTAAAATCAGTGATGGGTTTCAAAACTCTGGCAACAGCAGCGACTTCATTTGGCCATCCGTTTGTAGCGAGAAAGAGGTTACACTGGACATATTAGACTCGCCGGAAGCGGTGTCAAGCTCACCAGGGTCTGGTGAAGTCAACTCGGACGAATTCTTTCTCTCTCCTGAAAGAAAGAAAGAAAAAAGTGCGGGCAATGATGTCGACTTCTTTTCCCAGCTGAAAGATGTGGTGAAAGCTATGTAGGCAGCTAGACACTGCCCCATGCAGTTGAGGATCACCCTGACGATCTGTTTAGTACGGCAGTATAGCTGCCGAGTTAAAAGGAATGGAGAGCAAGAGGAAAAAAAGTATTAAGCGTAAGATCAATGAAATCCTTTATTCATAAACATTAATGAGTGGTTTGTAGGCAGATGTCTGCTATTAAGGTGAAGGTATCTAGGCAATTTAACTTTTTTAAATGGAGTTTTTTTGATGCAAGTTGATAAATATTGACATGATGTCTGCAAATAATGGTTTTAAAAAATTACACTTTTAATTTTTACGTGTACCGATAGCTTCAAAAGTCTTTACGTTCATGTAATAGCACCTCTAGACCATATTTGTCAAGTACACGAAAATGTAGTATGCTATGGGTTGCTATCTTAGGAATGATGGTAATGATGGTACATAAAAAGTAAAAAAATTGTGTTGCTCACATGCACGCAATGATGGCTATTATTATTTACCATCTCTTCTTTATATGTACTGTATAATAATAAGAATGGTGTTAAAACTTAACTGAAACTAAAACTAAAACTTTTTGTATAAACGAATAGTTGAAGAATTGTGATATGTTCGTTTCAGGTAATTTTTTTTTTATCTCGACTGAGGAAGGCCTCCTCAGTCTACTCTAAGCCAACTTAGAGGGTAGTGTTGATATATGGTTTTGTCTAATTATGCTTCTTTTTTTTACTGTAGTTTCACTAGACTGGTTGCCAGCTTTTAGTGCAAGGTAAGCTGTTGGAACCCCATCTTCTTCTGAATTCCTAGTATCCTATATGTAGCCTAATATGAATACGATGGATAATTCATAGGTAAAAGCTCAGTATACTAATCCATACAGTACCGAAACTCAAGCTATTTTCTTGCTGCAAACACAGGCGAGTGCAGGTCCTATGCGTGTGTTATGTCGGGTTGGTGAAGTGCCGATTAAGTGGACTACTACAACTTGAGGTTCTTTTTATAATGGTAAATAACGTGTTATAACTCTTGCCGCTAAACCGCGCAACTGTCGATTTGCGCAAGTTGTTCAATAGAGCTGCTATAGCAGTTTTGGTACTGTAAGGATTCTTATACTGTGATAAAAGTTTGAGACATGTAGGCCTAGTTATTGGAGGCACTTTACATTAGTTTATTTAGGCGTATTGCCTTCTATAATATATTGTATTACATTTTCTGTGTTATGTGGGTAATTTAACAGGTATGTCAACGTTTCAAACTATTTTTAGTGCAACTACATCTAATTTACCTTCTATAATATTGCAAATTCCAATACGTATTATAAGATGTGGCAATAATTGATATTTGATGGCATGTAGGCCTAATTAAGCCTATTAAAATAGTTCAAACTAAAGTCCCTGAAATGTTTTTCATGAACCCCGATACCTTGTAAATACCGGTATATCTTAAGTTGGCTTCACATTTCCATACCGCGCGGTATAGTGAAGCGCGGTGACCAATCACAGCGGTTTCCGTCGCAGTATACCACGCCTATTTTTCCGCGCTGTACGACTTGGCCGAAGTTTATGTTTTTCCGTCGCGGAATGACGTCAGACTATATCACCGCTTGCTAAACTATTATAATAACGCCTTCTAAATGTGACATGACGAGAATATTCCGCCAATTTCGATGCGTTGAGGTTATAGTAGGACTTGTACCGCTTGGAAGTCTAATTGTAAACGTTAATAGCTACCAAGCTTTATACGACCCGTCGCACCATGACTACAAAAAAAACAAATTGAAGAACCACTACTGGGAATCGGTTGCAGCAGAATGTGGCTTTGACGGTAAGAAAGTATTTTTTCGTTTGTAGGTTTAGCCCAGGCCATCATCCTTTTGTTGGTTGCTTATTACCTCAGTCATAAACAAGATTTAGTTAAGCTATTCCTATCACCAAACATTTATCTCACCCAACCCAAACAACAGCTGTACAGCACTTTATGTAATGCATGACTAAAATAGTGAATTCATTTCCAGTTCCCATGGCCAAACAAAAGTGGAAACATATCAGAGATCGGTGGGTGAAAGATTTGATTATTTGGGCTTAACGTCTCATATTTTTGCAGCGAGGCTAATCGAGACAATGAGTGGGTGATATATGAAGATGAAATAGGGAGCTGTTTGGAGGAAAGGTCCAAAATACGTACAAGAAGAGTGGGTCAGGCACATCACCGCAGTCTAACAGTGAATGGCCACTCTTCAAGTACTTGGAGTTCTTGAAGCCTTGCCTGGTACATCGACCCACGGTTTCAAACTTCATGTCTCCCACTTCCCCAGTATCGACTCTTTCATCCAGCCCTTCTCCCACTCGGTCCCCTCTTCAGTTCCTAACGGAAAGTCATCACTTTTCCCATTCAATTTCCCCTCAGTCTTCTCTAAATTTCATGTCCGAAGACGATAAATTGAATTGAATTGATATAACGCTCGATGAAGAGACCCATTTGTATCATCCGACTCCGTTGCCTAAACCAGTTCCCTACCTAAAATTACAATCCAGTAACCAAATAGCCATACCCACTTCTTCATCTTCATTCCAAAAGCATACAAATTGAATGGCAGTATTCAATGGCTTTGCTGAGAGAAAAGGGTAACATTTATTGACCCTTATGCAAGGTTGTCTTCTCATGAATCGGCAAAGGATGGTGTACACCTAAATCTAAGAGGCCGGATGTTTTTGGGACAACAAATGTTGGAAAAAATCAATGAATTTTTTACCTCGAAAAACTAAAACATGTTGGGGGAATAAAAAGTAAAAAACAAATGGCTTTTACTAAAGAAGGTACCAACGAGTTTAAAGTTATACATTTAAACGTTAAAAGTTTGAAATGCAACTCTGAACTGGTTGAGGTTGTCACATATCAACGAAGGTGTATCAATGTCAACCTGAAGGTCCAGAATAATTTCATATGCAAACGAGGTAATAAGAGTATAACGGTGTATGCTAATTAAGTGATGTGTTTTGTAATAACGAGGATGCTGATTGATTGATTAATGGGGCTTAACGTCTCATATTTTCGCAACTATGGCCAATCGAGACGATGAGCGGGTGATAATGAAGATGAGAAAGATGATGATGAAGAATAAAGCCACATCCGAATCAGATCCATTGTACGTCGCGTGGGTCTACGAGGATGCTGACACGGTCATAAGTAATGGAGACGACGAAGAATTTTTATTTATCGTTAGTATTGGGTAGTTAGCTGCCAAATTCAGTGGAATCACACCGGATGTCAGGCGCCAGTGATTTGTATGTTTTGTGTACCAGGCATCTGGCTGAGGGTGGTACAATTGAGAGCAGCTGCATGGGAATATGGGGTTGGGAAAAGTACCGTTTCTGGCATCATTATGAAAACTTGTGAAGTGATATGGTCGGCACTGTCACCTACTTACCTAAAGGCTCCTGATAAGCATGAGTGGGCCAACATTTCTGAAGGCTTTCTTCCTCGGTGGAACCTTCCAAATTGCTTGGGTGCGGTTGACGGCATGTTAATATCCATGCAATGCCCCAAGCTAAGTGGATCACTCTACTATGGCTACAAAAAAGAACATGCCATGATTTTGATGGCCGTTTGTGACCAAAGATACCAATTTACAATGGCAGACATGGGAGGGTATGGCTCACAAGGTATGTTTACCCAAGTTATTAAATCGATACTGACGGATTTTGTTGCATACCGTTCATAAGTCAAAACAAGAGTGTAGAAAGAAGAGGATCCCAACAGCTTACCTTCAGGAGAGATGTGTAGGCTGCCAGAATTAATAGATGAAAGTCACAAAAAACTATAAACAAAAACACACACAAAAACACGATACGTTTCGACACACGGTCTATTTCAATCAGCTGATTGAAAAAGCAGATTGGATCCTTTCTTCCTACATTCTCTGATTTCAGCCGATAGGCATTCCAGCTCACAACCGTAAGTCAAAACTGTTTATATTTTTCGTTTACACGTGACAGGGCGATCTTTAGATATGATATGATTGATATTTGGGCTTAACGTCTCATATTTTTGCAACGAGGCTAATCGAGACAATGAGTGGGTGATATATGAAGATGAAATAGGGGGCTGTTTGGAGGAAAGGGGCAGGTAGGAGGGCGCGAGAGGAAAGGGGAAAGGGAGGAAAGGGGATTGGGGTGTGGAGTGCACTTCGTCTGACTTCTCCTCCTCGACCAGTCCGGCTAGGGTGGCCCTACCAGAAGCATTCGCTTCCGCCGGCATAGCTCCAGGAATCATCAAAGCACACAAACCTGCCCACCACAATAAGGTAGCAGTCCCTGGGCAGGGGCGATCTTTAGAGAATCACAGTTTGGCCAGGACATCCTAAATGAGACGCTTGATGTACCTGGTCCCAAAATCTTACCTGGCTCCAATATAAACATGTCTAATTTCTTTGTTGGGGATGAGGCTTTTCCGCTTCGAACCAATTTTATGCGGCCTCACCCAGGGAAATTTCTTGACGAAGAACGTAGGATTGATTGATTAATGGGGCTTAACGTCTCATATTTATGCAACGATGGCTAATCGAGACGATGAGCGGGTGATCATGAAGATGAGAAAGATGATAATGAAAAATAAAGCCACATCCGAATCAGATCCATTACGTCGCGTGAGTCGTCATACGGGAGTCCAGCTAGGGAGGGCAGGGCCAAGTGGGAGGAGGAGAAATATTCAATGGGACAGTGTGGGGGAAAGGGGATTGGGGTGTGGACTGCACTTCGTCTGACTTCTCCTCCTTGACCAGTCCGGCTTGGGTGGCCCTACCAGAAGCATACGCTTCCGCCGGCATAGCTCTCGGGATCAACAAAGCACGCAAACCTGCCCACCACGATAAGGTGGCAGTCCCTGGGCAGGAGGTTATTATAACCCTCAGTTTAAACTGTAGATTAAAAGTAGCGCGTTTCACCAAGGCTTCTTACGAAATAAATAACTAATCTGAAGTTTGACGGAAACAGCCGAACGAGGTGAGCTGTGATTGGTCAACTTCAATAAACGCCTTCTATATTTTCGTTCCAAGATCATTTGATTATTGATTATTTGGGCTTAACGTCTCATATTTTTGCGACGAGGCTAATCGAGACAATGAGTGGGTGATATATGAAGGTGAAATTCAAGTTGACGTAATAAATATTACAGGCGGTGTATTGTAGGCGGAATAGCGTGTTAGCCGTCACTTTTGTGCTTTTTAGGTTATAATAACGATAGTCACGTCGACAGTGGTGTGGTAAGTGCAACAATATGGAAAAAAAAGGTGCGAAAAGAGGTGCGAATTATGGTGAACAAGAGAAGATGATATTGCTAAATATAGTTGAGAAGTACGCATCCATAATAGAAAACAAGAAAACAGACCAAGTGACTTGGAAGGAGAAGGAGAAGGCGTGGGAACTGGAAGCCATCGATTTCAATGCCACAGGTGGCAATTGTAGAGCTACCAGTTCCCTTAGAACATGCTACGAGAGCCTAAAAAAACAAGCTAGAAAAACGGCATCAGACAACAAGGTGGCCATTCTCAAGACGGGTAAGTTAATCATGGAACCTGGAAAGCAGGGACCAAGTCCTAGCCTGGGGCTAGGCCTAGCTAGGCCTAGGGGCCTAGTCTAGTAACCTAAAATCCAAACAAATGCCAAATCAATCGAGGCCAACTAGGCCTAGGCCTAGGTAGGGCCAATGCCAGTTACCAGCTTAAAACCCACCTAGGCCTACCAATGTGTGCCATTGATAGAAGTTCACACTAAGCTTGCATGATAGGCTAGCCCAAGGCCCTAGTTCATTGCAGGCTTAGAGAGAGGTGGATAGCCATGGGCCATGTCATCATAATGTTTCAAAGTAAGATGGCCTAAGCATGAGATTCCCATCCCTCTGGAAGCAAAGTTGGCATAAATGGGTGCTTGTGTAGACCTACATAGGCCTATTTGTATCCACCGACAACAACTAGGCCCAGGTCTATGGAAACACGTCATAGTGGGCCCTATGCCTAGGTCCTAGATCTGCGGCCTAGATTCATTTGGTTTTGCTTTGAACAACATTAAAGTAGACTTTTGTCTAGGCCTATGTGTACTCTCGTGTAGGTATGCCTATACTTAAGGTATAGGTATTAGATACATTTGAACCAAATGTTATGCAAAGTTTTTTTTTGTGGTACCTACAAAAAAACCATACACATGTGAGCATATAACTTAATGCTAGGCCTACATTGTGGTTATTTGACTGTAGTGCATCTTTATTTTTTTATTATGATGGTGGTAATTACTTCTGAGCCTGACTTTATAAATAGGCCTAATGGACTAGCCTAATAGTAATAAGTAGGCTATAACCGATTGTACATTTTTACTTTTCAGGCGGCGGTGTACCCATACTCAAATTCAATCCCTACTATGACAGGATTGCTGCATTGTCACCTGGCACAGTAACGCCTCTGAACGCGAGATACGACAGTGACTCGGGTTACAACGACCTGATAGGTAGGCCTGATACAAAATAAATTGCACTGCTAATTAAACCAGTTGATTATAGATTTTTGTTCTAAACTAGTTAAATTAGACCTTCATGAGCCTATGTAGGGCCTACAGTAAGAGTGGCATTGTTTGACGTATGATTATGAATAGCCTACATATGCGGTAGGCCTACCCTACTCAAGTTTATTATGCTGATGGATTGTGATACATAAACAAACGAACAGTCTTGTTGGCCTAGGGGGGTCAAGGTGGCCACTCAGAAAGTGGGAGACCTGGATACGATTCCCAAAAACATCGTGGTTTGTTTTGTAATTTCTGGGTTTCTTAACAAACCTTATTATTATGACCAAGAAAGCTTATTTTGAGTTTATACAGTGCATTAGAAGATATTTTATGGTACAGAAAATTTGTATTATGCTATTTCTCAGGGTCTTTACTATCATAAAAATCCTATTGACATTTATTACAATTTCATAGCCATATGTTAAAAAGATTCTTATTTTTTCAGCAAATGCTCTCTAGCCTGCCGAGCCCACAGTTCAAGAGTATGTATTGGACGACACTACTGGCATCCTGCAAGTCAATGAGCCCTTACCAATTCAGGTAGGCCTACTTTTACTATTAACTAAATTAAGTCATGAAAATGATGTAATTGCTCACACGAGAACAGTAAACGTGTACATAACTAAATTTAGTCATGAAAATGATGTAATTAGGGATGGGATACTGTCCACGTTTACTGTTTTCATCTAAGTATTAAACGCATGGACCTGTGTAGGCCGCCCACACGGGGTTGAACTGTGTGCGACTGGAAAACAGCGTACGATCATAGCTGACCGACATCGCACACGAAATGTGCATGTGTACAGTGCACACCCTAATTCACGTGCAAAATCTATTGGGTACGCAAGTACGAACGTGTACACGCCTTTCACAGAGAGAGGTTACACGTTTACTGAAGTACACGTTTTTGCCCATCCCTATATATGTAATGGGAAATATTTCAAATTAATTATGCATTTCACTTACACTGTATAGTTATCAATATAATTTATAAATTATATTTTAATTTTTTTCACATGCCATGAACATTACCAGGTTATAACATTCTATTATGCAACACTAGGCTTAGCACTCTGAGAGAAAAGAAACCATTAATAAAATCCCCTTAAATAATGTACGCCTACCACTTCACAAATTATTGTTTAGTGTACATACCTAAAGTAATAAATGTATGATACATTCCCTCCCTGCATAATTCCAATTGGTAATTATTATAGATTTAGAATTACAGAAATCATGAGGCTTGGTACTTGGACAAACCTATTACATATTCAGTGGTCAGACATAATGGCAGGCCTTTTTTCATTAATTGAAGTAGTATTGTTGTATCCAACAGGTTGGCATCACATCCCCTGCAGATACCCCAGTAGACAAGAATCTACTTCTAGCCCTACGTCTTTCATTGCAAATCAACCATGACGAATCATCAGGAACTTCAACAGCTGCTGCACTTTCAAATGATAAGCCTACACCAGACTGGTCGAATTACTCTGTAAAAATGCTGAGATCAGCCCCACACCCATCACTGCAAGTACAAACCCTGGCAACAAACAAACCTCAAGAAAGTAATACACTTTCCACACCCCAAACAGTCCCGTCCACCTCACCAAACATCCCTCCATTTCAAAAAGCCCATTCCAGAAGAAGACCTCAAATACAAAAGTACCCGAGTACTGAAATCAATACTAAGTTTGATATGCTAGCTGAGGCTAAGCTGGAGTTGGTTAAATTCCAGTACAACCTGCAGAAAGAGGAGGCAGAAAGACGTAAAGTGCGGCAAGCAAAGCTGGATGCTATGGAGGATGCTGAGGCTGAGAGAAAGAAGACAAGACAGGAGATTCAGGATGCTATGGACGATGCTCAAGCAAAAGTGAGGATAGAAATTTTGAACCTTGACTTAAAAATTAAACAACAGCAATTGGCATTTGAAACTAAAAGGGCATTGAATTTTGACCTTGACTATGTCTTGTTACAACCTAAGCAGGCGGTGGATTGCCTCTGCATGGACTTCCGGTTCAGTTCAGTTGTCCTAGCTGGTCCTAGCAGCACGGCACGATGTAGTTGTGAACAAGGTAATAAGCATACCAACGTAATCCAATTTAATCATGTCTCTTTACTATTCCTTCCTCGATCATTACATAAAACATAACATAACAATATGCAGCACTGCACTACGCGAAACCCGTTTGTGAAGCTCGTTCGGGGCCGCCGCTCGCCCACTCGGCCCACGGAAGTCTAGATCGTGCGCGTGGTGTTAGCTCAAAAGACCGCTACCGCGCTCGTAATACGTTGTTCACACTTTGTCCACTAACAGTTGTTAGCGCCGTAACTACGTTCCCTAAACGAAGTTAGTGCTAAACGTAGGTTAGGCTTCCGTCCGTTCACATTACGTTCTTAACTTCTGTTAGTACCCTAACTTCTGTTAGTGGGCAAAGTGTGAACAAGGTATAAGTAGAGCTGTATTTCAGTTTTAAATTGGCGTGTAAAAAGCTGATGCTCGCATATAGGCTGAAGAGCTATTTTGAGACTTACAATAATGAAAAAAAGGTCGGCCTACATTCGGCACAATGCAGTAAGTTGTGCATATCAGTCACAGCAGCAGGATCAACGTTACAGCCTCCCCAGTAACAAATCATATGCACCATGCAATGTCAAAACCTATAATCGGTTCACACCTCTAATCGACCTTACAGACTTCCCTACCTTAGAGTGCAATCACAATGCGAACGATCGTCCCAAAAACGCAAAGAATGGCACGCAAGTTCACCCACCATCATCACAAGCTGCTAGGCCTAGGCCTACACCGAAACAATCCGACTCCAAGGCAAACCCTGCGTTGGTCTTGAGCGACTCAATGTTCAAAGGCTGCAGTCCAACTTACAATACTCACTACCGTTTGGAGACCTTCCCGAAAATCGAACCGCATCAACTTACCAATCATCTATACAAGAAGCTGCCGGACTTTGAGGTAAAAACAGTTATCATCCATAACGGGACAAACTCCCTTATGACCGAAACGCCAGAGCAAATAGGAGTCAATATCTACCACTAACTTGGACAACTTAAGCTGCTTTTCTTTCAGCGAACATTGCGTACTCCTGCATAATTTATCGTCAAGGTCTTCTCAATAGTTTAATTGAAAAAAACAACCAGGAAATAAAGTGGGTCTGCAATATGCTAAATGTAACATATGTAGAATCAAATAAGTGGATACGGGAAGAAAATATTTCACGAGGAGGCCTCAATCCCAATCAAACAGGGAAAGAAAAACTCCATTCAATGCTAGTCGAAGTCAGTTACACACTATAGTGGCACCCAGACCCGAGCATAAGGCTACATCCCCCTCGAAACACTAAACTAAACAAGCAAGGTCAAAGAACCAATCTAGGCTCTCGCATAGAGTCTAGGCCTACTGCATCTGCAGGATTCACCGGATCCAATTCCAACCCATTCCAACCCAGCATACCCACCAATGGCAGATGCTATCACAAGGTGCTCACCCATCAGTCTTCGATCTCCAAAGAATTAATATGAGTATTGAAACCAAGGAAACCCCCTCTGACCACTACCCATCAGTCATCGAGGTCCAGGGTAATTTGTTTGACGTGCTCCTGGAAATGCCCCTAGCCCACTGTGTCGCGGATGAGCAAGGGAATTGCAGCGAGCTTCAAGAGGAAATATGGCTGCGTGGACCAACTTATTAATCAAAAGCAAGGAGTGGGATGAATGGCGACTCTTCACACAGAGGGAAGAGAGATTGATTGATTAATGGGGCTTAACGTTCATATTTTCGCAACTATGGCCAATCGAGACGATGATCGGGTGATGATGAAGATGAGAAAGATGATGATGAAGAATAAAGCCACATCCGAATCAAATCCATTGTACGTCACATGGGTCGTCATACGGGAGTCCAGCAAGGGAGGGGCTGGGCCAAGTGGGAGGAGAAATCTTCAGTGGGGCAGTGGGAGGGAGGGCCAGGGTCTCCTTTTGTCGCCTCTTACTACTAGCAGAGTCACTCTGGGCCTATTCTAACCCGGGCCGAGACGGGTCTCCTTTTGTCGCCTCTTACGACTAGCAGAGTCACTCTGGGCCTATTCTTCCCCGGGCCCAGACGGGAACCTCTGAGCATACTGTTAGTTCTACAACATAAATAAAGTTTCCATGCCTCGTTATAATTATTATTAATGGGGCTTAACGTCTCATATTTTTGCTCGTGGTGGCTGACAATCCAACTAAGGGGCTCTATGTTCAAGTTAGTTTATTACGCATAATCTAAGTCACTGCCAACATGATATACTTTTTGCACTGACTTGTCGAGACCGTAGCTAAACTTGATTTTAACTAATCTGTCAACCAAATGGAGCTCTTAATTTTCAAAATTTTAGTTTTATTTTTTTGGTGAGACACTATCAGGAAAATAGTTACTATGTTTACCAGAGCAAATATTAGTTTATACTGAAATGTTAAGAATAAGTCGTAGCCTGGATGTTGATGTTGTGTGGGTGGGTTACAAACTTCTGCCAAGGACTGTCAATGGGTGAGGATGGAAGATGGAGGATGCTTGAAACAAGGCAATCCTACAGTAGGTCAGCTTACTTTGTGATTAGAGTTCAAAGTAACATTTAATTAGTTTTGCCATTTCCATATTTTATTTGTAGATCATGGTAAAGGCAGATTCTTTAGGACAGCTGCAGATTGCTGCTCTCCACAAATTTTCTGTTGATGGGGAGGCAAGGATTGTGTTGGATGAAGACGGCACCGAGATAGATGAAACGGAAATTCTTTTGGAACTGGCCAAAGAGTCGTCCATGACGACATATATGGTCCTGATCAATGATGAGGATTGGTCCCCAGTTCCAATCTCAGGGAACACATCTTAATATTTTTGAAAGATTATATCGATCTTGGCATTGTTTTGGTGCACATTGAATGTCATAGCTAGTTTGCACCAGTAGTTTTCTTTAAAGTTTGCTTTATACTAGGACGCTTCGCAAACGCTTTTTCCAGTCGCGCTGATGGATTGGCTATGTAGATTTATTGGACCTTTATCTATCCCTATATTGCGGTTTTGTTGTCATTTTAACATGTTGTGTGACTGTTCATTAACACTGTTGAAACATATAGGTAGCGAATGCAATTGAATGGAATAACTCCTGAATTTCCTCATCACATCAAATTATTTTGGCCAGTTGTCGCTTGTTATACAAGCAAGCGCCAATCCATCACAGGCGGCTTGTAAAAGACCTCTTACTGAACTAAAGAACTTACATTTACAACAACGATAGTAATATTCCTGAATAAGAGAGAGACAAGAGAGCCGAAACGCGTTGCTAGGAGCCAGGCGAGAAGGTGCGCGGCGGCGAGGTCATATCGACCTCTTGTTGCTTATGGGAACTGAGATTTTAATGAGAACCGTTTCTTTGATTGTAGCCAAAAACGTAGATCCGCGATAGGCTGCAGTCTGGGTTGTACAGGGGTAGGGGGGATCATCCATGGAAGTTTCAGCAGAATGTAGTCAAAACGGATTTGGGTCGGTATGGTTTTTTTGGAAAGGACTGTAGGGAATGGAACGACTTGGCTGGGAATTTTGTAGCTAGTGGTTCTTTAAGGGAATTATGATTATGTTGAATTTTGAATTGTGAATTTTGTTTATGAAGTAAGTTGTGACCATTTGAACAAATGTTTATGAATCGTCTCTTCCATTGTGCATGCATGTTTGATTTTTAAGGGCCAAACTACAGATTCATATCTTAGTTTCTTCGTCTTTTACACGACCCCTTGTCTTTGTGTATGAAGTAAGAACTAGTTTATTTTTAGTTAGTTCATTTTTTACTAAGCTGTACGACGATCAAACGAGTTTTTAAACTTATTACTAATTAGTCATTAGTGATGACTGACTACTGACTGGCTAAGTGTAAAGAGTTGTGGAGAAAGAACAAACCTCATTATTTGATAATAACACATTTCTAACTTCTTGCTAGATATATTGTTTATTTTTAAATAGGATTCATTTAATATTTGTCTGTATGTAAACTTTGAGACTGAACTTAATGTGTTTGGTAAATCCAACTCGGAGAGACAGGTTCATGTGTTTCTACTTGGAACGCAGAGTATTAGTAAAAAGCCTGTAAATACTGAGAGTGTGAGACTTTTGAAATAATCTAGTTAAATAATTTATACTAAGTTTGCCCATCCAATCGAAGTGAAATTTTTTAACATTGGCGACAAATAGAATTTGATGTTGAAACGGTGTTGGAATGTTCAAATTAAACAATTTTAATGATTAAGGTACAGTATAACAACTCTTAGGCATGCATATCAGCTAGACAATAACTATGTAAATGCATGTGGCTTGTAGCATAGCCTTGAATTTTAGACATGACAATATTAAACAGATATAAAATGATTTTTTGTTCACAAACATTTTTAACCATTAGTGCATTGCTGGCCGCTTAAAATTATGAGAATTAATTTTGTGTTTGTATGTTTATATCCCACTGTTAAATGATGCATCCTACGTTAGAAAGTTGAAAAAGAATATCTTAAATTGATATTATCCAATCAAAATGCAATATAGCATAGATATTCATGTCTACCATCTCCATTGCAGGATGTTAGTTTTAAATCACGTTTTATAGAATACGAACTACGAAGTGAAACGCCTCAACTACAAACAATACTCTTAAGAACACTTGACTTCAACAACGGCGCAATACTGTGTCTATTGAAGAGGCCGAAATGTACAGTGTGAAGCTGAGTGAATTACATGGTGAATTTACGCGTCGGTTTGCCGATTTCAATAAGATTGAAACAGAACTAAAACTGGTGGCTTCTCCCTTCACGTTTGACATTGAAGAAGCTCCTGCTAAATTACAGCTAGAGCTAATCGACCTGCAAACTGACAATATCCTAAAAGACATGTAAAACTCTGTAGAACTGGGCAAATTCTACTCGGCGTTAAATGAAACTAAATTCCGAGAAATAAGGGACATGGCAAAAAAAGTGTTAGTTTTGTTTGGCTCCACATACATGTGCGAACAGACATTTTCAATCATGAAAATCAACAAGTCACAACATCGATCAACATTATCTGAACACCTGTCATCTGTGCTGCGGATATCGACGTCCACGTTTACGCCCGAATTTGACACTTTGGTGAAAAATATGAATCAGCTGCACCCGTCACATTGAAAATACAACATCGGTAAGTTAATTCTGTATTAACCCCCCTTATTAACCCTGTATAACCCTGGTTTATTATTAACCACCCCTGCTATTTTCGCCTCGCCCTTGTCCCCTAGGTCCAGCCCGTTATGATATAACTTTGTATCATGTGGCCCTTGGCCCCTGATGTTTGCCCACCCCTGGTCTACACTCTCCAGGCAGATAATGAAACCACCCTCCCAGCAGCAGCTCTGGATGCGCCCATTCTGAACTCCACACTAGGCCCTTTCCCTTCTTCAGGCCACGAACTGTACCCAGGCTCATCTCAGGACCTAGACCTAGTCAAGAGAGTCATCATGACGCCTGAAGTCCTAGATCCGGTCGCCGAGTCCACGACTCGCCCCGAGGCCCTGGCAGGACCAGTAACGGTCCCAGTTTTGTGCCGAAGTCAAGATGGGCCCACGCTTGATGTTATCCCGACCGCCGAGGATCCAATGCAGTCCGGAACACCTGCAGCCAAAAAGGTTGAAAAGCGGTTCTAAGGTGGGACGACGAATATTGAAAGGCGGTTCTATGGTGGGTCGACCAAGTTTGTATGGTGGTTTGAAGGTGGGTCGACGGAGCGTTATAGTCGGATTTAAGATGTTGTATCGGCGGGGGACAGGCAGAAACCCACGTAAAACCTACGCATGGCCGCGAGCCTTCCCAAGTAGACCAGTCACGTTTGTACAACGTTGTTTTAGGGTTGTCAAAGGTTGGGTAAGTTTTTAAGTTGTTGAACAACGTTGTACCAGCGTTGTGTACTAGCCCTTCACTAAATGGGTGGTTTTGAGGTGTGTACCAACGTTGCAACCGCCTTGTATTTTAGAAGTGTACCAACTGTTCGCCAATAGGTGGGTTTGAGTAGTGTACCAACGTTGTGACCGTGTTGTATTTTAGAAGTGTACCAACTGTTTTCCAATAGGTGGGTTTGAGTAGTGTACCAACGTTGTGACCGTGTTGTATTTTAGAAGTGTACCAACTGTTTTCCAATAGGTGGGTTTGAGTAGTGTACCAACGTTGTGACCGTGTTGTATTTTAGAAGTGTACCAACTGTTTACCAATAGGTGGGTTTGAGTAGTGTACCAACGTTGTGACCGTGTTGTATTTTAGAAGTGTACCAACTGTTTTCCAATAGGTGGGTTTGAGTAGTGTACCAACGTTGTGACCGTGTTGTATTTTAGAAGTGTACCAACTGTTCGCCAATAGGTGGGTTTGAGTTGTGTACCAACGTTGTGATAGTGTAGTATTTTAGAAGTGTACCACTCCCTACTACAATAATGAGATTAGAAGGATGAAGAGGAAGGGGAGAAAAGCTTACAGTAAATTCAGGGCGTCTCGGGATGAGTTGGTTAGGGAGGAAGCCAAGGGAATTGAGATAAAATTAAATGGCATGAAGAAGAGTAGGTTGGAGGAGTACATGAAGGGCATGATGGTTGAAGGTGATAGACAAGGAAGCTGCAATAGGATGTTCAGATATGTGAAGGGAAAAAGAGGGGCAAGGGGGGAGTTACCGGCATTGGTTGGGTTGAACGATGAGTTATTGGTGGAAAATAATGTAAAAGCCGATGAGCTTAACAGGTATTATGCTGGGGTCTTTCAGGAGGAGGAGAAGAAAGGGGATTGGGAGAAAGATGGCAGGGGAGTAAATCCAATAGTGGTAAATGTGGATAAGATAGCGAGGGTGATTGCTGGGCTGAAGAATGGTAATTGCACCAGGTAATGATGGCATGGTTGGGGATTTCCTTAAGTTGGCGGTAGGGGAGGTGGCAAGGTATGTGGAGGTGGAGGTGGATATGAGATGGATGAGGGAAGTTAGGATGGATGTCGGATGGGCAGCATGGGTTTAGGAAAGGCTACTCTTGTGAAACGCGCAGCTGTTTGGGATGACGGAGGATATCGCGGGGGTGCTGGACAGGGGAAGGGAAGTGGACGCGGTTTTCATCGATTCTGAAAAAGCGTTCGACAAGGTACCCCATCAGAGGTTGATGGGCAAGATTGGTGGATTAATAGAGGACGGAATGGTTGTGAGGTGGCTGGGCGATTTCCTAAAGGGAAGGAGGCAGCGTGTGAGAGTTAGGGAGGAGCTATCGGAGGAGGTTAAGGTGACATCAGGGGTGCCGCAGGGCATTGTGCTCGGGCCCCTGATGTTTGCAATTTACATAAATGATATTGCGGTAGGGATGGGGGCAAGAGTGAGGCTATTTGCGGACAATTGTGTAATTTATAGGGAGATAAAAGGTAGGGAGGACGAGATACTATCGGAGGAGGATATGAGAGTTTTGGGGGAGTGGGTTAGAGTTAGCATGATGAGCCTGAACGCAGGAAAGTGCAAGTGGGTGAAATTTTCAAGAAGGAGACAGGGGGGGAGGATCGGGGTGACGTATGAGATTCAGGGGCATACACTGGAGAGCTAGTGGAGGGCATAAAATACCTAGGGGTGTGGCTGGCGGAGACTTTGGATTGGGGGGAGCAGATAAGGAGGATGGCAGGGAAGGAAATACAAAATTTAAATTTTGTCATGAGGGTATTGAGGGAAAAGGGAAGGGACATAAGGGAGCAGGCCTATACAGAACGCTTGTGAGGTCCGGCGTGGAATATGCGGCGGCGGTTTGGGACCCGCACGACAGCAAAGGGAAGGAGGCACTGGAGAGGGTTCAAAAGAGAGCGGCGAGGAGGATGCTGAAAAGGGGGAAGAGATAGGTGGAAACGAAATTGGGGGGAGGGAGAAAGGGAAGGGAGTATGAAAGTGTTACGGAAATGGTTAAGGAATTAGGGTGGGAGATACTGGAGAGCAGAAGGAAGAGGGACAGACTGGGAAAAATGTACCGGGTAGTAAGGAGGCATGAGGGGTGGGGGGAACTGAGCAGGGCAATCAAGGGAGCAAGTTATATGGGAAGGGGGGACCATCTGTGGAAGTTGGAAAGAAAGGTATGGAGGACAGATGTGGGCAAGTTCTCCTTCCTGGGAAGGACGACCGTGGAGTGGAATGGGCTGGATGAGGAGTGGTAGAGCAAAATAAGGTAAAGGAGTTTGTGGCCAAACTCAAACCCAAGCCTAAGTCCTGCTTGCTGAGGAGATGAAAGGTGATGGCCCGATGGAAGGGTGAAAGCTGAAGGAAGAGAAGGAGGGAAGCTGAAAAAGATAAGAGTAAGGAAGAGGATACTGAGGAGCAAGAGGAAGGAAGATGAAGGGAGGAAGAGCAAATGCCTTGCCACCGGTCTGAGGACCACCAGCGAGAGGATGAGAAAACAACAACTTGTTTTCCAATAGGTGGGTTTGAGTGGTGTACCAACGTTGCGACCGCCTTGTATTTTAGAAGTGTACCAACTGTTTTCCAATAGGTGGGTTTGAGTAGTGGACCAACGTTGTGACAGTGTTGCATTTTAGAAGTGTACCAACTGTTTTCCAATAGGTGGGTTTGCGTAGTGGACCAACGTTGTGACAGTGTTGCATTTTAGAAGTGTACCACCTGTTTGCGAGAAACAAAACTCGTTGACATGTTTACTCGGACAGAAATTTAAGGGCGGAACGCAGAGTTAAGTATGTGATTTGTTTATGGTTATTCCATAGCAACAAATCCTGTACTTAAGAACTTGACAGCTGTTGTCTGTGCATATCGCCGTAAGTTCTAAACAGCGTCTTCAGAAATGTAATCTCCTTCTCTGCAGTATTGAGAAACGTATCAAGAAAGCAGACTGTGTTGTACATGGTTTGTAGCAAGATGGATATTGACATGTTCAAGAGAGTTCAAATTGGCTAGGTACCGTTATGCTGAAACTGAAACGGGAAGAGGTATTTAGTATTCAACGTACATCCACCTACACACATTATTTGATCGTGCCCTTCTCGAATGGAATGCTTTGCCTACAGATATTATATTCGGATAATGATCGACATATGCCAAATTTATAAGTGCATTGACTACATTTTTACATAATATTAAGTAATTAATTTATGTATAAATTTGTATTGTATTTGTATTTGTATGGAGCCTTGCTCTGTTGCCTACCACCCTCAATATTCTTTAGCCTATACTTTGTAGTTAGACAATGAAAATAAATAATAATAAGAACATGCAAATTGTCCCTCTTCAGGAACTATAGGACCCCATGCCCCAATGCATGTATAGTTGTTATTATTATTATTATTATTATTATTATTATGACAAAAAGTTTGAATTTCGTACGCCAACGCCACAGCCGCCTGCAGCGGCGGTGGCCAAGAAGCTGTTGCAGTACGGTAACCTTATAAAGATTGTACGTCAACATCAAATTGGTAAGTACCTGCCTAATGTGTTGTGCAACATTATAAAGTATGCAATGTAGATATAAATAGATATTATAAATATGAATACAATTATTACAAGTCCTATGAAGACTAGACCTACAATTATTATTTAATGCAGTTACGTTTTTTCGGTTGTCTACCCTTGCACAATATGGCGCTCACCACATGGACCGTGGACGCTCACGGTCTCACGCTTGTCGTAACATGCATATAGTTCTGTTTCCACAACTGTTGCGTGACTGCGTGTTCCGTTTCTTTTCTTTGCTTAGTGTGCATACAGTATGTAGGCCTATATTACCAAATATCGACCTTTAATTGCGTACCTATTTGTTATAAGGTAAGCTTAATAACATGTTGCATCTAACGTTTTCATTTAACAGTTGCAAATACGATAGCCGAGTCTAGGCCTAGCCTGCAATACTGTTGGCCTACCTAGGCCTAGCCTAGCCTAGGCCTAGGCCTACATGATGTAGGGCCTGGGGCCCTAGGCCTAGTCCTAGACCTACACCTAGGCCTACACCTACGTATTGACTCTCCATTCAACATTAATTGAACAATCCTACATGGGCCCTACTGTGTAAAGCTACACAATGCACCATATTCGGAAAGATATTGTTGCTGCGAGACAGAATCGTCGTAGAATAAACCGAGAAGCAGATAGATTATTGAGCAGATTACCCAATCAGACACTAATAGAAACAGTTGCTAGGTCTACCTCAGTTCGTGCACTTGTTAGTCATCTACCTAGGCCTAATATACAGCAGGAACAATCATGCAGGCCTACCTTAGGTTGTGAAACTTTAACCAAGAAAGAAATGCCAGAAATAGGTATTCGAACTGTCATGTCAGATAATGTTGGGCCTGCAGTCAATGGTTCTGATGATCTATATTCTGATTCCTCCCTTGTATCAGTTTTTGAATACTTCCAAGAACAAGTCAATGCAGGTACTAGTACCTCTGCAGGCAGTGACAATGAGGTTAAGGAACAAAATCGCGGGAATGAATCTCCCTCGACGTTGGGGTCAGACAGCACTGATTGCAAATGTAACACAATTAAGAGTGTAGGGCCTATATGTGCTAAAAGATTTAATCTTGTGGTCATTAACTCATAATATTACACATGGAGCCCTCACAGATCTTCTACATATTCTTGACCCTTGTTGCCAAAATTGCAACAAAAAAGTACCCAAAACTGCAAAAAGATTATTACGTACTCCTCGCTCTAATACTGGCACTCGTTCTATAATTGGGGAAGGACAGTATCATCATTTTGGATTTTTAAAGGGATTATCAGAAAAACTGAAAATGGGCATTACTCATGTTGCTGACAGTGATAACAATGGCGTTAAAACAGTCCAGTTCTCCACAAACATTGACGGTTTGCCAATTTATAAAAATTCAATGCTGAGCTTTTGGCCTATTCTCTGTTCTCTTCAAAATGGCAATGATCAGTCGCCATTTGTTGTAGGCATATTTTGTGGGGTATCAAAGCCAGAACCCATAGATACCTATTTAAAACCATTCATAGATGAATTGTTGCAATTAAAAGCTGAAGGGTTTGAATATAATGACACAGTTTACAAATTGGGATTTGGTGGACCATTTGTGTGTGATGCACCGGCCAAGGCTTTTGTAACTGGTGTCAAATCTCACACCGGCTATTATGGCTGTGGGAAATGCAATCAGAAGGGAACGTGGGATCGGTTTGTGTCATTTCCAGATCTTCATGCAGATTTACGGAATGACGCATCATTTCGGTTGCAAACACAGCCCGAACACCACAAAAGCATTTCACCTTTAACAGTATTACCCATTGATATGGTGAAACAATTTGTATTGGATTATATGCATGTTGTATGCTTGGGCGTTATGAAACGCATGTTGCGAAATATATGGATGCGAGGACATCTACGGCAATCACGACTCAGTGCAGGCCAATGCAAAGTAGTATCGGACTATCTTGTCAGATTAATCGAACATACGCCAAATGAGTTTGCTAGAAAACCAAGGCCACTCAAAGACGTAGATAGGTTTAAAGCCACAGAGTTTAGGCAAATTCTTCTCTATACTGGTCCAGTCGTGTTACGAGGTGTTTTACATGAAGAATACTTTACTTTTACATGTAGCAATGAGGATACTAACTTCTAAGTTGGCCTATGACACACAGTTTGTTGATTATTCCAAATCTCTGCTAGTATTATTTGTAACCCAATGGAAACATTTATATGGGGAAACATCTGTGGTGTACAATGTTCATTCACTTATACATATTCCAGAAGATGTTAAAGTGTATGGCCCTGTTGATAGATTCAGTGCCTTTAAATATGAAAATTTTTTGGGCAAAATCAAACGCAAAATTCGTTCCCCAGCAAAACCATTGGAACAGATTATGAACCGAGTAACTGAACTCAATATTGTTGAATCGGAAAATTCCCATAGAACCAGTAATGTTCCTACTACATCTGGCTATATCGTGGGAAGGGAAATACTAACGCCAATTCCAAAAACTCTGAGAATAGATGGTGTTCGCAAACAATATTTTAAGGAAATTGTTCTGAAAAATTCTATCATGATTGGAGTCACAAAACCAAATAACTGTGCCATGATGGAAAACAATGTTATAATAATGGTTTCTCGTATAATTCGCACACATTCCGATGAGTTAAATAGGCCTACGTCCAATGATCTCGCACAGATTACATTTGTAGGACACAAGTTTACCAAACGAGACAACTTTTTCATTTACCCCTGTTTATTAGGCATAGGCATATCCCATTGTTTTGCTTTGACACTCTTTCTGCAACTTCTTGGAAGATTTGAAATGTAACTTTGAAAGTAAATTCACTTTGTCAGTTGACATTCAAGATTCCTATGATAAGGATAGGTAAGGATTTTAGCAATTACCAGGAATACACTCATAAAAAATTAATAATTTACATAACAGGGCGTCTGTGATCATGAGGTGCGGTTCACACATTGTTATGCCAGCCAAGTTGGGTCGGTGCATGATGCACGAGTGCTTCGACTGTCGCCAATCCAGGAATACATCGACCAAGACCCCACAAAATTTTCGGCGAATTCACACCTCATTGGCGTCCGGCATACCCTTCGTTAAAGCAACTTATGGTCCCTTTCAAAGACAATGGGCATTTGTCATTGAAGCAAAAGCATTTTAACTATTGCCTGTCATCTACACAGTTAACTAGGGCTTTTGGCTTTTTAAAAGAGAGGTTTCGCTAGAGCTTTTGGCTTTTTAAAATACAGGTTTCGCTGCTTCAAATATTTAGATATGTACGACGTCGCCTAAATCCCTAAAGTAATCATTGCATGCTGCAATTTACAAAACATATGCCAGCGCATGCATGATGATGTTATGGAGAATGATGAATTGGGGAGTAGTGAAGTGGATGATGTGGCACCAAACTGTAATGTGGCAACACCAAGCAGTTAGATGTGATGAACAGATTGCCAATGCGTTATGGACAGTGTCGGTTATGTAGTTAGGGTAGGATTGTTGACGTAACAAATTAGCCTACGCCCGTTTGCCACACATTTGTGTTTTGTATTCATAAAAATATTCAATTTCAACAGTTTAACATGACCGCCAGTAGCCTTTTATAAAATACATAAGTTTAACAGCATATTAGTTTATAGGTCTGCCCACCCATAAAAAAAACCATATCGATATCGCGGGAAGAAATAACGCGATATTGAACTTATCAAGTGACGCACATCGATATCGGCAATATTGTGATAGCGGCAAACTTCTTGTCTGTGTTTAGGATTTCCAGACCGGCCAGAGACCATTCATTATAAACAATATTACCGTAGGCCTCATCCATATCGATATCGTTGGGCAGCCGTAGTAGTTTATGTACTTTTAGCGGGGTAGGCCTACAGTATAAGAACTATCCAAGATGACAGACGCCGTAGACAAGGGCGAAGTGAGCTCCATGTTAAATACAGTTTTTAAGTGTATTAAATGTGTAAAAACAGTGGTAAATTGTTTGAAATGTGCATCATGTGAGCGAAGAATACATGTAAAGTGTGCTGGCTTAGTAAGTGAATCTGTAAATGTTTTAACCGACAAAGTAAGCACCGAGAGTGGTCCTAGCAAGTGGGTGTGTTCGCTTTGCAAGGCTTCGGCTAACGTTAATACCTGTCTCGATAGCGATGCTAATAATGCAGTGATTCCGGTTGAGGTGGAGAACAGTATGTTGAAACGGGAAAATATACTTCTCAAAAGGCTTATAGATGAAATGGGTGTGTCGAACGAACTGTTTAAAAAACAGTTTCAAGACTAGGGGAAGAAATTAGTTCCAGAACGCAATCCACAACGGCGATTCAGGCGACGGCAACAATGGAGGTCAAGCCTTTCTCTAGCCAAATGGAGTCAGTAGAACAAACGGCTGCTATGAGAGAAGATAAATACAAGCGTATTTTATATACAACAATGGTCGACGTTTAGGATCCGCAGTCGGAGGAGGTTGATGATAAAAACAACTTTGAAGAGGGGCAAGTGATTGTGCTCGGTGACTCACTGACACGAAGTGCGAGCAAAGTACTACTAAGTACTACTACTAGTACTAACTTGGTATTATAACTTGGTAGGCCTGTAACTATAAGCCTAGCAAGTTATAATGTTATAGGCTATTGGGCCTAGCTATAAAATATTGTAGGCCTATTAACCATCTTGGCCTAGGTCCATGGGGTTTAATAACTACTGTAACCTAATTTGGTATAACTTGGTAGCCTATAACTTGGTTGGCCTATTTCAGGTGGATGCAAACACATCATCGCTCTATTGATGTGGGTGCATCGCCGTAGTGAGGAACCAGCACCCACATCAATAGCTTGCTATTGGAAAAAATCAAAACTATCGAAAGTGGGAACTGAATTAAAATTTATTAAGGCTGTAGATTTGGCTTCAAACCGGACTAAATCTGATGACAATACAAGCAAGCACCATAATCAACACAATGTTACTGGTGAGTTCTTGTCAGAGGTGTTGCAAGAAGCCACAAAACAAGAGCCAAGAGGTCAGTTGATCAAGCATTACAAACAAGTGGAACCAATGCAAATGCTATCAAAATTTATCATTTTGTTTTGCTAAAAATGGGGGAGGGGAGCTGCAGACTTTTTCGAGTTTTGTAGTCGCCAAATGGAAGAAGAAATGTGTTTGGCAGCAGAAAAAGAAACAAGAACACAAAGGGAAGTGTCACTTTGGCACAAGCTTCGATTTGGTAGGGTTACAGCTTCTAAGATATACGAGGTATCACGATGTAAAACATTGAGTGGATCACTCGTGTAAGCAATATTTGGTGCGAAAATACCCAATACAACTTTGATGAAGAGGGGGAGAGATTTAGGTTGGAATTCATAGTCGGCCCCTACACCTAGGGGCACCCATTGTTGCTATGGATTTGTTTTGTTTATGGGAAATAACATGCAACCATTGTTACCTTGGTAACAATGGGCGCCCCTAGGTGTAGGGGCCGACTATGAATTCCAACCTTAGAACCTGAGGTTTTAAAAGTAGTCGAAGCAACGGTGAATAAGAAATTCGATAAAGTTGGCTTAGTTTTACGGCCAGATATTCCTGTTATCGGAGCATCTCCAGATGCCATCTGCGATAGCTGCATCCTTGAGGTGAAATGTCCTTCATCTACATCGTCAATGCAGAGTTACGAAGTAAATGGAAAGTTGAAACCAAAATGCTTGGCTCAAATGCAGCTACAAATGCATATGACAAGGAAGACAGAAGGTTTATTTTGTGTTGCACATCCTTCATTTGAAAGTACAAAAGAAGTGGACATATATACTGTTCAATATGATGCTGACTACATTGATTGCACTATTAATGATGCAATGCCATTTTGGGAATCAGCCATTTTCCAAAAATTAATGCATAATAAATAAGAATGCAAAAGAAAAATAATACATAATAATATTTTGGGTAAGCCATCGGCTCATTAGCTGCAATAGTCTATAACGGTTTTCCTCAACTGATCAATTGTGAATTGAATGCTGATACATAGAGCACTAATTTATAGCATTAATTTTTAATTTTAGCATTATATTGGCATTATGTTTAGCAAAGGAAATGCATTATGCTACCAAGTGCTATTTTTCGTAATATTATTCAAACAAAATGTATGTTTTAAATCATTACAGCTAGGTATTTTCTACAAAATAAAATGTTATGAATCAGTGTCTAATGACCAAGTTTTACGATTAAAATCAGAATGAGAACTAATTAATTTCAAGTAAATTTTGTATTTGCTAAACAATGGTTTAACAATAAATGTTCATGCTTTTTTATTCTACTAGTACTATAGCTACTATACTCTTCCACGAATAGCCTACGAGAGCCAAAATCATACATCTAGCGCTTCTACTAAATACGTACCACAGGGGGCATAGGCCCATCGGTTAGGACTTAAGACTCATGGTCCTACGGAAAATGTATTCTTTTTCAAGGAATCAGAACCAGCTGGAGATGCCCTTGAATTACCGAACGCACAGAAGCATGATGGCTCGTGCAAGGCGGCAGGGGATGCCAAACATACCCCCTACTTTACAAGAACTTGGGCGAGCCATCGAGGATGATGCGAACGCTCGGTTCCAAGTGTTAGATGGCCAAATTCCGGTGCCATTCCTGAAACGCACACTTCAAGGCGACGCCCGTCAGGGAACGGCTCTCGTCTTTATATCACCCGAAATGGTTCCGTTATTGGTTGCGGGGAGGCATTTTTTTATAGACGCTACCTACAAGGTGAACATACTTCTTCCAAAACTGGTGGGCCACTAAGGGAAATATGCACAGACAACTGTTAACCCTTGACTGGTATCCTTATTTTCATATACGTAACTGATATGGTGGGGTCCAATATGACCCCAGTTTTAATTTTACTTTTAAACTGCCTAAAAAACAACAAATGTGAATTATTGTGCTAAAGACTAATTAATATAGATTTTATTCATTGTATTTACAACATGGATTGATGTTAATCAATAATGAGCGCAAGTTACACATTTTATACTGAAAGTAAGTAATTTTCAGACTTAAAAAAAAAACAGTGAATGTTTTAAAATGTATATTTAAACATATAATTTGTATTTTCCTTCTTGCGCGTTGATTTGTTGTTTATAGATATTCAAATCATTCTCTAAAATAAAAAAAATAGAAATATTATGTTTGTGTGTCAAACCAACAAGGGTGTCGGTTTTGCATGTCATGAGTACATTTTTTGTGTCTTGTTAATTCAACCAGATTGTTTACTTTTGTCCATTATAGTGAACACTGGTTTACAATACTCAGAGTTATGTTTGTTTTTAACCAGAAGAGTTGTCACGATGTCATTTTCATCCATATTGTCAAATAATTTGTAAAAGAAAAAGTCCCGTAAGAGGTATCCTGGGCTCTTTTTTCACCCCACGCATTAATTGCCGCCAAACGCTTCGGAGCAACAAAAACACACAACCACTACCTTCAACGGCTCAGCGGCAACTGAGATTACCTAATTCGCCAGCCGCTTGCTAGAACTTCCTGGTGGTCAAATATAGAACTATATCGTGCTGGGGTCGGCACAGACCCCACCATACCAGTCAAGGGTTAAGTATAGTATTTGTTACTATGGAATTGCTTTCAATAAGAAGAACTAACTCCATAGCACAACAAACAAATCATATACTTAACTCGACTCTGCATTCCGCCCTAAAGATTTATTGATATATTTCGGTTAGGGTCGATTGTTCGTTGTTCGAATAGGTTCGTTGTTCGATTAAATAAATAATACTAAGAGAATTCTTACTTCTTAGCTTAATATGATTGAATGATTAATGGGGCTTAACGTCTCATATTTATGCAACGATGGCTAATCAAGACGATGAGCGGGTGATAGTGAAGATGAGAAAGATGATAATAAAGAATAAAGCCACATCCGAATCAGATCCATTGCACGTCGCGTGAGTCGTCATACGGGAGTCCAGCAAGGGAGGGCAGGGCCAAGTGGGAGGAGAAATATTCAATGGGACAGTGGGGGGGAAAGGGGATTGGGGTGTGGACTGCACTTCGTCTGACTTCTCCTCCTCGACCAGTCCGGCTTGGGTGGCCCTACCAGAAGCATACGCTTCCGCCGGCATAGCTCTCGGGATCAACAAAGCACGCAAACCTGCCCACCACGATAAGGTGGCAGTCCCTGGGCAGGATTCATGAAAGTAAAGGATACAAATTTGTGATAATAAACTACAACCGAAACTTACCAAAATTACAACAATAAAGACCGAAAATAGATTGTGTTGCAACCAATGCAATAGTGTACACATTTTGTTTCAGATCAACTTATCGGCCGCACAGTAATTATTGAAAAGAACCGGCTGAGGCTCCTGAACGCGGGCCAACCTATTCAAGATCGCCCGAAACACAAGTACCTAGCCCAGGACGCAGCCATAGATCGCGCGGCCAACCTGTTGGCCCGTGGTCAGTTGACACCGTATGAGTTCGTTCTGCGAAAGTCTCACGTTTACGACAGGCGATTTGCTGAACTGGAGCGGGTTGTGTTGGCGGGAAACCCCTTAGTAGTTGATATTCCAGCCGCTCCAGCGGCAGCGCCCATCGCTCTAGCCGAAGAGCCCATCGCACTACAAGCAGC
The DNA here is from genome assembly GCA_945910005.1 of Isoperla grammatica. Taxonomy (NCBI): domain Eukaryota; kingdom Metazoa; phylum Arthropoda; class Insecta; order Plecoptera; family Perlodidae; genus Isoperla; species Isoperla grammatica. The sequence continues at coordinate 104,612,421 of OX246737.1, forward strand.
GCCCATCGCACTACCCGCAGCGCCCATCGCACTACAAGCAGCGCCCATCGCACTACCCGCAGCGCCCATCGCACTACAAGCAGCGCCCATCGCACTACAAGCAGCGCCCATCGCACTACCCGCAGCGCCCATCGCACTACAAGCAGCACCCTTCGCTCTACCCGCAGCGCACATCGCACTACCCGCAGCGCCCATCGCTCTACCCGCCGCGCCCATCGCACTACAAGCAGCGCCCATCGCACTACAAGCAGCGCCCATCGCACTACCCGCAGCGCCCATCGCACTACCCGCAACGCCTATCGCACTACCCGCAGCGCCCATCGCACTACCCGCAACGCCTATCGCACTACCCGCAGCGCCCATCGCAGTACCCGCAACGCCCATCGCACTACAAGCAGCGCCCTTCGCTCTACCCGCAGCGCCCATCGCACTACAAGCAGCGCCCTTCGCTCTACCCGCAGCGCCCATCGCACTACAAGCAGCGCCCATCGCACTGCAAGCAGCGCCCATCGCACTACCCGCAGCGCCTTTCGCACTACAAGCAGCGCCCTTCGCTCTGCCTGCAGCGCCCATCGCACTACCCGCAGCGCCCATCGCACTACAAGCAGCGCCCATCGCACTACCCGCAACGCCTATCGCACTACAAGCAGCGCCCTTCGCTCTACCCGCAGCGCCCATCGCACTACAAGCAGCGCCCATCGCACTACAAGCAGCGCCCATCGCACTACAAGCAGCGCCCTTCGCACTACAAGCAGCGCCCATCGCACTACCCGCAGCGCCTTTCGCACTACAAGCAGCGCCCTTCGCTCTGCCTGCAGCGCCCATAGCACTACCCGCAGCGCCCATCGCACTACCCGCAGCGCCCATCGCTCTACCAGCAGCGCCCATCGCACTACCCGCAACGCCCATCGCACTACAAGCAGCGCCCTTCGCTCTACCCGCAGCGCCCATCGCACTACAAGCAGCGCCCTTCGCACTGCAAGCAGCGCCCATCGCACTACCCGCAGCGCCCATCTCACTACCCGCAACGCCCATCGCACTACAAGCAGCGCCCTTCGCACTGCAAGCAGCGCCCATCGCACTACCCGCAACGCCCATCGCACTACAAGCAGCGCCCTTCGCTCTGCCTGCAGCGCCCATCGCTCCAGCGGAGCAGCCGTACTTGGAGGTTGTTGACGATGCCGCCGAAAGGGACGGTTGGCCCCCTGGTCTCGAAGAGGCCATGTGGAACTGGGACTCCTCCAGTGACAGTGAGGAGGACATTTTCCAGTGGGCCCGTAGAGACGCGGCGTTGCATGGAATTGATGTAGTAGCACCCGCCGCACCCCCCGTCGCTCCAGCAGCCGCACCCCCCATAGCTCCCCCCCCCCCCCGCATAGCCCCAACCCCATAGCCCGCCGGCATAGCTCGTGGGATCAACAAAGCACGCAAACCTGCCCACCACGATAAGGTGGCAGTCCCTGGGCAGGAGTTCAACTACAGATTAGGAGACTTACGAGGATCATTCTCCCACAACGCAGGTGAACTCATCAACATAACCACGAATTACACATGTCTAAACGAACTGACGTACCTACTGACGTACCGGCTGATAGGCCTAGGCCTACAATTCAATTAGGCCTAAGTTGTTATGCCAACCCACATGAAAAAATAACTGTTACAAATATATTACACTAAAATACAATTCATTAAAGATGCATTTCAAGAAATGTATTCTTACTCAATGCATACAAAAAACATTTCTTAATATATTTTTAAGAATACATAACAACAAACTTAAAAAAGTGTTTTGTAAAATAAATTAATAATATATTATTTTTCAATTATAGTACTATGCATATAAATAAATTATTTAAAATACATTTTCAAAACACGTTTATAAAATATATTTTGTTATCACTTTCACGTAATGTATTAAATAATATGTTTTTAGATTTATATTATCTACATATTCATTTTAAAATACATTTTAAGTGGTATAAACAAATATGTTGTTTTTATATTTACAATTAATATCAATAGAAATTAATTCTTGTAGATATATTTTGAAACAGTTACGATAAAGCATAACCACAAATTAATTTTCTTTGCATTTACTTTTAATATCAACAGTAATTAATTCTTGTATATATACTTTGCAACGGTTTCGTTGAAACATAATTTTAAGTTATTTTAAAAGTGTTTTAGCAAAACTATTTTCGTTACAATTTATATCTGTAAAATAATAGTTTTTGTAGATGTATAGGCCTACGTTGAAACAGTTTGGTTAAGATATACTTTTGTTATTTCTAGAGCGTTTTAACCATTTTTTTTTTGTTTTTTTACAATTAACACTAAAATAAATCTTTAGTTAAGGTTGCATTGCCGGATTATTTTCTTTTACAATAATTTATTTAAGACAACTTTTAAATGGTAGGCTTATTACTAGTATAAGTAGTAGTAGTATCTTTATTATTAGCATAAATGCTATTTTTCATTTACATAAGTACATAAATATACAAGAACAGACATAGTTACATTCTTTTACATTTACATTTTAGCATTTTATTTTCTTCCACAAACTAAACAAAACATGTTTATTTGAGGAAATGTTTAGTAATGCCAATGAAAACAATACTAACATGTAATATATTTAAATAATAATGTATTCCACACATACCTCATTTGTTCTCAACATATGTATTTAAGCTTTGTTCAAAATATCATTAAAATTTTAGTTTAGTGATATCACCAAGGTGTTCGACGTCTACGTTTCTGACGATTTCATCAAAACATACCGACATCACCCTAGAATATATTTTACTGATTATTTTAAATTTAATAATATCGGCAGGTTGTGTTGATGTCATCACGTCAGTATTTAGTGTTTATGCAACTTACCGATATCGGCAAATGTTAATGATATTATCAGAGAGTCTATGAACATCACAAAGTTGAAAGTATCCCTAATATAAAAAAACAATTTTCATTCTTACATAATATGTATTATGGCGTATGTTTTCGGGGATGTAATTAATGCTATACACGTTTTTTTAAACAAACGTTGGAATTTAAATCAAAATAATTACGTGGATTAATCTAAAAAAAAACACGGATAACATAATACACATATATTCGCATTAAATTAGTGTGTATCTTCGTGCCGTGCCGTCCATCGTGCCGATTTTGGAACTAGCTAGCACTACACCGGGCGGCTGCAGCACGTCCGCATTAATTAAGCCGAACATGCACCTGTTTGTTTTATAACGTCGATACATATTTATTTTCCTTGGGGTTGTACGGAAATCGTGAGTAAAGACAATATGTATTTTAGGTGTGATCTTACGGTGCTAAAACGCACATCCCTCACACCATCAATTTTCATCATATGCGAATATAATAATAAAATATAAATTTGGATGAGTTTGTAGAAGATTATAAAGTAACTGTTGATTTGCAAAGGTATGTATTATTTTGAAGAAACTATAAAATATACTGATTTGAAAATGAATGTTTAAAACCCGCGCTCTGCATGAAGTGGGGCGGAGTGCGGTGGGAACTGTGCAACTGCAACGGCAATTTGTCGAGACGCGAGACCGAAGTGTCGGGAGTGGTCGGGAGTGTGCGACGAGAATCCGGCGGTTACAAACAATAATAATTGCGGTAAGTACAGTGTTTAGTTATTGTTAACATTATAATATCATTGTTCTGGGCCCAGCTACCGTACGTTTACAATGAACATCTATGCAATAGGCTGTAGACTGTACTGTAAATGAAGGTATAATTCCGTAACGCCTAACCTCACTTTATAGGCTACCTAGGCCCTAGGCCTTGACGTTGGGTTTGAATTCAATGCCTTCAGCCTGGCCATAAAACGCATCGTGCCACACATTTGTTCACTCTCTGTTCAACAGAACATAGTTTACATTCTCAGTAGGCCTACATTGTAAAATCACATTTTGTTTCAAGATCTTCTGGTAGGCGTAGGCCCTAGGCCCTAGCCCTAGGCTAGAACTGTTTAGCAACAACACTGCAGGGCTGGATTCACAGAGGTCCTAAAAGTCAGGTAGGCCTAGGAGGCCTAGGCTTATCCAGGGTTTTTATTTCACGTATTGTGTATGTAGGCCCTGCATTAGGCCCAGGCCTAGGCCTAGTGGCTTTTATAGGATTTACCAATCAATTTCGGAGTTAGGTTATCCTAGTTCTGCACAATGGATTAAGTCATGTAGGCCTATCATATCGTGAAGTATAGGCTAGGCCTAGCCTATGTGTCAAGCTAGTTTTGTTCACAGTGCATCCAAATTCATACCCAAATTTCCAAACTTATCTAGGCCTACCCAGGCGGCCTACCTGCCACCCCGGGACTTCGATTGTACATATTTTTTTATTCCAATGGTGGATTTCTATGATTGTACTGCAATAACCTATCTGCAATGTGATCATGTAACTTTGATAGATAACGTTCGATAGCGATGAAAATACGTTTGAACGAATGCAATTTTATGTATAGCTCAGTAACGCTATTAAATCCCATGGACGACAACTAGCCATAGTTGCAAAAATACGGGACGTAAAACCCAAATATCATTATTATCATCATCATCACGAATATTGTGTCGTTCGCGGGCACCCAGCCATTAACAGCTTTCGATACCATGAAATGGCAGAAACGCCAGTGTTTAAACAAATTTACTTCACAAAATTAAAGTAGGACCTGACTATAGCTTTAGAGTTTAGACCTTCCTCTAGAACACAGTGGAATATTAGTATAAATAGGCTTATGTGCTGTGACTGTGAGTAGTTTGTGGATCTACTCAGTAAAACCTACATTTTGATACATGTCGACAGGCTTTCAATAAAAATTAAAGACTGCCAATGTTGCTCACAGCTTGCCAAATTTTGACGTGTTGCTGTGAACTTCTTCGAATTATCTTACTCTCATTGGCTACACAATAACAATCGCTGAATTTTTTACATTATCGACCAAAGTTACATGTTCGCAGTGCCGGGTGTCACTGCTTAAAGGTTAATAGGTAGGGTAAAACTACTACAATATATAATCACTTTCTAGTGAATGAGTTAGTCGTTATCTTACGTTAGACCTACAGCTCGATGCCAATGCATCCCGGTAACAATATCAATATGCCTAACGTTAATTGTAGGAAAGTTAATTTACCTAAATATAGCCTATATCTTACGATGCGAATGCAAAATACCATTCTCGGAAGCCTACTGGAGCTAAGCCTATCAAACTTATCGTTCAGACTGCAAATTACACAGCATTAATATTTCATCGCTATGCCAATGTTACTGCCGTATTGAGGACCATGGCTATTCATTTATTGCACATTCACTACAGGTCGTACCAGTACAACCAAATAATGGTATTATTTAGCTATAGGCCAGGCCCTAGGTAAAATTACAATTAGTCCTAGGCACTGTTGCAGTTACCGTTAGCCTTTATTCGCCTTTGGGGGTAGGCCTACTATGACTACGTATATCACAGAGATTTAAAACGGTTTAGCAAACCGGTTTTGCCCAAAAACGATTTAAACAAATCACTGTATATCAACAGATTCAAAAACGGTAAATGGTAAAACAGCTTGTCATTTCTAAAACGCCAGCCATTTTGGAAATTTTCACCGCCTTTCGAGTGGTCTCTCGAACGACACCGCCTTTTTTATATGGTTGACATTGACAGCTGATTTGACAACAGCTGGGAGACAACGCGTGTTTGTTGTTTTGTTTTGTTGAGGTATCATTTCGTGAAACGTGAACTTGAAAATACACGGCCGGAAGTCGTCGAAAAGAAGAAGTAGCGATCGTGTTTGTTGTCGAGTCTGAGGTCGAATTTAGGTCGATAGTTTAACTCGAACCTGGTATCGATATATCGCGTACAAATGTTCCTTGAAACGGTTTGACGTGTATATCAACCACAAATCTTGCGATTTGACTTATCCAAATCACTTTCCAAACTGATTTGGAACTAAGGTGTTTTTCAGCAAAACCGATATGTATATCAACATTTGAAAAACGTTTTTGGGCAAAACCGGTTTGCTAAACCGTTTTTGAGCTCTGTGATATACGTAGTCTATGTAGGTAAATTTACACTTGTTTGTATTAGATTTAACTTTCTGTATAAAAATTAGAAAATTGTGACTAGTTAAGAATTATGAACAATACCTAAATCCTAATGCCTATAAGCAAGTACACAAATCAATACAACCAGTAGGATACCAGGAAAGTGTGTTAATAAAACAACAAATTTAATTTGCCTTTCAATGTTGGTATTGTATGCGAGTGATGTATAGGCCCTAAGTGAGCATTTTTTTTTATTAAGCCTTAAATATCTTGTAACTTAAAGGCTCTTAGCTAAGATCTAGCCTCTAATTGGTTGAGTTACAAAACATAGAACATCAACTTATATTTCATTAAAGTACTGGTAACTTTGAAATTAAGGACCAAATATGCCATCAACAATTTGCATTAGGCAAACTTGTCTTTACAGGTTTTGATTATTAAAAACATTTAAAAATAAGTCTGTGAATTCACCCTTCTATAGAGTCCTGCTGATATCAATATTTATTATTTTTCCCAGATGCCTTCCAATAACAAAACTTTTGGGGTTAGGCCTACCTCAACATTGGCGAAGAAACTACGTGGACACCGGTACCTCGATCAAACATCGCTTCTCAGACTAATATCGTTTTTTGAAGGTATGTCTAGTTTAAAACATATATACTCAAAAAAAGGACTGTCTGTAAATGATATCACACAATTTTGGCCCAAACTGACCCACTCCCCCTCTTCCTTATAGATAGCATGTAGTAAAAATTAAAAGCCTCCCCCCTCCCCCCCTTCCTTATAGATAGCATGTAGTAAAAATTAAAAGCCTCCCCCCCACAAAAAAAAACAACAGTGGTATGATGAAAGCAATGAAAGTAATAGACCTCGGTACGTACTGAAGTGTTCACCATTCACTAAGCTAATTTATTTGACACGGAGACTTCGATCAAAATTAAAAAGTAATTTCATAGACACAAAATTAATTATTTATACAATTTATTTTCCTAATAGTACTTGAAACTTGAATCACTGTGTTAGGCCTAAGTTAGCTAAGTTGGTATATAGTACAAACTACAAAGTGCTAGTATTTTATAGGTTTTTACCCGCATGAAATACCACGTACAAATGTAATATTCATATTCAGCCCTTTGCGCGTCACCCGCTATTGAGTATTGACTACCACTAAATCACGTTATTTGTACGGTGACAATCCGTCACTGGAAACCGGGATTGTCCCGAATTTATACACCTTATATCAGTGTTCTGGAACTGTCTCGAAAAGTAAAATTATTAAAATTTCTTATTTATTGTAAGACTACATTAATTTTGTTTCCAGTAACTACAATGCCGCTAAAGGCTTGGAGCTCTAACGCCGTTCTCTGTGATAATCTACTGCATGCATAGTGAGATATGATTCTTGCAATGTTAGACACAAGAGGATGAAGTACCCCTCCCCCCCCACTAATTGTTGCTGACATTTTGCACCTTGTGAAATTTGTCTGCACACATGCACAGGATTGTTTGGTTGTTGTCAAATATTTTAACATGGTGATGCTTATGAAACCTCTTTCCCTTGTCAGTAATCTTTGCTGCTATTTATATCTTGTGATACAATGCTCATTTGAATTACAATATTTATTTTTTCTTATGTTACAGAAGCTGCTTTAGTAATATTCCCAACCATTAAAAAAAGGCCCCATCTGAAGAAGATCTAATTAGGCTACTTGTGTTACTTTGTACTTTGTACTGTGTGTATCCATTATTATGTATGTTTCAGAAATATTTTTTAAAATAAATCATGCTATGTAATGTAAATGAAAAAATGCTTTTTAATTTACCTACCAAATACATTCCAAAATAAATATTCCAAAATAGATAATTAATAAGTTATGAATAATATATTGTAAATCTATTACACACAATGCATTATGAACACATATTCTAAATATATTATTAATACATTACAAAAAAAGTGTTTTAAATATATTACACACAATAGATTATTAATAGCTTTACATATATATATGAAAATTACATTACCACTAATGTATTAAATTAATATTTTAAATAATAAATATAAAACACATTATCCCATTTCTATTATTAATTCATTTAAGAAATTGATTCTTAATTCATTTTAGGAACTGTTTCATAATGTATTTTTAAATTCTTTTTAAATATAAGAAATTGGGCCAAATTGGAAATTTATTTTAAGTATATCAAAATACATTTTACATAATACATTTCTATGATGAAATACATTTTATAAAACATATTATATATGTATTTTTTATCATGTGGGAAGCTAGGCCTAGGCATAAAGTTATATTGACTACGTTTACCACGCGAGCCCAGCTCGAGCTCAATAGCTCGGTATTCGTTTACCACGCACTTTGAAATCGTACAAAATACTACAGGTCTGGTTCGTGCTGAAAAACAAGGCGTGGTTAACCCAACCGCTTTCTAAACGTACGTATGTACACAGTTCGGTCCGCATGTATTTATCACGCATTTTGATATCGCACGGAGCGTGCTCGCTCGGCTTCTTCACCGAACTGAGTTGGGTTCGAGCTCAGATGTTAATCAGGCAAATTCAGTTCCCATAATATCCTGCTCGAGCTTACGAGCTCGAGTCGGCTCGCGTGGTAAAGGTAGTCATATTTTTAAGTATTCCTAGGAATAGGATATAGCTATAGGCCCTATATAGGCCTATGCCTGTATGCAAACTTAATTGTCCATTTTATAAAACAAATATAGTTGAATTATAATGTTAGGAACATATGTCTTTGGTTGACTATGTTAACAGATTGGTCTATCCTCTATAGGCGAAGGCCTAAACTTAGCCTTGACATTTTCATTAAATGTTCAGCATGCTTGAAACAAATAATGGGTCATATTGTTATTTTTATTTCCGCCCAGATCATTGTGTTGACGAAGACACATTTAAATGTCTCTCTCAAAAAGACATTGAACAGATACTACCTCAGGTTGGCCTCAGGATCAAATTCTGTAAAGAGTATGAAACATTAGGCGGCCTAGTTCTACAAAAATTGGATCAGACTGGAACGGTAAGTTTATTTTGCATTATACTGGCCTATAAGTAGGCCTAGGCCATCCTTGGGGAAGGAGTTTTTTAAATGAACATGTTCTCGAACTACCAGAACTTTTTAAAGAACACGTTCCATTGTTTAGTTTGGTGTTTGGAGGAACTTGTAGGTGAGTTATTTCATATTTTTGAGAAACGTTTTTAAAAAGTTCCTTGAAACGTTCCTTGAACGATCCTGTAGTGAAGTGACAACATGCAAAAAAGCTATTCCGTACGCCAAGTGAGAAGTCGACTTGTCACGACCACAGGTTTTCGGATAAACTTCAAGGCGACTGAGCCAGCGAAGCACGTCAAGTATTTCAACCAATCAGAAGTTAGCCATTTACAGGTAATTTTAATGGCGGATAGTTTTGTTTGTTGACAGTTCGACATTAAAGTATTATTATTACAAAATGAGCAAAAATATTAGAGTAGACGACTCGCAAAAAGAAATGATACTAGACTTTATATCGGCTAGCCCCGATTTTGCTGCGGGACGTCTGCTGGGCCCTTTAGGCAAACAAAAAGAGTCGGAAATGTGAGAGAGACTAACCTCAATGCTGAATTCAGCTGGAGTTGGGGCCACCAAGACTGTTGACAAGTGGATGAAAGTAAGTATAGTAAAAATAATAATTAAATCAATATCAACAAGTTGTGGTACTGTAGGCCTTCTTATTCCGAGACCTAACTTCGTGTGCCTTGACATAGGGGCTAGGCCTAGTCAACCTTAACCTACAAATGGTAGGGTCTAGCCTAGGCATATCTTATAAGATTGATATTGCTTAGGCCTAGGACCTACCCCTTACGTAGGACCTAGGCCTAGTACTAGGGCCTAGCCTTAAAACAAATAGTAGGCTTAGGTACCCTGTTTACATAGGCAATGATCCAAAATAAATTGTCATAGACCCAACCTGTTATGTTTTAATTGCAGACATGGAGCGATTGGAAACTTAATGTGAAAGGCCGAGCGTCTGAAATCCGCGCATATGAAGGCGGGACAGGGGGACGGGGGGGGGGGGGGGGGGGGGGGGGGGGCAGAAAATGCCCTAAGAAATTGTCTGACCTCGAGATACGATTGCTCGAGTTTTTTGGTTGGTGCGCGGTGTGTGGTCTAAGCAATGTTGAGGAAGCCGGCCTAGGAGGAGTAGCAGCTGCTGGTCCTGCTACAGTAAGCCAAGCCATAGGCTCGCAGCAATCCTCAACAAACATAACCCCAACAAGCATAACCGAGGTCATATTCGACCTACAAGGCGAGTATGGCCTAGTAGAAATGGACAGTGCAGGCCTAGGCCTACATGCTGAGGAGGACCGTAATGGTGATGACACTGCCATCACACACATTGACATAGGTGAAACCCCGTCCAGTCCAGTTCAGGTAAGCGGAAACGCACTAATCGTTCTGAAGGTAGGAAGTGAGAAATAAATCCTTTAATCACACCATCAGATACTTAATTCTCAAATAATTAGTGATACATAGGGTAGGCAGTCTCGTTGCAAGATCAGGCCTAAGTGCGTTATTGTCACAGTAATCAAAGTGCAGTTCTCATTTCATTTCACGTGACAAGTTGTCACATACAGTTACAGAATAAGGGTCCAGCTGCCACTCTGACAACTAATGCCATTCAACTTCCAACCAAAGAATTGCTTGCTTTCAATGGCTCCTACGAAGATTGGCAACAATATCGATTGATTGATTAATGGGGCTTAACATCTCATATTTTTGAAACAATGGCTAATCGAGACGATGAGCGGGTGATAATGAAGATGAGAAAGATGATGATGAAGAATAAAGCCACATCCGAATCAGATCCATTGTACGTCGCGTGGGTCGTCATACGGGAGTCGAGCAAGGGAGGGCAGGGCCGAGTGGGAGGAGAAATATTCAGTGGGACAGTGGGGAGGGGGGGGGGGGGGGGGGAGAAACAAGGTCTCCTTTTGTCGCCTCTTACGACTAGCAGTCACTCTGGGCCTATTCTTCCCCGGGCCCAGATGGTGCCGCCAGTAAAACTGGGACGGAGACGAGGTACCTGGGGAACATATGGTAAATGCAGTTGATTCTATGTCGAACAGTTGGTCACCTAGATGGACAGTGGACACACCAGGAATTGTTACAAGCCCAAAGAAGAGATGCGGTAACAGGAACGGTGCTTGGGTGGCTTGATGATGTTTGCCGACCTACTCATGACAAAGTGTCGGGCACTGGACGGAACACCTTAAGTATGTGGGCTCAGTGAGAACGCTTTACTGTAAAAGATGGGGTCTTATACAGGAAATGGGATACCAGGACGCTAAAGTCTGGTTACCAAAAGAATATCGTTATGTAATAGTCAAGCTGACAACTTAACATACCCGCCAGATGCACGCAAACGGTCGTTTAACATCGAAATTCGGCCCTGTGAAGTTGTCGGATTGTGCAAGCAATGACACCAACGTTGCAAAATTGAAACCAGATTGTTTAATAATTTCCGATTCAACCAGTTTTCTCAAAACTTGGTGTTTGCGAAAGCATTGTATTTTGCATGTTGTATTATATATTATTTCACAACTTTTAAATTTTTAGTTAGTGCTAAACGAAACATGATCTCAAACGCAAGTGAAATATGTTTTTGTCAAAAGTCAACACTGAAGTTTCCCCGTGAAAGTAGTCCCAAGACCGGACGTTAGCCGGTAGCCAACCCTCGTGCTCAATGTTAATATGGTCCATTCGTATATCTGATATTCTAGTGTTATGTCCACTTATTTCAACATCAACTGGATAACAGAACACAATTCACACGTAAAGGTAAGGCTGGCAATAAAATCTTCAATGTTTTGTGACAGCTAGTGTACACAAATAGGCTTAGCCTAGATGGTTATAGGTTATGTTCTTCTTCGTTCCTGAGGGCAGCAATCTTTGGTTGTGTGGCGTACGAACACACAGTCAACCGGAAATACTTGACCGAAAATTACGTAACGCATTTCATTCGGTAACCAGACTTTACCATACCGACTCCAGCTCGTCTTGCCATGAGAGTTAGTACCAGAAGTGCTGACGCAGTTGCACAATGCTGCCACTGCAGGACATTTGGGAGTGGGAAACACGGCAGGAAAGGTACAAAGGTGGTTTTATTGGCCGGGGTGGCGTGTAGACGTAGAGGCTTGGTGCAAACAATGTCACGATTGTGGTACTCGGAAAAACCCACCTACAACTAGAAGGGAACCCATGATGTGTCGTAGTGCAGGGTTCGCCATGCACCGGGTTGATATTGACAAGCTGGGTCCCCTCCCCGTTACTTACTCCGGGAACAAGTATATTCTTGTGACCACCGACTATTTTACTAGATGGCCAGAAGCTTACCCATTGAAAGACATGGAGGCAAAGACGGTGGCCAAGACATTAGTGAACGAGTTCATCTGTTGGTACGGCGCCCCTGTGGAGATCCACACGGGCCAAGGGAGACACTTTGAATCGCGCCTTTTCTCTGAGATGTGCCTACTTCTCGACATACACAAGACCCGGACAACGGGGTACCACCCCCAGTCCGATGGCCTCGTCGAACGATTAAACCGCACAGTGGCTAACATGTTATGCCACTATGTGAACGAGAGGAACAATGACTGGGACGACCACTTACCACAAGTCATGCTCGCGTATCGGTCGAGCTTCCATGAGACGACGAAGCGTACACCACACTTCCTGCTGTTCGGGAGAGAGGTGCGGCTACCGATAGACATCGTGTTCGGGCGACCTGAAAAGGATACGATGCTGGTGTCGGAGTGGACGGAATATCTCCGAGATAAGTTGGAACGTGCTCACCAAACTGTGAGGGCACAACAATTGGCACAGCAGAAGGTGCAAAAAGATGTTTACGACCGGAAATGTGCAGGGGAGAGATTTGAGAAGGGAGAGACAGTAAGGCTGCACGGGCCGGCCATTAAACCTGGGCGTTCGTCCAAATTCCATCGCCCTTGGTTTGATTATTTGGGCTTAACGTCTCATATTTTTGCAACAAGGCTAATCGGGACAATGAGTGGGTGATATATGAAGATGAAAAAGGGGGCTTTTTGGAGGAAAGGGGCCAATAGGAGGGCGGGGTGGAAAGGGGAAGGGGGAGGAAAGGGGATTGGGGTGTGGACTGTACTTCGTCTGACTTCTCCTCCTCGACCAGTCCGGCTTGGGTGGCCCTACCAGAAGCATACGCTGCCGCCGGCATAGCTTTTGGGATCAACAAAGCACGCAAACCTGCCCACCACGATAAGGTGGCAGTCCCTGGGCAGGCTGAAATGTTAAGAATAAGTCGTAGCCTGGATGTTGATGTTGTGTGGGTGGGTTACAAAGTTCTGCCTAAGACTGTTAATGGGTGAGGATGGAAGATGGAGGATGCTTGAAACAAGGCAATCCTACAGTAGGTCAGCTCACTATGTGATTATTCAAGTAACATTTAAATAGTTTTGCCATTTCCATATTTTAATTGTAGATTAAAAAAACATATTCGTGGAAGTAGGCCTATGTCCACGCATTTCTTGTGATTATCTAGCGATTCCAAAGTGAAAACACTATGCCCTATAGTGTACGTGCGCTACCTTAATTCTGCGTCTTCTTCACAGCGCTTATTTACAGACTTATGGCATGTTTTGAAGTTCCTAGACTGTATTAAAGCAATTTTTACGTTAGCTTTACTAGTTCATTTTGTAAGGTTAATAAACTAGGCTATTATTTTTACTTTGCAAAGCTATTGTGTTAGCCAAATTTGTTACTATCATAGACTAGACTATATTAAACCTAGACTATATTAAAGCAATTTTTTTGCGTTACTAGTTCATTTTGTTAGGTTAATAAACTAGGCTATTATTTTTACTTTGCAAAGCTATTGTGTTAGCCAAATTTGTTACTATCATAGACTAGACTATATTAAATAATTTTTTTGCGTTACTAGTTCATTTTGTTAGGTTAATAAACTTAAGCAATTATTACTTACTTTGCGAAGCCATTGTATTAGCGGCATTTGTTACTATCATAAACAAACATGTGGGGCAGCAAATCCATTACAAACTGTGTTCACAAGGAAGTAGACTGGTCAAGTCAAGTCACAGCAAATATGTAAACCTTCTATTGAACAACATTAATGCAACCAACATATGTTGCCCAAACTAACTTGAATTTTCTTTTGAAGATGAATGGTAGGCCTTCATTAAATTAATGTACTCACTTTCCTTGTGATCATTAAGTTGATTTGTGAGTGTGTACCGGTACTGTTCATCGCAGAACAAAAATTAAAGAAGTTTTGTGCGTTACATCTTCATGATTGATGATTGATTAATGGGGCTTAACGTCTCATCATATATGCAACGATGGCTAATCGAGACGATGAGCGGGTGATAATGAAGATGAAAAAGATGATAATAAAACCACATCCGAATCAGATCCATTGTACGTCGCGTGAGTCGTCATACGGGAGTCCAGCAAGGGAGGGCAGGGCCAAGTGGGAGGAGAAATATTCAATGGGACAGTGGGGGGGAAAGGGGATTGGGGTGTGGACTGCACTTCGTCTGACTTCTCCTCCTCGACCAGTCCGGCTAGGGTGGCCCTACCAGAAGCATACGCTTCCGCCGGCATAGCTCTCGGGATCAACAAAGCACGCAAACCTGCCCACCACGATAAGGTGGCAGTCCCTGGGCAGGGTTACATCTTCATTTTAACAAAACAATATCTATATGTATAACTGTTTTTGAGGTCCCTGAAGGTTTTTATCTACGGAAACGTACCATTGTTATGAAGGAATATTATGTAGTAGGCCCTACATATGCAATTAAGGTATGTATGTAAATTATGACGATATTTGGGTTTAACACAATGTAGGCTATTATGGCAGCAATCCTAACCAAGAAGAAATTACTATATATATATTCCAACTTCAAATTAATATTTATTGGTATAGATTTTCAGCATTACTCAAACTATCAAAATGAAATGTGTATAAAAGTATTTCAGTATAGGGTAAAGCGAATCAGTTGCATCAATATGTATAGTCCCACCTACAAGGGGCCTGCTGCTAAAATCACTTATCTGAAGTAAGAAGTGCTGGAAACAAAAATCAGGTGTCAAGATATATGCACATGCGATGGTACCACTGGAACAGTGAGAAAAGTTGGAATATGGTTAGAATTGTTTTCTTGATTTTTGTTGTTGTGTAGAAAATGCAACTGTTGTTAGTGAAAAAGAGGTTAATCCAACTTTCTTTCTCTGTTTATAGTAATTATGAATATTTTTGAACGTTTGTTGTGCTTGATTTGAAAAACTAGCCTATGGCTCTTAATTAAAGTTGTTTAGGTACTGCTTGTTGGTCAGTGAATTTTGTAAATGAAGTAAGTTGTGACCATTTGAACAAGTGTTAATGAATCGTCTTTCCCATTGTGCATGCATGTTTGTTTTTTAAGGGCCAAACTACAGATTCATATCTTAGTTTCTTCGTCTTTTACACGACCCATTGTCTTTGTGTATGAAGTAAGAACTAGTTCATTTTTAGTTAGTTCATTTTTCACTAAGTTGTACGACGATCAAAAGAGTTTTTAAACTTATTACTAATTAGTCATTAGTGATGACTGACTACTGACTAAGTGTAAAGAGTTGTGGAGAAAGAACAAATCTCATTATTTGATAATAACACATTTCTAGTTTCTTGCTAGATATATTTTTTATTTTTAAATAGGATTAATTTTATATTTGTCTGTATGAAAACTTTGAGACTGAACTTTATGTGTTTGGTAAATCCAACTCGGAGAGACAGGTTCATGTGTTTCAACTTGGAATGCAGAGTATTAGTAGTACTTATACTACTTAACAGTTCCTAAAAATTTGTAAATACTGAGAGTTTGAGACTTTTGAAATAATCTAGTTAAATAATTTATACTAAAGTTGCCCATCCAAATCGATGCGAAATTTTTTAACATTGGCGACAAATAGAATTTGATGTTGAAACGGTGTTGGAATGTTCAAATTAAACAGTTTTAATGATTAAGGTACAGTATAAACACCTTATCAGCTAGACAATAACTATGTAAATGCATGTGGCTTGTAGCATAGCCTTGAATTTTAGACATGACAATATTAAACAGATATAAAATGATTTTTTTGTTTACAAACTTTTTTAACCATTAGTGCATTGCTGGCCGCTTAAAATTATGAGAATTTATTTTGTGTTTGTATGTTTATATCCCACTATTAAATGATGCATCCTACGTTAGAAAGTTGAATAAGAACATCTCAAATTGATATTATCCAATCAAAATGCAATATAGCATAGATACTCATGTCTACCATCTCCATTTCAGAATGTTAGTTTTAATTCACGTTTTATAGAATACGAACTACGAAGTGAAACGCCTCAACTACAAACAATACTCTTAAGAAATATGCACCAAATTTAAATTTTTCATGGATAGTTATTGTCTCCAGTCGGCAGCTATCAATGGAACCTGAACAACTCTCTTTCAACGGACGGCCATACGAGCGGTGCTCATCTGTAGTGGATATGACGAGACCAGCAATGAACCATCAGAGAGACAACTATCATGTGATTTTTGATCATACCCTACAAGCAGACATTGTAAATATGACTTCCGCTACTAGTAGAAATGGACTTTTTCAATCCTATTTATCCTCGAACTGGCCTGGACATGTGCAAATATATACGGATGGATCCAAGATAAAGCCAAAAGGCTCTGTTGGCTCTGCATTTGAAATCCCAGAGATCGAGTGAGTTAAACAATATCGGCTACCGAGTGAAGCATCAATCAATACAGCAGAAGCTGGGGCTATTCAATCAGCTCTGTCTTTCGTAGCACAAGTACTAATCGACCGGAACGATGTGATACCTACTGACTCTCTCAGTGTCCTAACATCTTAACAACCAGGGAATACGCAAGAGGTTGCCACGACTATCATACTTCGTATTTGGGAGATCCTAAAAGATCTCACATCACGCGGTCAAGAAATTACTCTGTTGTGGATCCCTGCCCATAAAGGCCTAGATGGCAATGAAACGGTGGATAAGTATGCAAAGTTAGCTATTGAGGAAGAACTAACGGAAATCTTCATTCTTTATACTGATTTCCTACCTCTAGTCAAGGAAGGCATATTTACAAGACACCAGGACCACTGGAAGAATGATATCCGGCTACATCATCAATCCCAATACTCATCTATACAATTTGATTATTTGGGCTTAACGTCTCATATTTTTGCAACGAGGCTAATCGAGACAATGAGTGGGTGATATATGAAGATGAAATATGGGGCTGTTTGGAAAAAAAGGGCAAGTAGGAGGGAGCGTGAGGAAAGGGGAAAGGGGAGGAAAGGGGATTGGGGTGTGGACTGCACTTCGTCTGACTTCTCCTCCTCGACCAGTCCGGCTTGGGTGGCCCTACCAGAAGCATACGCTTCCGCCGGCATAGCTCTCGGGATCAACAAAGCACGCAAACCTGCCCACCACGATAAGGTGGCAGTCCCTGGGCAGGTCATCTATACAAACCTCCATAACACCAAAGCCTTGGTTTAATAGAATTGAAATCCCTAGAAGCTGGATTACGTCAGTCATACGAATGAGGTTTGGACATTGCTGCATTGGACATCACCTTGGGAGCATTCACGTTAAATCATCTCCAACATGTGAATGCGGTCATGAGGACGAAACCCTTAACCACATGTTTTTTCAATGTCCTAAATAAGACCGCAGAAACGAACTGATCACAGGACTGGACCATATAAATTGCCTCAGGCCTTTCAACATCATGTCTCTTTTAGTCATCTATACAATTTGATTATTTGGGCTTAACGTCTCATATTTTTGCAACTAGGCTAATCAAGACGATGAGTGGGTGATAATGAAGATGAAATAGGGGACTGTTTGGAGGAAAGGGACAAGTAGGAGGGCGGTGAGGATAGGGGAAGGGGGAGGAAAAGGGAGTGGGGAGGTTGTAAACTGCATTTCGTCTGACTTCTCTTCCTCGACCAGTCCGGCAAGGGTGGCCCTACCAGAAGCATACGCTTCCGCCGGCATAGCTCCAGGAATCAACAAAGCGCACAAACCTGCCCACCACGATAAGGTAGCAGTCCCTGGGCAGGTGTGAAGAAGAGGACCTGATTACTGCGGATTACTGGCGACATTGCGTTTCGCGTGTAATTATGAAAGACAAAAAGCTCTGCTACTGCACTTAGCAGGGACTGCAGTGCAAGACATTTGGTTTTCACTACCGCCGACGAAAAGAACAGTGGTCGCGGGTGAATGCGAATACGAGCAATGCAAGTCAGTGTTGGACGAACAGTTCAAGCCGCAAACGTGCTTCGCGCATCAACGCCAAGTTTTTCGCGAAATGGCACAAAGTGAAGAAACTGTTGCTCAGTTTATTACACGTCTCAGGAGCCAGTGCGGGTATTGCAACTTCGGACCTAATGAGGACGACAATATATTGGACCAGTTGAGAGAGAAATGCAGTTTAGCCGAGGTAATGATTGATATTTGGGCTTAACGTCTTACATTTTTGAAACTTGGCTAATCAAGACGATGAGTGGGTGATAATGAAGATGAAATTTGGGGCTGTTTGGAGGAAAGGGGCAAGTAGGAGGGCGCGTGAGATAGGGGAAAGGGGATTGGGGTGTGGACTGCACTTCGTCTGACTTCTCCTCCTCGACCAGTCCGGCTAGGGTGGCCCTACCAGAAGCATACGCTTCCGCCGGCATAGCTCTCGGGATCAACAAAGCACGCAAACCTGCCCACCACGATAAGGTAGCAGTCCTTGGTCAGGACGAAAATTTTCCTGATCACACAAGTGCAATGTCATACAATACAGTAAGCGCTCGAGTGAATTGGGACGGATCCACACGGAAATAGTGAAACAACTAGAAACCGAGAGACAATATGGGAGGGACGTATTAAAAAGGGTGGTTGCTACTGTTAAATTCCTATCATCTCAGGGACTGGCCTTTCGTGGCCATGGAAAAAATGAAGGCAAATATGTCAGCTGTTTAGAATACATTGCTGAATTTGACCCATTCCTTAAAACTCACATAAAAAAATATGCAAACTGTGGGCAAGGTACTGTTAGCTACTTGTCAAATACTATCTGCGACGAGTTCATAACAATAATGGGTGAAGGCTTAAGGGATCAGTTTATCAGCGAAGTAAAAGAAGCAACATACTTTTCCCTAATTGTCGACTCCACACCTGATGTAAGCCATGTAGACCAGCTTACCTTTGTCTTAAGGTATGTCCTTCCTGATGGAATTGTAAAAGGACGTTTTTTCTCCTTTGTCGATATTCATTCACACACTGCAGAAAGTTTAGAGGAAGTGGTATTACATACACTGGATTGATTGATATTTGGGCTTAACGTCTCATATTTCTGCAACGAGGCTAATCGAGACAATGAGTGGGTGATATATGAAGATGAAATATGGGGCTGTTTGGAGGAAAGGGAAAAGTCTGGACAAATGGGGAATTGATATAAGAAAATGCCGGGGCAGAGTTATGATAACGCATCTAACATGTCGGGGAGATACTCAGGTTTGCAGGCAAGAATTAAGGCTCACAGTTCCAGTGCTGCATATATTCCCTGCTCCAGTCATAGTTTAAAATAAGTGGGGAATGCAGCAGCAGAATCCTCAATTGCTGCAAGTTCATATTTTGACTTTGTTCAAAATACATACGTCTTGTTTTCTGCATCAACGCACAGGTGGGATGTTCTTCTCTCACATCTTCATGGAAATGCATCTACAGTTAAGAAGGTGTAGGATACAAGATGGTCGGCCCGGGCTGATGCAGTTTTCGCCTTGAAACAAAGCTATAAAGAGATAAAGGATGCGTTGGTCCAAATAGATAATGATCCCAATCAAAAGGCTGCAGCTAGAGAAGAGGCTAAATCTCTGGCTAAAAAAATGGAATCCTACGAAATCGCTCTCATGACAATGTTGTGGAATAAACTTCTGCAACGCACAAACGCAACAAGCAAGTCTCTGCAAAATCCAGGCCTGAGTTTGTCAACCGGCGTGGGGCTTCTACAATCACTGAGAGATTTTGTTCGAGAGGAAGTACGAGCCGCCTTTCCGCAAATTGAGCTGGAGGCCGAGGAGCTAGTTGAGGAACACACATACCACGACAAACAGCGACGAAGGAAGAAACGCAACGTGTTCTTTGATGAAAGCACTGAAAACGAAGTTGTTTTGTCTGGTAGGGAACGTTTTATTGTTAACACTCTTAACACAGTTTGCGACAAGTTTGTCGTAGAACTAAATCAAAGAATTGAGGCCTAGGCAGGTGTTAACAGCCAGTTTGGTTTGTTTTTTGCGAGTAGCTATTTATCTGAAAAAGAAGAACAAATACACTCAATGATCACAAAGCTCCCTCTGATATATGTACCAGTTTCTACTTCGTGGATTGCAGTCGACTTTCCCAAATGTGGAAACAATCTTACGTATCTATTTAACGATTCCTGTAGAGACAAAACTTTGTAACTTCGATAAACAAATTGATATCTTCGCCAATGCAAAATGTAGAAAAAAGCCGTTGTGAGGTAAGTTCATAACACAGTAAATATATTTGTTTAGACGTAGAGTTGAAATTGAATAGCATGGGCCCCAAATTTCTCAGCGCCTAGGGCCCCAAATAACGTGAACGCGCCTCTGGTACCATTTTATTCGGTTGATGAAGAATGATTTGAGGGAGAACATTTCTGTTTAACTGGGGTTATCTGTTGACGAGTGTCAGTAGAAAATGAAATCTTCAGGTATGTTCGTTCTGTCTACTTGAATGTGCGACAGTACTACAAAAGCGTTCGTTCTATGGGAGCAGGCGCTTTGGTAGTAAGTTGGCGCTACTATAAAAGTGTTCGATTATGAAGTGGTAGCTGCTACAACTCTACTGAAAGTGCTCCTACTCGAGAGGTGGAGCGCTTTTAGTAAAATTGTATAGCAGGTTGCAAAAAGGCACGTTATTATTTCGTAATTGCGGCCTGAATATGGATGGAGAAGTTGAAATGCAACCCTGACACCCCCAACCTTCACATTTTCCGCCGACACCCAGTCCCAGTAATATGTTGTAGGATGTGTCATAATTACAGCCTGTGGAATGTGTATGTACCACTAGGAACATGTGTGTTTTCCTCATAAACTGTGTTTTCTCTCAGTAAACTGTGTTCTGAGTAGTACCTACGTTATAAAATGTGTTCTGCTCATAAACTGTGTTTTCTCTCAGTAAACTGTGTTCTGAGTAGTACCTACGTTATAAACTGCGTTTCCTGCAGAAACTGTGTTTACTATCAGTGAACTGTGTTCTGAGTAGTACCTACGTTATAGACTGTGTTCTGCTCATAAACTGTGTTTTCTCTCAGTAAACTGTGTTCTGAGTAGTACCTACGTTATAAACTGCGTTTCCCGCACAAACTGTGTTTTCTCTCAGTGAACTGTGTTCTGAGTAGTACTCACGTTATAAACTGTGTTTTCTGCCACGGACTGTGTTCCGGCCATCATTCACCATCCACCGATTCGTCTTGCCGAGGTGACTACCATCATCGCAGCACCAGTGATCTCCAATTACCCCACGTTTGTTATCCGACCAATGGCAACGCTCACGGTCTATTCGGACCACGCACAGTGATGAGTACACCCACACGGGGAGACCTGTTCTGATTATTTGTATAATTAACCCGTTACTTGTAACATTTTTCTATAGATTTCCTGCCCCACAAATGTTGGCATTTGCACTCGCATTATAAGAATAATCTGGATTTCTGGTGTACGATGATTGTACCTACCTCCTGGTTGACTTTCCCCTACCTCCAAGGTTCCCGAACCCGGCTACGTATAGCCACATTTTAAAGTGTGCAAGATTGCTTGTGGAGAGAATGGCCCAAAAATAGTGGCTATCATTACATATTTTATAATGCAGGTGAGTTTTATGATTAGTATACATTTCAAATTTATATTGTAAGCAATTTTAATATAAGCGTGCACATAGGCCTAAGGTGCACTCCGATACTCGCTCCAGTCGCAGAGTCTATTAGCGCAGTGAAGCGTATAATTTGCTCTAACTATTCGGAACGGGTGTAGCGTTTGAAACATGGCTGACCGTGAAGTTATCAGATTGGCGATTGATGCTATTGTTGACTATTCTAGTTCCGACGACGAACAAGAAGCATTTTATATAATTTTTAATTATTGAGCAGCGAACGATGGTTGTGCAGAGAATACCTCGCAACGATAATTTTGTAGATAATGTGGTTCCGTTGTATTCAGCGACCACATTCAAACAAAATTTTAGGTTAAGTCCGACCACATTCAAAAATGTATTGTCGAGTATTGCCCCTGTGATCGGCAATGACGTGCGTCCTGGCAGACCACCAATATCTCCAGACAAGCAGCTGCTCATGACGTTGTAGTATTTTGCAACTCCTGATAGTTAAGGTGAGTTTTTCTAGGGCAAGACCGCCCTCGTTAGGCCTTGGCATAGGCCTGGGCCTAGGCTAGCCTATCCTAACACGGTATCTTTTGTTGTGATTAAATTATTGTTTTTGTGATTGATTGATTAATGGGACTTAACGTCTCATATTTTTGCAACAAAGGCTAATCGAGACGATGAGCCGGTGATAATGAAGATGAGAAGATGATGATGAAGAATAAAGCTACATCCGAATCAGATCCATTGTACGTCGCGTGGGTCGTCATACGGGAGTCCAGCAAGGGAGGGCAGGGCCAAGTGGGAGTAGAAATATTCAGTGGGACAGTGGGGGGGAAGGGACAGGGTCTCTTTTTGTCGCCTCTTACGACTAGCAGAGGCACTCTGGATTCTGGAGTCGCAGGATTCACGAGGTGTATCGAGAAAGTTTTGGGACCCGACGTATTACAATTTACGACGCCCTACGTGTGGAGTTCCGCGGGAGTTTACTCCAACCTTTTAGGTAGTTTTCTTGGTACACCCCTAGAGCAAAGTCCAGTCGAGCAATTATCTCCATTCAAACTCGAGCAAAGGACGAGGAATTCAGATGACTGAATATGATAATGTGTTACTTGTTCCTCTCAATTAGACAGGTATTTGGTAATTCCCAGGTATAATGCACTTGTTTCCTGCTGTTTTTTTTTTTACTTTGAGATGCCCGTCTGGGCCCGGGAAGAATAGGCCCAGAGTGACTCTGCTAGTCGTAAGAGGCGACAAAAGGAGACCCGTCTCGGCCCGGGGTAGAATAGGCCTAGAGTGACTCTGCTAGTCGTAAGAGGCGACAAAAGGAGACCCTGCCCCTCCCCCCCCCCCCCCACTGTTCCATTGAATATTTCTCCTCCCACTTGGCCCTGCCCTCCCTTGCTGGACTCCCGTGTGACGACCCACGCGAAGTATAATGGACCTGATTCGGATGTGGCTTAATTATTCATCATCATCTTTCTCATCTTCATTATCACCCGCTCATCGTTTCGATTGGACATAGTTGCGAAAATATGAGACGTTAAGCCCCATTAATCAATCTAATCAATCAGATTAGATTATTTGGGCTTAACGTCTCATATTTTTGCAACGAGGCTAATCGAGACAATGAGTGGGTGATATATGAATAAGAAATAGGGGGTTGTTTGGAGGAAAGGGATCGATCGATATTTGGGCTTAAGGGGAAGGACTACTCGCCAATATTAAACCCCACGAAATTAACGTATTTTCGTCATATCTCAATAACGCCACACAATATCGAAAAAGTGACAAGTATGCACAATTTGGGTTCGTGAGAGCTCAATATTATATGAAAAAGATTTATTAGTTTGCACTAATTATAATTATTATTTCGAATTTAATTAATTTTCAAGTTAATTACATATTACAACTATAATTACTACAATCCACGAAATCTTTTTCATATAATATTGAGCTCTCACGATCCTAAATTGTGCATACTTGTCACTTTTTCAATATTGTGTGGCGTTATTGAGATATGACGAAAATACGTTAATTTCGCGGGTTTTAATATTGGCGAGTAGTCCTTCCTCTTAACGTCTCATTTACTTTGAGATATACTCAATAGAGTTAAATTCGATTTAATTCAAATTTGCACATCTTTCTCATACAGATTACTTTTTTGATTTCATGTCTACGACAAAAATTGACAATTCACGCCGTGGAATGAAACGATTAAATACATTAGTAAGAGCATGCCGATGGTCTGGGTTCGAGTCTTAGCTAAGTTTATTTTCTCAATATGTATTTATTATAATATTGTATTATCATAGCGAACAATGTATCCACGCACGAAACTCGTTCATATATTATAGTTAATTGTGTTAAATTAGTTCAAAATCACATTTGGTTTGTGACTTTGTACTACTGGAAGATAAAAATGTTATTTTACATCTGCATTCAAATACTAATACATTGCTTATTGGTGACCACGAATTGCATTGAAAAGTGTTTCCAAAAATACCACACGCCTATTCGATATCCTACGGGACAAAACAACCCTAGGTTTAACCAATAAACGAGATGCTGACTGGAAGCGAATAACACGCTTGTTTTTATGCTGCGTTTTATTGTTAGGCCTACAACGTTGACACATGACTCACAAAATTTTCTTTCTCCCGATAATGGAAAAACACCTTCCCTACAAAGAGGGGCACTACAAAAAACTACAAAGTTCCGTCAGTGTCGTCTTAGATTGTTATTGTGCAAGTTCTGTGATACAATGGCTCTACGCGCCACTTCTCCGGATAAGTACGTTCAAACTGATTCTCATGTGAAGTGCAGTAAAGAACGTGCAATGATAATGCACGTGTACGGGAAGTTGAGGCAAGAGGGCCTTACAGTGAAGGCATCTTGCAATCGGGCAGCGGTTTTGTGTGGCGTGAGCAGTTCATCTGTAACTAAACTAAAACGAGAGTTCGAGGAGAGGAACGGCGTATTTACCACCCCCATAAAACGTAAGCCCAGCTTGCAGGGTTAGTTTAGTCGCTTTAAATTAAAGTCCCTCGCTGAAAATCAGTTTCGTTGCTGAGTGGGTAGACTCTAAATGTGAATTAATTAATTTATTTTATTTAGTTATGCCTATATTTGACATATTGTTAACACAAAACGAATGTTTTTATCGTTAAATAGTAAAACATTTAATAAATCAGTAACGAAACTGATTTTCAGTGGGGTACTTTAATTTAAAGCGACTTAATCAACCCTGTAGTCTCCGAACACCATCGACGAGTGAGCGTAACCAATCAAAGATCGATATTTCAAATACGAAACATATGAATCAGTGATTGGACAGTGCGAAAACCTGCGGACAAATGCCAGAATCAACAAGGCCGATTCAGAACTTCTCATAAATTGTTTTAATCGAAATAGGCTTATTTAAATAAATATGTAGGGTACTTAAATAATCAAAACTTTATGTTGCTCGTAAATGGCGTTGTTTTTGTCCTACAGACAAAAATAAAAAAAACATTTTCCATCAAAATTAAAACTTGCCAACAATTTTCAACATTTGCTTTAAGAGATTGATTAATGGGGCTTAACGTCTCATATTTATGCAACGATGGCTAATCGAGACGATGAACGGGTGATAATGAAGATGAGAAAGATGATAATGAAGAATAAAGCCACATCCGAATCAGATCCATTGTACGTCGCGTGAGTCGTCATAAGGGAGTCCAGCAAGGGAGGGCAGGGCCAAGTGGGAGGAGAAATATTAAATGGGACGGTGGGGGGGAAAGGGGATTGGAGTGTGGACTGCACTTTGTCTGACTTCTCCTCCTCGACCAGTCCGGCTAGGGTGGCCCTACCAGAAGCATACGCTTCCGCCGGCATAGCTCTCGGGATCAACAAGGCACGCAAACCTGCCCACCACGATAAGGTGGCAGTCCCCGGGCAGGAAATGTTGGTGTAGTTCATGACGATGAGGTAGAGGTAATTTTAGGTGAACATGTTGAAGGTGTAGAATCATTTTTCTCATCCAATGATTGTGAAACAACAGAGGTTGATCCACCACCCTCACTAGACTGCCACCCTGAAGCTCTAGAAAATGGATTGTTTCCATCATACAAATATTATACTAATCCAAAAATTACAAGGGACCGTTTGTGTAAAGGTGCATACACCAACCGGAATAAGTTGTACTTAATTGATTACAGACAACTTGTTAGTAAAACATGGCTAGGGTTGGAAATAATCGATGTTTGTGCAATAACGTCATTGAGGACTCTGTTAGTAAACATACATTTGTTTATGTATCCCCAATCCATTCGGTGTTAATTTTTGACTCACGCCATCGTTTGAGTGTAGGTTTTAAACTATTCCGAACCATATTTGGTGGAAAAACAGTTATAATACCGTTTCTTATCAACTCAAACCATTGGTGTTTGATGATTGCTGACTCATCAAACAAACGTGTGTATGTTTATAACCCACTTGGTTAGAGTACTACCACCGGTTCATCTGCTTTCGAAAAGTTTGTGCAATTCATTAAGATACGAAATCAACATGTTCCTAGCTACAAAATAGAAACGAAAGATTAACAATTAACCAAACCTCCCCCCTATCCTAAACAAAAGGATGGCTAGAATTGTGGCGTGTTTGTTATTTATTACATACAATGTGTGCTGCATGATATTAAATTCAACATGTTATTTTGTGGTGATAGATATAGAATTGAACTATTATTTTATTATAGGTCAAGCAGATGAGAAAGATGATAATGAAGAATAAAGCCACATCCGAATCAGATCCATTGTACGTCGCGTGAGTCGTCCCGAGAACACTTCAAAATTGAAAATGAACGCGATGAGAATATAATAGCCGAGAATATGTTGTCGACATATGTTTCTCAACGCCGAATGATTACCAAAAATGTCAGCCTACAGCACACTCTCCAGCAGTCATACAAATGTAGCGCTGCTTGCTTAAAAGTGCAATCACAGAATACACCATTTGTTCGTTCTTCTTTTAAAGAAGGCCCATAAGTTTTTTTCTGCCAAGGACAGTGACTTCTGTGCCTCTTGAGAACACCTGAATCATTCGTTGGAATGCTGGTTTCTCTGATGTAGATAACGGTTTCATTTATTCAATTATGTAATCTAGTATTGCTTCATCTGCCTCAGACTGCAAAAGTCTTCTTTTAGGCTTAATACCAAACCACTAAGAAAATTAATAAGTTAATTAATAAAGCAACGGAATTAATTCTCTCTCAGGCCAATCAAGTGCGTAACAAACTTATTAATTTGTATCATACGCTCATGCCGAGGATTGCTCGAGCGAAACGCTCCTCTTTTGATATCGTAGGTTCTGGGTCACACTTTCTATTCGGGGTCCTTACCACGAAAGATTTGGATGTGGTTAATAACCATATAAACAAACTTACGACACAAACTGATGGGATGATTCATTTAATAAAGGAACAAATAACGTATGCAAAAGTCAATTATGCAGGCCGTTGCATAATTGCGCGCACTATGATAGAATTTATTCATAAAATAATCAACAAGGAAACACATTTTCAAGCTAATTCTCAGGAGGCAACGCAATTAATGACTTATGGAAAATAACATGAAATCAAACAATTCCATATCAACCATAAACGTAATTACATACTTGATTTGACTGTGCATACGTCCCTAGACTGTTAAGGTTTAGTGTCGGTTTAGTTTTCATGCACAATGTTTCAATATAGGCCTAAGTGGAGGGTATTCCCGACAGATTTTTGAATACGTGATCTTTAGCTCACCATTCCTAGGCCTAGGACCACCAATTCCTAGCCTACCATAAGTATATAATGTGAATTCCAGATTTCAAGACACGTATGCCTAACTCAATGGGGTAATCAGACCAGACTTTTGTTGGCTAGGCATTGCTTCGTGGGGCGGGGGGGGGGGGGGGGGGGCTGAAACCCCAACAAAGAATAACCCTAGCTTGTGGCTGGCATGATTTCATTGGCACACTTTCGATTATATTGTGGAACGATTGTTGAATTCTGGAATGCTACTAGGCCCTAGGCCTATAGAGCAAGCCTTTATATGGAGTAGGGCCTAGGCTCCTGTCAGTTTGCTAGGTTAGGCTAGGCCTAGAGCCTACCTACCAGGCTACCACAGGTGTCGTTTATGGAGCACATGCAAATGAGCGTACAAATTGTTGGAAATGTAATTATACACAATAAATGTACTCCGATTTTTATTCGCACCCAGTGAGCACCAAAGAGCGTCAGCTAGGTCTAGGCCTACCATAAAAAATTTAAAAAATCATGAAGCACAACAAACATTTAAAATTATGTTTACTTACCGGTTCTAATTTTTACCGCTCCAATCTTATTGTACAGGGCTTGTTTCTTCTTTATGTTCCTGTAGTCCAAATGACAAACATCGTAAAGAATGTCATTTTCAGACCACAATCGAATTAAGTTTTTAATTGATTCGGTTGTCCACTCTCCTTCAGCAGACATCTTTTTCAATGTGTGTTGATGAAGTAGAAAACAACGCATAGGCGTACTACGACGGCAACTATTGTAACTAGTGAGTTTACAAAATCACACCAAGAGGTGCCACTACTGTCAAACGATTTCTGTTGAACGTGTATCAGCGATGGTAATAAACTCTCGCGCGCCAACTCGTGCCTTTTCCATATATATGATCGGTATGTATATCAAAAATTGTTTGTAAATAATGGGTTTTTAGGTGACCCAAACAATATTTCTTTCATGTGGTATACTAATGGAGTACCGCCCTTTAAATAATCGAAATTTGGTATATGGTCTCTCTTTTACTCCATTAATGAACTGCCATATACCGCGAAACGAAATGAGTCCACTTCAAACGATGCACACTGGTGCACGTAGTCAGCAGAACATTTTCGTTTAACTATATTGTACAATTATTATCGTTATTGGTGGTGTTTAACGACGTACTTCACAGCTTCGGTCATATGACGTCTTCCGAATCAGGTCCCTCTATATCGCGCGAGTCGCCATAAGGAGAGTCCAGCAAGGGAGGGCAGGGCCATGATGGAGGCTAAATCTCAAGTGGGACAGTGAGGGGGGGGGGGAAGAAAGGGTCTCTTCGTCGCCTCATACGACTAGCAGTCACTCTGGGCCTATTCCTCCCAGGGCTTAGACGGGCAAAAAGGCAAAGAACCCAAGAACCTAAATGCGATTCAGACTTTACAAAAAATGCGTGACGATGGTTTAAGTTCAGTGTACTCAAATGATGACACTGCTAAGAACTATGAAGGGAAAGTCGAAGCGAGCTGGGACCATAACAGAAAGATTTTTTAAAAAGACAGCAAAAGCAAATGCAAAAAGGCAAAGAACCCGCCAAACTGCAGCAACTAATGAAATTGTTGATCTTGTATCATGCAATAACCCTACATTAATTGACAATGTGCAGACAATTCCTGGAGTCAGTGATCATTTGGCTGTACAAGTTGAATTGTCTAAGAAAACCCCCAAATTCAAAACAATCTCCAAGAAGTGTTTCAACTACAAAAGAGCAAATTGGGATTTAATTAATGACATTCTAGATGAGAGGCTACCCACTCGCTTTTATAATGATATTGAATCGTAATGGTTAGAATGGAAAACAGCCTTCTGGAGCTGTGTGCATGAATCTATTCCGACTACAGTCTTCAGAGGAAAGCAACGAGTACCATGGATTACTAAGCACATTGTTAAAAATCTAAAAGTGAGAGATAAACTGCATAAAATCTGGAATAAATCTGGAAATGATAAAGCCTGGCACACGTATACTGTACACAGAAACAGGGTTAAGACTGAAATTCGCAATGCGCACAATCGTTACATATGAACAATCGTTACATATGCTGCCACATGCAAAGATGAAATTGGATGTGGCTGGAGCACATTGAAACGGCAGATGGAACTGCGAATCGCATACTTAAATAGAACGAAAAATGCTATTAAAAAGAAACGTCTCTCAAATATTTTTCAAGATGACGATGAGAAGAAAAGGAAAAAAGACGGAGGTCATCAAAAAAGGACAAATATAGATGTGTCCTCTGGCAACCTGACACCGTGCCAGATAGTGAAAGTGGAGACTCCTTGGAATTGAAGAGGATTTCACTCCTGGCAGAGCATGATCTAGTCCATAAGGATGAGGCCATGATCACCGATCACATGAACAAAATCTACATTTCGCAGCTACTGGACATAAACAGAGATATGCCAGTCAGTGAGCTGCGAAGCCGATGGCCATTCCTATTACAGGGGAGCACAATAGTTACATTTTTTCAAACCCATGATTGATTGATAAATGGGGCTTAACGTCTCATATTTATGCAACGATGGCTAACCGAGACGATGAGCGGGTGATAATGAAGATGAGAAAGATGATAATGAAGAATCAAGCCACATCCGAATCAGATCCATTGACATATGTTTCTCAACGCCGAATGATTACCAAAAATGTCAGCCTACAGCACACTCTCCAGCAGTCATACAAATGTAGCGCTGCTTGCTTAAAAGTGCAATCACAGAAGAAACCATTTGTTCGTTCTTCTTTTTAAGAAGGCCCATAAGTTTTTTTCTGCCAAGGACGGTGACTTCTGTGCCACTTGAGAACACCTGAATCATTCGTTGGAATGCTGGTTTCTCTGATGTAGATAACGGTTTCATTTCTTCAATTATGTAATCTAGTATTGCTTCATCTGCCTCAGACTGCAAAAGTCTTCTTTTAGGCTTTATACCAAACCACTAAGAAAATTAATAAGTTAATTAATAAAGAAACGGAATTCATTCTCTCTCAGGCCAATCAAGTGCGTAACAAACTTATTAATTTGTATCATACGCTCATGCCGAGGATTGCTCGAGCGAAACGCTCCTCTTTTGATATCGTTGGTTCTGGGTCACACTTTCTATTCGGGGTCCTTACCACGAAAGATTTGGATGTGGTTAATAACCATATAAACAAACTTACGACACAAACTGATGGGATGATTCATTTAATAAAGGAACAAATAACGTATGCAAAAGTCAATTATGCAGGCCGTTGCATAATTGCGCGCACTATGATAGAATTTATTCATAAAATAATCAACAAGGAAACACATTTTCAAGCTAATTCTCAGGAGGCAACGCAATTAATGACTTATGGAAAATAACATGAAATCAAACGATTCCATATCAACCATAAACGTAATTACATACTTGATTTGACTGTGCATACGTATCTAGACTGTTAAGGTTTAGTGTCGGTTTAGTTTTCATGCACAATGTTTCAATATAGGCCTAAGTGGAGGGTATTCCCGACAGATTTTTGAATACGTGATCTTTAGCTCACCATTCCTAGGCCTAGGATCACCAATTCCTAGCCTACCATAAGTATATAATGTGAATTCCAGATTTCAAGACACGTATGCCTAACTCAATGGGGTAATCAGACCAGACTTTTGTTGGCTAGGCATTGCTTCGTGGGGCGGGGGGGGGGGGGGGGGGCTGAAACCCCAACAAAGAATAACCCTAGCTTCTGGCTGGCATGATTTCATTGGCACACTTTCGATTATATTGTGGAACGATTGTTGAATTCTGGAATGCTACTAGGCCCTAGGCCTATAGAGCAAGCCTTTATATGGAGTAGGGCCTAGGCTCCTGTCAGTTTGCTAGGTTAGGCTAGGCCTAGAGCCTACCTACCAGGCTACCACAGGTGTCGTTTATGGAGCACATGCAAATGAGCGTACAAATTGTTGGAAATGTAATTATACACAATAAATGTACTCCGATTTTTATTCGCACCCAGTGAGCACCAAAGAGCGTCAGCTAGGCCTAGGCCTACCATAAAGAATTTAAAAAATCATGAAGCACAACAAACATTTAAAATTATGTTTACTTACCGGTTCTAATTAATACCGCTCCAATCTTATTGTACAGGGCTTGTTTCTTCTTTATGTTCCTGTAGTCCAAATGACAAACATCGTAAAGAATGTCATTTTCAGACCACAATCGAATTAAGTTTTTAATTGATTCGGTTGTCCACTCTCCTTCAGCAGACATCTTTTTCAATGTGTGTTGATGAAGTAGAAAACAACGCATAGGCGTACTACGACGGCAACTATTGTAACTAGTGAGTTTACAAAATCACACCAAGAGGTGCCACTACTGTCAAACGATTTCTGTTGAACGTGTATCAGCGATGGTAATAAACTCTCGCGCGCCAACTCGTGCCTTTTCTATATATATGATCGTTGTTTGTAAATAATGGGTTTTTAGGTGACCCAAACAATATTTCTTTCATGTGGTGTACTAATGGAGTACCGCCCTTTAAATAATCGAAATTTGGTATATGGTCTCTCTTTTACTCCATTAATGAACTGCCATATACCGCGAAACGAAATGAGTCCACTTCAAACGATGCACACTGGTGCACGTAGTCAGCAGAACATTTTCGTTTAACTATATTGTACAATTATTATCGTTATTGGTGGTGTTTAACGACGTACTTCACAGCTTCGGTCATATGACGTCTTCCGAATCAGGTCCCTCTATATCGCGCGAGTCGCCATAAGGAGAGTCCAGCAAGGGAGGGCAGGGCCATGATGGAGGCTAAATCTCAAGTGGGACAGTGGGGAGGGGGGGGGGGGAAGAAAGGGTCTCTTCGTCGCC
The DNA here is from genome assembly GCA_945910005.1 of Isoperla grammatica. NCBI lineage: Eukaryota > Metazoa > Arthropoda > Insecta > Plecoptera > Perlodidae > Isoperla > Isoperla grammatica. The sequence continues at coordinate 104,645,143 of OX246737.1, forward strand.
TCATACGACTAGCAGTCACTCTGGGCCTATTCCTCCCAGGGCTTAGACGGGCAAAAAGGCAAAGAACCCAAGAACCTAAATGCGATTCAGACTTTACAAAAAATGCGTGACGATGGTTTAAGTTCAGTGTACTCAAATGATGACACTGCTAAGAACTATGAAGGGAAAGTCGAAGCGAGCTGGGACCATAACAGAAAGATTTTTTAAAAAGACAGCAAAAGCAAATGCAAAAAGGCAAAGAACCCGCCAAACTGCAGCAACTAATGCAATTGTTGATCTTGTATCATGCAATAACCCTACATTAATTGACAATGTGCAGACAATTCCTGGAGTCAGTGATCATTTGGCTGTAAAAGTTGAATTGTCTAAGAAAACCCCCAAATTCAAAACAATCTCCAAGAAGTGTTTCAACTACAAAAGAGCAAATTTGGATTTAATTAATGACTTTCTAGATGAGAGGCTACCCATTCGCTTTTATAATGATATTGAATCGTAATGGTTAGAATGGAAAACAGCCTTCTGGAGCTGTGTGCATGAATCTATTCCGACTACAGTCTTCAGAGGAAAGCAACGAGTACCGTGGATTACTAAGCACATTGTTAAAAATCTAAAAGTGAGAGATAAACTGCATAAAATATGGAATAAATCTGGAAATGATAAAGCCTGGCACACGTATACTGTACACAGAAACAGGGTTAAGACTGAAATTCGCAATGCGCACAATCGTTACATATGCACAATCGTTACATATGCTGCCACATGCAAAGATGAAATTGGATGTGGCTGGAGCACATTGAAACGGCAGATGGAACTGCGAATCGCATACTTAAATAGAACGAAAAATGCTATTAAAAAGAAACGTCTCTCAAATATTTTTCAAGATGACGATGAGAAGGAAAGGAAAAATAGATGGAGGTCATCAAAAAAGGACAAATATAGATGTGTCCTCTGGCAACCTGACACCGTGCCAGATAGTGAAAGTGGAGACTCCTTGGAATTGAAGAGGATTTCACTCCTGGCAGAGCATGATCTAGTCCATAAGGATGAGGCCATGATCACCGATCACATGAACAAAATCTACATTTCGCAGCTACTGGACATAAACAGAGATATGCCAGTCAGTGAGCTGCAAAGCCGATGGCCATTCCTATTACAGGGGAGCACAATAGTTACATTTTTTCAAACCCATGATTGATTGATAAATGGGGCTTAACGTCTCATATTTATGCAACGATAACTAACCGAGATGATGAGCGGGTGATAATGAAGATGAGAAAGATGATAATGAAGAATAAAGCCACATCCGAATCAGATCCATTGACATATGTTTCTCAACGCCGAATGATTACCAAAAATGTCAGCCTACAGCACACTCTCCAGCAGTCATACAATTGTAGCGCTGCTTGCTTAAAAGTGCAATCACAGAAGACACCATTTGTTCGTTCTTCTTTTAAAGAAGGCCCATAAGTTTTTTTCTGCCAAGGACAGTGACTTCTGTGCCTCTTGAGAACTCCTGAATCATTCGTTGGAATGCTGGTTTCTCTGATGTAGATAACGGTTTCATTTCTTCAATTATGTAATCTAGTATAACTTCATCTGCCTCAGACTGCAAAAGTCTTCTTTTAGGCTTTATACCAAACCACTAAGAAAATTAATAAGTTAATTAATAAAGCAACGGAATTAATTCTCTCTCAGGCCAATCAAGTGCGTAACAAACTTATTAATTTGTATCATACGCTCATGCCGAGGATTGCTCGAGCGAAACGCTCCTCTTTTGATATCGTTGGTTCTGGGTTACACTTTCTATTCGGGGTCCTTACCACGAAAGATTTGGATGTGGTTAATAACCATATAAACAAACTTACGACACAAACTGATGGGATGATTCATTTAATAAAGGAACAAATAACGTATGCAACAGTCAATTATATAGGCCGTTGCATGATTGCGCGCACTATTCTACAATTAAATAAAAAAATAACCAACAATGAAACACATTTTCAAGCAAATTCTCAGGAGGCAACGCAATTAATGACTTCCTTGTATACTATTCAAACTAACTTTTGAACCATGGAGAACACAGCGTTAGGCCACCTTATAGTGAATATTTTCTAACACCAGCGATTTTATTACAATTATTGACTACCATTAAACCACATTCACCACAAGATTGCACTCTATTATCGAGTTCCACCATTGATAAAATGTATTTGTATTATTCGTAATCTAGAGTCCACCTGGCTACTATCTATCATTCGTCTTTTTGTCCAGATACCGATTAAAGAATATAATAAATATTTTCACTTGTATAAGGCACTTTCACTACCTATCACTTACCAAATCACACGGCGGCGGTTGTAATTAAACCCAGCAACGATTATCTCGCCATAACTCCTGATGGACAATTTTATATCGAAATGAGTAACGAGGACATATCTCATTGTACTAAAGGCTCTTTCACAATATGTTCCCCGATGCGACCTATCATAGAATCACACAAAATGTCGTGCTTATATGCTATTTTCTCTGGTACAAAACCAGCTACTCATTTACTTTGTGACAAACATATTAATTTACTCTTTGACCTAACATTATATCGTTCCCCTTTTAAAAACACTTAGATATATAGTGTTAATCGGGTACAGTTAACTATTCATTGTCCACAATAAATACATTCTTATAATAGTTCGATTACGCAGATGTCACTGCAGGGAACAGGTAGGCCTACAGTAAATATACCCCCTAACTGTGAGGCATTTGGTATGGACTTTATTTTGGCTTCACATACCTCTACCAGCACCCACATAACTCACGGTCCCACTTTTCATATTCCCCAGTTGGCCACTATAATGGCCATTATTACGAACAAAACTCAGGCCAATATATCGGACGTCATTGGATCAAACGATCAAATTTCCAAAATCATTACTCGTTTGGGCCACTCCTATGAGGACAACCCGACGGTGCCATTTTGTGTGTGGCAGAAAGAGTTGGATTTGCTGAACACGCCCTAATGGTATGAACAACAATCCACCCATACGTACGGAGCATCAACCCTCGGTGTAACGCTCCTCGTTATATTAATTATTATTTACTGGGAAAAGAGCTTACTTACGCTCTAAACTGCCATGGCGCTCGACGCACAGCGGTGTGCAAACGATGCGCAATGTAGTTTATGCTCCTACTTCGACAACCACGGCACCCGCCGAGGCTCTCATGGAATTATTGGCCCTTACGCAGGTTCCTCACGGTATTAAAACGCCAGGACATATGTCACAACCGATATATGACCAACGGCGTATTTATCCATTATTGACTTAATATGTCTCCAACAACCTCTGTGTGCCATCACACGTGACGTACTAATTTCCTCTATTTTTCAGAAAAACCTTGTGATTCATATATCACCCACCATGTCTCAGCCCAACAAACAGCAACGTTCGAAGTGCGCCTTGTGTCACAAGCGGGGCCACTGCCGTTCGGAGTGTCGTCTGCACAACCGTTATGACTGGGGAGAATAACGACAACAACGTGGCCGTATTCTGGACCTTCTTCCAGTTATTAAGGACTGGCATGATCAATCTAAAGCTCAATCTGTCATGGGGGGTTTACAGGGCGAGGCGAGGCAACTATATCGGTATTTCCGGGAACAAAGTCACAACTATTACTTGTTCTATGGAACCTCCGTGTACACACCGTTACACGGGGTATTCCCGGATTTACCGTTATCACCGTCTTGCTCCATGGACTGTTCACCCTGGACCTAATCACCCCGTGCATATGCCATGGCCATACGGTTATGCGCTATATTTGCTTTTTACACATTTTTGACTAAAGTCTTCTTTTAATATAATTTAGTAAATTCATGTCCTGTGCTTTCATGATAACTTTTCCCTTTTTGATAGTCATAATATTAGGTAATGCACGGTTATTTATCCATTTAGGATAGCCTTTTTCGCGTCGCTTGCGTTTGTTACTTTTCAGTACTTGGGGCCCACTGTGCCGCCAACATATCGCCCTTCACCACCGTCCTGTCAGGGATTCGGCGCCAAAGGACGCGGGAGGGCCACACTCCCTATGGCTCTTCCATTGCCGTCCGGAGTTCTGCGACACTCAACCGGAACTCGGCAAGCCGACCACACCCTCCCCCCTCACGGATTCACACTCCACGAATCCGTTGAGACAATACTGCCCCACAGAACCCCTGGTTCTTCACGCAGCTCGTCACGATGACCGTCGACAATCCGCTGCTGTTTAATTATAACATTGTTTTTTACATCACTTTCATTATTCAGCAGATTTTCCATTCTGCCATTGTACTTTATGTAACTTGTACTAATTAGATAGATAGATATTTGGGCTTAACGTCTCATATTTTTGCAACGAGGCTAATCGAGACAATGAGTGGGTGATATATGAAGATGAAATAGGGGGCTGTTTGGAGGAAAGGGGACAATAGGAGGGCGGGGTGGAAAGGGGAAGGGGGATGAAAGGGGATTGGGGTGTGGACTGCATTTCGTCTGACTCCTCCTCCTCGACCAGTCCGGCTAGGGTGACCCTACCAGAAGCATACGTCTTTGGTTCATGTTCCTAGCTGTAGAGATTATTGGGACCCTGTGCTGGGAAACCAAACCATTATGGAGACACTGTCTGTGAACATGTTTGAGGCGATACGTAAAAACATACACTTCAACAATAACGAGAATCTAATTCCTAGAGGTGAGGATGGTCACGACCGCCTTTACCGAATTAGACCGGTCATGGAATCATTGCGAGCAAGATTCTGTCTGTTCCAATAGAGGCATGTCTGTCATTAGACGAACAGATGTGTCCAACAAAGGCTAGACATTATTTAAAGCAATACATGCCAAACAAGCCACATAAATGGGGCTATAAGCTTTTTGTTTTGAGTGGGGTCACAGGTTTTGACTACGATTTCGAAATATTCTCTGGAGGTGAAAATGATGATCAACAATTAGATGAAGAGAACTTGGGTGCTAGCTCCAACGTTGTTGTGCGGTTAAGTCGGCACATCCCAAATAATGTCAACCATAAAATATATTTTGACAACTACTAAACAGCTGTGCCACTCTTAGTAAACTTACAGAAAAAGGGGATATATTCCTTGGGAACAGTGCGGAGAAATCGAGTTCCTGATTGCAAGTTGACAAAAGAAAATGAATTTAAAAAAGTACCCCGTGGGTCAACAGAGGAATATGTGGCTACCGTAGATGGTGTAGAGATTTCCAACGTTATCTGGAAAGACAACAAAAGTGTTGTGCTTCTCTCCACCCTTGCTGGAGAGCTACCAGTGCACGAGGTGCAACGTTTTGACAGGAAAGCCAAAACACATGTTGAGGTACAATGTCCAAACATAATAAAGATGTATACTAGAGCATATGGGTGGTGTGGACCTCCTGGATAGCGTAATGGGGCGGTATAAAATAAAAATGCGCTCGAAGAAGTGGTATTTTAGATTATTTTACCATCTGCTAGATATGACCATAGTGAACGCTTGGTTGCTTTACCGGAGAGTTGAGGCGAAAAAGGGAGTTTCCATCAAAACCATGCCTCTTGCAGACTTTAGGCTTGAAGTAGCAACATGCCTGTGCAAGTCTGGTAAACCATCGACAAAGCGAGGAAGACCCAGCAATGAAGTCGAGGCAGAGCTTCAAGCGAAGAAACGCAAAGGGCCCACCGCACATGTACCCCCAAAAGATGTTCGCCAAGATCAACAGGGACACTGGCCACTGTGGCTAGAAAAGCGACAGCGGTGCAAGTTTCCAGGCTGCAAGGGCTATACTTGGGTAGAGTGTTTGAAGTGTAAAGTTGGACTTTGCTTCAACAAGAATTCAAATTGCTTCAAATCATTTCACCTGAACTAGTGTAGCATGGGGAGCTCCTACCATGGTGGTGGTGACACCCCCCCCCCCCCCCCCCCCCCCCAAGAAGATCATCTGTAAAATATAGATCTTACACTTAAATTAAAAATGTTTCATGTCATAATTTTTCTCAGATTCTGTCACCTGAATTAGTGTAGAAGACTTGAAACAAAGCATGGGGTTGGCTACCCAGGGGCGGGGGGGGGGGGGAGGGGGGTCACCTGTACATAAATATACTGTATATATTACTTCACTAGAATTCCAAGTGTTCCAAATCATATTTTTGTTTTAATTATGACGACTGTAATAACAAATATATAAAGAAACACCAACACAATAACATGTACTTGTATGTGAATTGTTGCCCATCAGCAACATACCCATTTCCCACCCCTACCCACTTAAATACTAAAGTCAGATTTTTTAAATTATTTTTCTCCTATTTCTTATACATCAGTGTGTCTAAAAATAATTTTTGACAAAAAAATAAAAATATCATGCAGTGAAGGGTTAATAAAAAATGGGGATTATGATGTATTGCAGATATCAAAGGTAGAAGAAATAACGCAAGCAAATTGTATGAAGATCAAGATTAAACTAAAATCTGAGTCGTTTTCCGTCCTCGCCATATACCGATCACCATCAAGCAAACCCTGACTATTTATAAATGAACTGCACGCTACACTTATTAACTTTAAAGATAAACATGTAATATTAATAGGTGATATAAACATCGATATCAACGAGCATATAGCAAAAGAGCCACAAGACACAGAAGACTACTTAAATTCTTTAAGCACTAATGGTTTCATTCCTCTGATAAAAGAAAGTACTCGAGTAAATTCTCAATCCCATTCATGCATCGACCACATATTTCTAAAATGGCGCCAAGCCTCTTCACACTGCAATAGTACACACTAGTATACAAACAAGAGTTTATCTCCAAAAGTGAAAATTCAAATCGGCTGTAGGCCATACCTAGTAGTTTAGAGGGATAATCTTTGTTAATCAGATTATGCAGTTATAGTTATAGATGATTATAGATTATATTATATTATTTTTTTATTATTATTATTATTATTATTATTATTATTATTATTATTATTATTATTATTATTATTACTATTATTATAATAATTATTATTATTATAATAGATTTTAGTTATAGATATTTATAGTTATTTCTTTGGCAATCTGACAAGGAAACTCTTGCACAGCACATAGGTAACAACAGCATTCTGTCCCATATTATTGTACACGAATTGTAATATGGTAGTCATATGAAGCTATGTACATACTACATGATATTATATTATACTGAACACAGAATGCGTTCCTAAATAATGTGAGTAAAATAAAGTAAAATAATCTAGTTTCATATAATGTTGTGTTAGTTTAGTATGTAGATTTCATCATAACTCTTAGTTAATAGTAGTTAATTGTTAACAAAGGCAACATAAACATAACGTGCACACGCTCAAGTCTTCTGACTTATGTATGCACCTTCATGTTAAAATTAATTATTGTGCAAATTGTACGTTTGAGACATTTTACATTTTACACTTTACCATCAATTGTTATGTTATACGTACAACCACAATGTGTGATGTAATTATCATGAATGTGTATTACGCCAATGAAAATACTGAATACTGAAAAAAAAACTTTATTTTTATGAATGGTCTATCCTAGGCCTAGTTTAGGTCAAATACTGACGCATGCATAGGCCTACAATAATTATAGCCTTTTCATTGTTCTTTACAGATTCCTTGCAACTGGTGACAACTTGCAATCTATACCGTTCGCTTATCGGATTGCTAAATGTACTGCTAGCAATGTGATTCATGAAACCTGCGAAGCAATATGGAGAAAACTGCAGCCTTATTATTTGCAACAACCGACTGTTGAAGGATTGAAACGTACTGCTGAGGAATTTAATACCAAATGGAACTTTCCTCACTGCATCGGATCTATCGACGGGAAACATGTTAAAATACAAGCTCCTATCAACTCTGGCTCAGTTTATTTTAATTACAAACACTATTTTAGCATTGTATTGTTGGCCGTGTGTGACGGGAACTACAATTTCACAATGGTAGACATAGGCTGCTACGGCTCTGACAGCGATGGTGGCATATTTGCTAGGTCACGATTTGGCCAATTCCTCATAGTGAGGAGTTACAAGAAACTAATTTAGAATTACCTTATTTTTTAATTGGCGATGAGGCATTTGGCCTAAAAAAATACATGCTGCGAACATATCCAGGGAAGTGTCTCTAAATATTCAATTACCGTTTGTCACGTGCCAGGAGACTTATATAGAGAATGCTTTTGGAATTTTGGTTGCGAGATAGCGAGTGTTCCACGGAACAATTATAGGCGAACCACGTTTGGTGGAAAAAATAATAAAAGCAACTGTGTGCCTTCACAACTACATAAAAAAAGAGCAAAACCCTCAACAAGGCCACCAGTACTGCCCTACGATTGATTAATTAGGGCTTAACGTCTCATATTTATGCAACGATGGCTAATCGAGACGATGAGCGGGTGATAATGAAGATGAGAAAGATGATAATGAAGAATAAAGCCACATCCGAATCAGATCCATTGTACGTCGCGTGAGTCGTCATACGGGAGTCCAGCAAGGGAGGGCAGGGCCAAGTGGGAGGAGAAATATTCAATGGGACAGTGGGGGGGAAAGGGGATTGGGGTGTGGACTGCACTTCGTCTGACTTCTCCTCCTCGACCAGTCCGGCTTGGGTGGCCCTACCAGAAGCATACGCTTCCGCCGGCTTAGCTCTCGGGATCAACAAAGCACACAAACCTGCCCACCACGATAAGGTGGCAGTCCCTGGGCAGGCTGCCCTACGAACTACGTTGATTCTGAAGATGATTTAGTTGCTAGACCTACCCCAGGTAATTGGCGTAGGGATGTGGGGAATGATGTTGCTTTAGAAAATCTTGGACGATTGGGTTCAAATAATGCAAGGAGACAGGATTTTGAAATTCGTGGTGAATTGGCAAACACCTTCATGTCCCACGTTGGTTCCAAAGACGTTCCTTGGCAATTTGATTATGTCCAGCGAGGAAGAAGAAACATTCTTCAGCCAGATCAGCTAGTTTAGTAGAAGCACAAACAATTTCAGTTTAGGGTACCCACAATTTGAAAAACATGTTTCTACCTTTATATATATATACATATATTAGGGCCTACTTATATATTTTAATTGTAAGTCTATGTTGAATTTACTCTAAGACTGGTCCTAACAGAAATTTGAGAGATTCATGGTTTAAAAAATGCATATCATACATACGAGTAAGATTATTGCACAATAACCTACAACAAACAAACCTAAAATCTTAAAACGAGCAAGGAGTTTGTAAGTTGTTATAACATGTTAGTAAATGTTTGTAAAATTATAATACAAAGAACAATCAGCTTCTTTTATGTTAAGACAGATATTTGCTTCCAGAACCCTGATTTCTATGTACACCAGTCTTACATACTGTAAATATTTTAAAAGAGAGGAGGAAAGCAACTTGAAGAAATGCATTGTTTTGACATACCGTATATCAAGCATTAAAATGTTGTATTTATTATTGTAAGAAAAGCATAATGTATGTGCAGCAGTAGGCCTACTTAGAAAACATAAACTTCTTGAATTATTATTATTATTATTATTATTATTATTATTATTATTTGTGGTTTAAAGGCACAAAACATCTGGGTTATCAGTGCCTATTTTTCCTATTTAGATCTTGTTTATAAGGTTAATTGATTTAAGGAAATTTAAAATGTTGTCGGTTGCGTCAGTTTTATCTGACAGGTTTTCTGTTAGTGTGGATTTTATCTTATATCTTTGTCGTTCGGCTAAATACTTTGCACAATCTAAAATTATGTGTTTAACAGTCAATGTCACATTACAAGCATCACACACTGGTTGGTGTTCACTTTTTAGAAGAAAGCTCTGAGTAATATAGGTGTGACCGATTCGGATGCGAGTTAAAACAACTTAATCGCGGCGATATGAGCGCCGGGAGGATAGCCATGGAGTTACACTGTCTTTTATTTCTCTTAGTTTGTTATTTCGTATGCTCTGCCACTCGTTATGCCATAACTTCTTCGATTTAAGTTTAAACGATGCTTTTAGGTCAGCAGTTATTACTAATTGACAGTCGTTGCTGTCAGTGGTACAGGCTTCTTTAGCACATCGATCTGCCACCTCGTTACCAAGAATGCCTGCATGACCAGGCACCCAACAAAAAACTATGGACTTACGTTTGGCTAAAAGTTTCGATAAAATTGTTTGAATTTTAACAATCAATGGGTGCCTAGCATATACTTCTAAAAGTGCCTGAAGAGAGCTCAGAGAGTCGGTGCATATTAAAAACTTTGATGTCTTGCTTCGACAGGCCTATAAAAGACTTTGCATGATTGCGAAGAGTTCCGCGTTAAAAATGCTAAAAAGTGAGTCTAGGTGGAATAAAAACTTTTCACTGTCAGTAATAAAAGCGCAGCCGACCGAGTCCTCGATTCTCGACCCATCTGTAAAAATGCATTCGTGATCGGAGTATAGGGAACGAATTTGATTAAACATTGCTTGATATTGCAAGCAGGATGTAGTGCTTTTCTTGTATACTGACATTTGAGTGATGCATTTGGGCATACTGATCATCCATGGCGGGACAGCGGCAAAAGAATTGGTAAAAACAAGAGGTGGGGTAATACCTAGACAATTCATCAGTTCGAGGGATCGAATACCTGCTGGTCGAGTGGTCTTCTGTCTAATGGCGTAACGGTCTTGGTATGGTGGATTTAATATTATGTCGTAGGCAGGGTTCTTAGGTGACCCCGCCAATGAGGCGACATAGCTAAGTAGTAGATAGTCTCTCCTGGATGACAGCGACGGTTCTCCGGACTCACAATACAGACTGGGGATGGGGCTGGTTCTAAAAGCACCCGTTGACAATCTGATCCCTGTGTGGTGTATTGTATCCAAGGATTTGAGATATGAGCGTCTTGCTGAAGCATATATAAAACTAGCAAAATCGAGTTTTGACCTAATAAGGGAACGGTATAACCGGAGCATAACGGTTCGGTCTGCCCCCCAGGTTGTATTGCTTAGTATTCGTAGGATATTAAGAGACTTTGAGCATTTGGATTTAAGTTGTTGTGGCTGTGGTTTCCAATTAAGTTTTGTGTCAAAAAGCATTCCTAGGAAGCGAGCAACTTCTGAAAACAATAGGTCTTGACCTCCCATCTTTAGATTTGGATGTGAGCAAATTCCACGGCGACGGCTAAAGTGAATACATGTTGTTTTTAAAACCGAGAACTTATAGCCTGTTTCGTCAGCCCATTTTTCTAATCTTCTGATGTTCATCTGAAGTTGACGCTCTATCGAACTTAAAAAGGCGGCCTTAAAAAATATTGCGAAATCATCGACAAACAGTGAGCACTTGACTGGTTTTTTAACGTAGGAAACAATGCTGTTAATTGATATTGTAAATAATATCACACTTAAAACCGATCCCTGGGGAACACCGTTTTCTTGATAAAATTGTCCGGATAAAAAGTTGCCGATTCGGACTCTGAATTGTCTGTTGGATAAAAAATTTGTGATAAAATTGAAATTAAATTTTTAAATTAAATTATTAAAATTGAGCAAAAGGCCCCTTATTCCCCAGTCGTGTAGAGTTTTTAAAATACCATGTCGCCACGTGGTGTCGTATGCTTTATCTAAATCGAAAAAGATCGCCACCACGTGTTGTTTTAATAAAAATGCGTTTTGAATGTAGTTCTCTAGCCGGGCTAGATGGTCCACAACAGATCGCCCTCGTCGGAAACCAGATTGTTCGGGTGCAATGAGGTTTTTGCTCTCTAGGAACCACATCAATCTTCTATTTATCATCCTTTCAAGTAATTTGCACAGACAACTGGTTAATGATATCGGCCTATAACTTGAGAGTTCTTCTTTGGGTTTACCTGGCTTTAGAATGGGTACAGTTATGGCTTCCTGCCAGGATTCAGGAAATACGTCCTTAAGCCACATACGATTAAACATATTTAGGATAAACTGATGTGATGAATATGAGAGGTGTTTGAGCATTTCGTTATGAATAAAATCAGGACCAGGGGCGTTGTTTTTCAGATCTTTCAATATCGAGAAATATTCGTGATCCGAGAAGGGAAAGTTGTATTGTTCATCGTTATTGGAGGAGAAGTTCAACGTCTTCCTTTCCTCCTTCGATTTATGTTCGATGAATTTTGTTGTGTAGTGCGATGAACTGGAGACTTGTGCATAATGCTGATCGAATGCATTACCGATGTCGATCCGACTAGTGACGATTTGGTTATTGACCTTGACGCCAGAAGGGCTTAAAAAGGTGTGCTTGCCCGATATTTTTCTAATTTTATCCCAAACTCTTGTGGAGGGTGTATGGTGGGTGATTGAAGACACATATGTGTGCCAAGATTGCCTTTTGGATTGTCTTATAATGAACCTGGCTTTACTCCGTAATTTCCTAAATACGGTAAGGTTCTCTTCGGTTGGGCATGTATTGAACCTTTTTAAGGCTTTACGTCGACTTTTAATTGCTTCTTTACATTCGTTGTTCCACCATGGAACTGGAAGTCGCAGCGGGTGAATTGATGTTTGTGGAATGGTGATTGATTGATTAATGGGGCTTAACGTCTCATATTTATGCAACGATGGCTAATCGAGACGATGGGCGGGTGATAATGAAGATGAGAAAGATGATAATGGAGAATAAAGCCACATCCGAAACAGATCCATTGTACGTCGCGTGAGTCGTCATACGGGAGTCCAGCAAGGGAGGGCAGGGCCAAGTGTGAGGAGAAATATTCAATGGGACAGTGGGGGGGGGGGGGGGGGGGGGGAGGGGATTGGGGTGTGGACTGCACTTCGTCTGACTTCTCCTCCTCGACCAGTCCGGCTAGGGTGGCCCTACCAGAAGCATACGCTTCCGCCGGCATAGCTCTCGGGATCAACAAAGCACACAAACCTGCCCACCACGATAAGGTAGCAGTCCATAGGCAGGTGTGGAATGGTGGATCTGGCGGCGGAGATGATGGTGTTTGTGACATGATCCACATGGTCCTGTATGTTAATGAATAAGGATTCGTTAAAAACAGCCAGATTCTTAAACATGTCCCAGTTGGCTCGTTTCAAGTCCCACTTGGGAGCTCTCTGCCTGACTTCAATCTGGTGTAATAAATTGGTCATAATTGGAAAATGGTCGCTTCCACAGAGATCCGGCAAGACGTCCCATTCGACGTCCAGTGCAACGGATGGTGAACAAATGGTCAGATCTATTGATGAGGAAGACCCATTTGCAGTGCTAAAATGGGTTGGTTTTCCATTATTGAGGAGAATCAAGTTGTGAGATATTAAAACCTCTTCTATTAAAACACCCCTTGGATTGCATGTTCTGCTCCCCCATAAAATATTGTGTGCATTAAAATCTCCAAGAATAATAAAAGGACGTGGTAGTTGATTTAAAAGATTTGTGACTAGATTTTTAGATATCACAGTCGTGGGTGGAAGATAAATGTTGCATAGAGTAACTGGGCTGGGAAAAGCTACTCTAACAGCTACCGCCTGCAAAGGTTTTGTAAGAGGCAAGTGTTCTGCATAGATGCTGTCGTGAATAATGGTAGCAACTCCTCCCTGAGCCCGTTCTCCCGAGTCGTCATCAAATCTGTAAAATGTATAGCCACGTAGCCTTGGGTTGTCGGTAGTTTTAAAATGGGTTTCCTGCAGACATACAATAGTGGGGTTTTCCTTGGAGGTTAAAAGCTTGATCTCTTCGGACCGCGTAAAATAACCTCTTACGTTCCACTGCAGTAAAACATCCATGTTAAAGCTTTAATAAAACTTCGATCTTTCGTCAAGTTTTTTAAGATTTCTTTTTGTTTGTACCTTTCTTAAAAAACTGAGATGAAGCTAGTGACGCGGGGTCTTGGTCCATCATCTCATCACTGATCAAGTCATCTTCCAGTGATGAAGCGTATGGACTGCCGCCTACCTTCTGCCAAAAGGATCCGTGAATGGGAGCTTGTGGGGTCCTTTTCAGACGCCTAGATTTCGAATTGCCCTTGGTATTCTGTTCGGGGTTTGGTTTAATACACTCTGGTGCAGGTTTACTTTTTTCGTGGTTTCCTTTCACAGTCTCTTTCGTCAAATCAGGCATTTCTTTTTGTTTAATAATCGATATCAGTTCCTGGATTTGGTCACGCTGTTCTTTCATTTGCTCGGCTTGTTCAGCAAGTTGTTGTTGCAGTTGTTTTTGGACCTCAAGCAACGTCTTGATGGTCTCCTTAAGTTGAGCATTTTCTTGATCTTTAATTTCATTGCGAGCCGCTGATGATGCATGTTGGCTGGCGACAACATGTGCGAATGAAAAAGGTAGGTTTGTGGGTGGCTTAATGATGTTGTACCTACGTTTTGCTTCAGCGATTGAGACACGTTCTAGGGCCATTATTTCTTGAATTTTCCTCTCCTCGATCCACTTCGGGCAACCCCGGGAGGAGGCAATGTGGGGGCCTTGGCAATTGACACATTTTGTTGGGGATGTGCAGGCAGTGTCTTCATGGTAATCAAGTCCACAAACCCGGCAAGTAGGCGCATTATTACAATGGTTTTTTGTATGACCAAATCTTTGGCAGGTAAAGCATTTCATGGGGTTTGGTACGTACGTTTTAACGTCCAGGATGTGGAAACCAGCAACTATCTTGTTCGGGAGTTTGGGGGTTCTGAAGGTGAGAATAATTGTGGCGGTTGGGTTAAGTTGACCATCAATGCGTGATTTAATACGGTACAAATCAATAACACCTTGGGAGGCAAGTTCTTCTTTTATCTCTTCGTCGCTTGCGTACATTAAATCGGGACATCTTATGACTCCCTTGAATGTGTTAAGGCTGGTATGAGGTTTAACCGAGATGTTGTAGCGGTTACCGAATGACGTTGCCTTTGACAATAATTCGGATTGTTTATCCGAGGTCGTTTCCACTAGAATAGTGCCATTTCGTAGCTTTCTGGCATTTTTCACGGTGCCTGCAATACATTGAAGAGCTTTGACAATTACAAAGGGCGACTCCGTAAGAAACGATTTTTCGTCCTCTCGTTGAATAATAAAAAATCGTGGCTGAGTTTCAGTAGTAGTGAATGATTTAAGTACAGTGTCTAACGTGATTGGGGTGTCGAATAAAGATCGGGGACGTTTGTTGCTTTTTAAGGCGTGGGTGTGTGAGATTGAGGGGGGAGGGGGGTTCCCAGGGGCGTGGTTTGTGCTAGAAGTCATGGTTAATTGGGGACAACCTACAAAAGTTTCCCGGAATGACAGACTCAACTAACCCGTGTTGGTTCTACCACATAGGGCCTTGTAAACGGAACAGGGTCTATTTCATGGGGCTGCTAGACATGACAACATACACCATTCATGAAGTAGAGCCAGTTTACGATTTCTGCGTGCATCAGGAGGTATGTAGGAAAGTGCTAATTTCACGTCCGGATGGGACACAGACGCAATCAGCCTTCTAACAGTGCAGTTGGCCCCCGGCCCTGGGACGGTGCCTAGAGGGACCTCCTGCACTGGGCATACAACCGACGCAATCTGTGCCCAAGCCCAAGTGCTGTCAAATCAATCAGAGAGTCGAATCATAACCCAATCATTGCAAGGGTCGTCATCAGGGGAACAAGCCGTAAGAAACTATTTTTGGGGGGGGGGGGGGGGGGACTGGTGGGCGTTTGGATCGCAAAGAGGGCCGGCACGGATGAAGAAGAAGGTAATGAAAGTAAGAAGAGAAAGGATGATGAAGGGGAAATGAAGAAAGTGATGATTAAGGATGTGCACGAGAGCCCTCTTTGCGGGCACCGGTCACCACGAGGAGGGACCCACCTCGACCGGATACACTTCTTGAAAACTATTACAGTAATTTATAATAATCAATTTAGGCAAACAGTTTTTTTTTTTTATAAAATGCATGTATTTTTTAAATCAATGCATGTTAAAAGCTGGCAATAATTACCATGCTATACTACACAAGTCAAGTTTTATCATGAAACATGATATCTTATTATATTTTACATAGATCTATCTCATATCATGTGATGAAACATGAAAATCTTAAGTCATAAGATATCATATTTGACATAGATCGAGACCTATGTCTTCTCAAAACTAAACGTATAAAAATAAACTTGTAGTTCTAACTGAAATTAATTTAGAAGTTACGGCAACTCAAAAAGGAGAGCAGCTATTTTGCCCTTGATTCTTTGGACTGCTGCTTGATCTTGGCATCTCCGAAGCTCACAGGCAACCATCTGTCCAAAGACGTCTTCTTTATCGGTAGGAGGAGCCGGAGTCAAACTGGGTTTGTTGCTGGTTATTTTGTTGGCTATTGTAAGTAGTGTTTCGTGAAATTTGGAATCATCGATTGATTGATTAATGGGGCTTAACGTCTCATATTTATGCAACCATGGCTAATCGAGACGATGAGCGGGTGATAATGAAGATGAGAAAGATGATAATGAAGCCACATCCCAATCAGATCCATTGTACGTCGCGTGAGTCGTCATACGGGAGTCCATCAAGGGAGGGCAGGGCCAAGTGGGAGGAGAAATATTCAGTGGGACAGTGGGGGGGGGGGGGGGGGAAAGGGACGGGGTCTCTTTCCGTTACCTTTTACGACTAGCAGAGTCACGCTGGGCCTATTCTACCCCGGGCCGAAACGGGTCTCCTTTCGTCGCCTTTACTATCCAGGATAGTAAAAAAACTTGGAGTTTTATTACAGTGATATCTAAAGAGCGGTTTTTATTACAAATACGTTTTTCGCCCGGTACCCAACATTACCCAACGTACCCAACGATCAATTCGAAGGATAGTATAAATTTAAAAATGGTAATGCAAAAATTTCTATGATGACAAATAGAGAGGACCCCGTTTACCTCAAGCAAGGACAAAGGATTGGACAAGCAGAACCAGTAGAAGTCATCAACGATAGTTACGTCCTTACGGCAACAGTTGTTGAACGAAAACCGATTGAACTTAATGACATAAAATTTGACGCTGATGTAAATACGGCAGACCAGATACGACAACTCGAGCTCCTGAATGAATATCGTGACTGTTTTGACTTCTTCATGGAAGAAATAGGTTGCACCAACCTGACCGAAATGCAAATCAACGAAATCGAAGGAAGTACGCGTGTACAGTCTCGCCGGCACAGAACGAATGCAGAAGATCGCGAATACATAAAAAACATCGTTCAGGATTCAGGAATAGAGGCGTTGTGGAGTAATCACCGACACTCACTCGTTTTATGCGAGCCCTGTTTTGTTGGTACGAATGAAAAATGGAGAACAGCGCCTAGATGTTGATTATAGGAAGCTTAATTCCCAAACAGTTATAGAAAATTACCGGCTGCCCCGTATCGACGAACAGTTAGAGAACCTCTCAGGCATGAGTGTTCACAGTTCTGGATCTAGTGCATGGATACCTGCAAATACCACTAAGCGCAGATGCCCAGATGAAAACTGCTTTTATAACGCCCGATGAGACAGGACAATTCACGAGGATGATTTTTGAACTTGCGAATGGCCCTGCGGAATTCCAACGGGTTATGAATAAAGCTCTGGGATCATTAAGCCACGTGGTAGTCAAGTGCTACCTGGATGACCTGTTAGTGCCCGCTCATGACTGGCCGGACATGTTGGTTTGATTGATAGATTGATATTTGGGATTGAGATTGAGACTGGTGTTGGATGCTCTACGTAAAGCTCACTGCAGGGCCGCAAAGGTGGGGTGCAACGCAAGGACACCGATGATTCCAAAATTCACGAAACATTACTTACAATAGCCAACAAAATAACCAGCAACAAACCCAGTTCGACTCCGGCTCCTCCTACCGATAAAGAAGACGTCTTTGGACAAATGGTTGCCTGTGAGCTTCGGAGATGCCAAGATCAAGCAGCAGTCCAAAGGATCAAGGGCAAAATAGCTGCCCTCCTTTTTGAGTTGCCATAACTTCTAAATTAATTTCAGTTAGAACTACAAGTATATTTTTATACGTTTAGTTTTGAGAAGACATAGGTCTCGATCTATGTAAAATTGGTATCTTATGACTAGCGATCCTTGTAAATGGTTTTATTTTTTAGCATATTTTGTTTTAATAAATCTAAATTTCGCGGTACACTCCGACTTAGTAAATGCAAGTTTGGTTGAGAGAAGATGGCTACCTGAGAGCTCACCCGAAAGCTCGCGCCTGATCTTTCTAGCATCTATTCACCAGTTATGTAAAAGTAATATCAATTTATAGTGAAATGACTACAACTACTTTAAGTCTCTTGATTCTTAAGCAGTGTTGTAAAGTAGCGCGCTGGAAGTAGCGCGTTACTGGCAGCATGCTACTCATACAAAAAACGAAAATGTTTTTAATTTTAATAACAGAGAAAAAAATAAATCCGCGAAATATAAGTCTAGCAAAAAATAACGGATGACAATTTGACTTAGTTTCTTGTTTGCCGGTAGGGGGCATCGACATTGAACTGAGTGTGATGAATGGTCTAGCCGCGCACGCCAGCTGCTTTGTGCTAATCCGTGCTTCGTTTCATGATGTCATACTACAGAGCGAGTCAGTAAAAGCGATCCCACGCACTCAGCCGGCGGCACGTCCCTGCACGTGTTGCATTTCTCCGTTCTCATCTTTGGTTTGATTGATTGATTAATGGGGTTTCGTGTTTCTTGATTCCACCAAGATGGGGAGATGGAAAGAAGTTAGCGCCGCTTCAAGGGCGTTAGAATATTAAAATGAACACGGGTTCTATTTCCACGACAACAAAATCATCATGTGCAAGTTTTGTAACTCGAGAGTGGAGTGGTTAAGGCGAGATTTGTGTGAAAAGCACATTGCTTCTAAAAATCACGAGGCTAAGAAGGTGAAAGCAGAGAGCAGCAATCTAGTGCAGTCTTCAATTACTACGTCATAGACGGCACAAGCAACAGCAAGAGTACAAAAAGTTCAATTTGTCACGGACACGACAACTATGCTTTTAAAGGTAAGCTTACACTGAGAACGTTGTCTAGGCCTAGGCCCTTAGCACATAGGCTAGGCCTAATAAGTGTCCTGTGCAATATTAAGCCTAGGCCTAGGCCGGCTACCTCTATGCCAGCGTTTTTGTTTATTGTGAGATGTAGGCTACCTAAGCTGGGCCTAGGCCTAGGCTTATAAATAAATCCGTAATATGTATCTGGCCTAGGCCTAGGGCCTAGCCCTATTCCTACTATTATTGTTAAACAATGATAGGCCTAGCCCCTAGGCTAGGCCGAGTCCTAGCAAATTAATTTACAATGAATAAGCCTAGCCTGATTTGAACTTGGCCTAGGCCTAGCCTTCAGAAATTGTTGCAGCTCTTTACATTTTTAATTAACCTAGGTTTAATTGTATTTTATTTCCTCTTTACAGGCAAATATTCCCATTGAGAAGGTGGATAATCGTGCTGTACGGTCGTGGATGAAAGAATATGTTTAGGGCTCGGGGGACCTACCATCAGCTTCACATTTGCGACGAGACTATGTCCCTAAATGTGGGGAGGCTGTAAAACATGAAATAAAAGCAAAACTCGAAGGGAAACAAGTGGTATATTTTGTGACGAGAGAACGGATCGAATGGGCAACTGTGTGTTTGCAGTTTTAATAGGAACTGTGGAGAGTAGCTTAACACAAGAACTGTACATAGGCTCTTGCTCGTATTTAGAAGCAGCTAATAGTACAAACTGTGTGCGTGCCGTGTTGGGTACCATTAAAGATTTAAACATTCCCTACGAAAATGTGTTCGGCATATGTACTGATAGTGCACCTTACATGATTTTGTGTGCAAGCACTCTGAAAACTGTTTTTGGGGAGCAGTTTACTTCCTTTACTTGCTGGTGCCACAAATTTAACATTATCGGAGAAGTTTGGCAAAGTACCCTTCAAGAATTGAACAACGTAGTTGCAAAAGTGAAAAGTGTGTTCCGAAATGCCCGTAAATTTAAACAACAATACAAGGCACATTTGAAAGATAACTTTGAAGAACTGCCATGCAAGCTTTATCCCATTCCAGTATTAACACGGTGGTCGAGTTGGTTTCAGTCAGTGGCCTATCTTTGTGACTACCTGCCGGCTATAAAGAGTTTCTTAACTGCTCACAAAGACACCTTGTCTCCCCAGGGCCAACATCTGAGTGAACTCTTAACTCCAGACAATTTTGCATGTGTTTTGGTTCAAGCAACATTTGTTAAATACAACAGTGGGCTAATGACCGAGCCGATTTCTGAATTTCAGTCTAAGTCAGTACCTTTAGCACACCTTGTGTATTCTCGAGTTGAATCAGTACTCTCAAAATGTGACCTGATAAGTAAGGGCCATTTTGGAGAAGAGGTTGTTACTATGTTAAACACCTTATCTGCCACTCGCAAAGCAGGCATTGTTGTTACCATTAAATTGTGTGGTGCAAAAGCCCATTCAAAACTAAGCAAGTACATGGACAGCACAGCAGCTAACCTGTTCGAAGAAGTTAGATTATTGAAGGCCTTAAGCTTTTTGTTCGACCCTACAAAAGTTGTAAGTCGTAATTCAATAAACTTTGATATTGTATCCAGATACTTCAAGATGATTGATTAATGGGGCTTAACGTCTCATATTTATGCAACTATGGCTAATCGAGACGACCAGATACTTCAAGGTTTTGCCGTTTTTCCAAAGCTTTGGTGGAGATATTGTGTCGTCGTACAACGAACTGTCTAAAACACTTCAGGAACTTATGAATGAAAGAGACGGCACAGTAGATCCACCAGCAGCACAGATAAAAATTGAAAATGTAATGTTAGGTTTAACACTTAAACCCGTATTTGCCGAGTTTGGTAGGCTTTGCCTACAATCAATATGGCTACCAATCCCGAATGCAGATTCGGAGAGGTAAGCCGCGTTCACACAAATGACTATTGACTATTGACTATTGACTGTTGACTACTGACTAGTGATTAAGCGAATTGAACCATAGGCGTATACGTGCTGACGTTCACACAACTTTACTTTTGACTTTTGATTATTGACTATTGACTAACGAATTGAAAATATCTCAAAGTCATAGTCACAACCAATCAGAACGTTCGCGTACAGCCAATGAATGTGGAGCAACGGAAGTCAATACCACTACTCAATTACTGTCAAGTGTATATTTGTTTTTGACTATTTCCGGTGAATATTATTTATTTATTATTTTTATGAAGCTGTCAAACAATAAAATATTCTTATTTTGAAAACAAATCTTCAAAACAAACAAGAAACACACAAAACCTTCACAACTTGGTTGCCCATCATTAAACGTTTTAACTGGCGAACAGTTACTATCGCCATACCTCGTTTTCTTCATAATGTTGCAATTTTATTATTTTGACAGCTCGTTGTTTGTCAATCAGTTCGATTCATTTGTTCTAGGTGGCAGATCATACGTGTCAAAGAACTTAGTTGTGTAGTGTTCATATCTTTCTTTGGGTAGTCAATAATCAATAGTCAATAGTCAATAATCAATAGTCATTTATGTGAATGCGGCTGTACTTCTCTCGGTACAGTTTGGTGGTTACGGATAGGCGGACCTGTATGAAGGCAGAAAACACCGTTACAAGCTGTATGCTCCAGTTTGGAGATGTTGAATAAGAAGATTGTAAATAACCCCAAATTTTCATGGAAAAATACATTCCACTGCAACCAATAATAGTTCCTTAAATCCCAAAATTATGTTTTTAAATATGCACCGCTAAAAACGAAAATGTGAATAATTGTCACCACCAATACACTGCTTTTTGTCAAATTAAAAACGAAAAATTCCATTTATTTTCACCACAAATACCTGGCTCTGACTATGCATAAGATAAGCATAATTACGTTAGCCTATGGAGGGTCATCGATATTATGATACTTGGAAGTGTTTAAAGGCGCTTCGACAACGAAGATCGTTCGCGCCACCAAGATAATTTTAATGAATTCCATACGTAAAACAAATCATGTCCATTGAAAGAAACGAGATATACTGATGGTACAATATGTACTTAATTTAATTTCGCCTAGGCCTAAAGTAAATTCATTTTGAAACATCTCGTGTCAAGTAGCGGTAAATGTGATATTCTCAAACCATCAGTTTTAGTATTAAGATTTGCTTTGCAAACCCACTAGGCCTATCCCAGGTCTGAGGTCTGTGTAGACTCTATTTCACACTACATATTTTTTTCAGTGCACGGTAAGCTGTTGGTTGATAAAACAATGTTTGAATGTACTACCTGCCCGAAATTCATGTAACATTAGATTTTTCAGTCATGAGTACAGCTGCAGCAAACAACAATGATTATGGGAATTTGGATACAATTCCTGAAGATGGACAGGATGAAGAAATGTATCTTGATAATGACTTAAGCGAGACGGAGGAATTAACTGGAAACACTCGGGGTTCTAAGCCTACAAAATTACTTCTCCACTTATACCCAGTGTATGAAAAAATGGTTAACACCAGGAAAATAAAAAGTTTTGAAAAAATGTGGGAGAAGCTAGCAAAAATATTTTCAGAGAAGCAGTATTCATATAGTGCAAAACAAATCGAAACGATTTAAAACACTGCAGCGCAGTTACACTAATAAAACCGTAAACAATAAAAAAAAACGGACGAGCAAGAATGGTGCATCCATACCAAAAGTAAGCAGGCTTTTCAAGCAGTACCATATTATTATGAGCTCTGTCACTACTTAATACTGTATAGCGTACATTTCTAAAGCATGGGTATGCCAGAGCTAACAATTCTGACATTTTTGCCAATAGGCTTATTTCAAGTTCTTTCTGTTACAGGGAACTCGATGAAATTGTTTTGCAAAAGAAGAGTATTGTGCCGGAAGTGCTTCTTTCTTCCAACGACACAATTACAAAGGAGACACTGATTACACATTGCACACCGCTGGAGCTGATGCCTTACAAACAATGTATGTTTGTATGCCTAGCTATAATGCATGTACTATGCCTACCTTCTCTTTTCTGACACCACACAGTCAGTATTTATGTTATATACCATACCTATTCACGTAGGCTACGTCTTCGATCTTAATTGAAGAAGCAACAAACAAACAACAAATTGAAGACGCTGGATACTTCTCGAAAATTGACGCTATAGTAAAGGATTCTGGCATGTAGAGTTGGACGAATCTTCTGCTTAACTTACCACTTTTATATCGCCCCAGGTTAGATTTTTCATCAATGGAATGTCTTTTGGCATATGCCCTGCACCTGGGCACTATCAAAAAAAGATAAGCCAGGTAATGGAAGGTCTCGAAGGTGTGTGCAACCATAAGGATGACATCCTTATCTACGGCCACCCAAAGAAGGAGCACGATCGAAGAAAATCTACACGCCATCTTATAACGATTGTCCGAGGCAAACATTACATTAAATAAAGAAAAGTGCCAGTTTAATGTCGTGCTCAATTTTGTGCCACATAATTAGCAAGGAGGGCAACAAATCAGATCCAAAGTTGAAGCTACACAAAACATGAAGAGTCCTGTAAATATAGAAGAACTTCGCCGAATTAACGAAACCACTAAGAGATCTGCTAAACAAGAAGAATGAGTGGAATTGGGGACCTCAACAGGAGCAAGCGTTCCAAAAGTTTAAAGAGTTAGTATCCACAACACCAACTCTGGTAATGTACAACCCAAACAGAGACACTCGTGTGACATCCGATGCATCATCATACGGATAAGGTGCGGTCCTGGAGCAACAATACAACGTTTCATGGCGACCAATAATGTATGCTTCCAGGAGTCTAACGCCAACAGAAAGAAGATGGGCACAAAGCGAGGAAGTGGCACTGGGGTCACTTGGGCTTGCGAACGCTTCTACGAGTTTAGCAATTCCACATCAACACTGACCATAAACCTCACATCTCGCTATTTGGTTTTAAATCAATATCAGAAAAAATGTCTCTTTGTTTACAGAAACTGAGGATGAGAATGTGTAAATTGTATTATGACATCACTTACATTCCAGGCAAAGAAATGTATACAGCTGATAATCTTTCACGAGATCCCATATGTAAGTCGACAACACACAGACACGATACAATTCTAGAAGATGAGGTTGAGGGTTGAGGCCTATTAAGATATGGTAATAGCAAATCTGCTTGAGACAGAATCAATAATTGAAGAAACAAAAACACGACAAGAAATGTACAACACTTAATTAGCCCTTAAAGAATAAAAACCGGAGAAATTGCCCAACCAGATAAGGAAGAATCCCAATTTTTCACAGTATGCGAAAGTCAAAGAGTGATCGTCGATAACCTTATTATGAAAGGAAAAGATTATTAATTCCAGCTAGCATGCGTTCAGAAATATTGAAGAGACTCAAGACATTTAGGCAGGGAAAAATGTCGCCGCAGAGCGCGGGAATCGGTTTGGTGGCCGTCGAAAAATGAAGATATCTGTAATCTTATATCAAGGTGCAAAATCTGCATTGAACATAGGAGCAGCCCAGATGAACCTCTCATTAGCAATGTGTTGCCCGAAGGACCGTGTGTATGCGTCGGAGCCGATAGTTTCACTATTGACTGATTAATGGGGCTTAACGTCTCATATTTATGCAACGATGGCTAATCGAGACGATGAGCGGGTGATAATGAAGATGAGAAAGATGATAATGAAGAATAAAACCACATCCGAATCAGATCCATTGTACGTCGCGTGAGTCGTCATACGGGAGTCCAGCAAGGGAGGGCAAGGCCAAGTGGGACGAGAAATATACAATGGGACAGTGGGGGGGAAAGGGGATTGGGGTGTGGACTGCACTTCGTCTGACTTGTCCTCCTCGACCAGTCCGGCTTGGGTGGCCCTACCAGAAGCATACGCTTCCGCCGGCATAGCTCTCGGGATCAACAGAGCACGCAAACCTGCCCACCACGATAAGGTGGCAGTCCCTGGGCAGGGGTAGTAAGTTGGCGCTACTACCCCCCGGCAATATACACACGTGTAACATTTTTCAAGACAATTAACATTAGATGGATCCTAAGGCTATACACTAGACTAATGTCGGTCCAATCGGTGCATTATAGCTGATTTATTTACATTTTGTCTACATTCAATGGAATTCAATGGAATGTAGAGTGACGCGATAAACTAACGAAAATAGAGTAGGTAAGTGCATCTAAAGTGTTCATTTGATGTACATGTTGTACATAACTGTCAAACATTGAATTTTAATTCATCACGAACATACCGGTACCTAGTAATACAATGAAGCGATGGCAGACAGAAAGGACAGAACGGAGACGCAAACGGCAAGCAGTGAATGAGTGTATGCAACGCATTGCTAATGCTGGTAGTGTGAGTGACAACCAGGAAACAAATTTAGATTTAGAGCAGCTGACAATAAAAGCACTGACTAGACCTAGTATACAAAATGTTGACCCATATCAGTCAGAGTCTTACGATAACTTGTCCACAAAGCCTTCTGATTTTTATTATGATCACCATCAAGGTATACCTCCAACTGATCAAGAATCATTAGACCCAGCTGGACCATCCTTTCACAAGATTGTGACCAGTGATGAAGAAGACACAGTGTCAGATTCTGGGGAAACTAGTGCTTCTGACAATTTCATGAAGATGGATGGATTAATGGGGCTTAATGTCTCATATTTTCGCAACAATGGCCAATCGAGACGATGAGCGGGTGATAATGAAGATGAGAAAGATGATGATGAAGAATAAAGCCGCATCCGAATCAAGTCCATTGTACGTCGCGTGGGTCGTCATACGGGAGTCCAGCAAGGGAGGGGCAGGGCCATGTGGGAGGAGAAATCTTCAGTGGGACAGTGGGGGGGAGGGGCAGGGTCTCCTTTTGTCGCCTCTTACGACTAGCAGAGTCACTCTGGGCCTATTCCACCCCGGGCCGAGACGGGTCTCCTTTTGTCGCCTCTTACGACTAGCAGAGTCACTCTGGGCCTATTCTTCCCCGGGCCCAGACGGGAGAATTCATGTAGAGATGGGTCGGACGATGGAAACATCGAAGTTACCTATCAAAGTGAATTGCAAGTTGAAAATAAGCCAACCAGTGAAAACTTAAGTGTGTTCCTTAAAGATTGGTCATTGAAACATAACATTACGCAGGTTGCTCTTAGTATTTTGATAAAGGGCTTGAACAACTTTCACCCTGACTTGCCAGTGGATGCTCGAACCATCCTTGGCACTCCAAGATCTATCGTTATTGAGCCAATAGGGTTGATTGATTAATGGGGCTTAACGTCTCATATTTATGCAACGATGGCTAATCGAGACGATGAGCGGGTGATAATGAAGATGAGAAAGATGATAATGAAGAGTAAAGCCACATCCGAATCAGATCCATTGTACGTCGCGTGAGTCGTCATACGGGAGTCCAGCAAGGGAGGGCAGGGCCAAGTGGGAGGAGAAATATTCAATGGGACAGTGGGGGGGAAAGGGGATTGGGGTGTGGACTGCACTTCGTCTGACTTCTCCTCCTTGACCAGTCCGGCTTGGGTGGCCCTACCAGAAGCATACGCTTCCGCCGGCATAGCTCTCGGGATCAACAAAGCACGCAAACCTGCCCACCACGATCCCTGGGCAGGTGCCAATAGGGAATGGTCAATACTACAACTTTGGTTTAAAAAACATGCTAATTGCAATTATTGAAAACTGCAATCCTGATGGTGAAAAACTATCATTTAATTTTAATGTAGATGGCATTCCTCAGTTCAAAAGTTCATTTAAGGAATTTTGGCCCATCTTGTGTACAATCAGTTAGGTATCGAATGTAAAGCCATTTCCGATTGCTATCTATTGTGGAACAGTTAAACCTCCCATTAATGAATATTTTAAGGAATTCATTGCAGATTTCAATGACATGCTACTCACTGGACTTAATTGTCATGACCGCACATTTAACATCACAGTGAGAGCAGTCATCGCAGATGCTCCAGCAAAAGCCCACATAAGGTGGGTGAAACTCTATAGTGGATATTCATAATGTGATAAGTGTGAACCAATTGGAACATACTTTGGAAGAATGACGTTCCCGGAACTGAATGCTTCTTTAAGAACTGATGAATCATTTGCTGAGCAAATCGATGAAGATTTTTATCAAGGTACTTCCCCACTTACAGCGTTAAATATTGGGTTGATAACAGCATTCCCTTTAGTTTATATGCATCTTGTTAATCTTGGTGTAATGAAAAGGACATTGTTTTTTTGGGTAAAAGGGATGAAACAAGTTAGGTTGCGAACTGCTCGATTGAGCTCGGCTTATCAAACAGCAATATCTGAATATCTGGTTAAAGTTTGGAGGACTTGGCCCTCAGAATTCAGTCGCCGCCCTCGAGGACTGAAAGATATAGATCGCTGGAAAGCTACTGAGCTTCGACAGTTCCTCCTTTACATAGCCCCAGTTGCATTGAAAGGCTAACTTCCCGGAGAAATCTATGACCATTTCCTATCTTTGCATTGTGGTATTTCTATCCTGGTGGGATCCAAGTATGCAACCCTAAACCACTTGGCACATAAGTTACTAGTGAAATTTGTAATACTGATGATTAATGGGGCTTAACGTCTCATATTTATGCAACGATGGCTAATCGAGACGATAAGCGGGTGATTTGTAAGAGAAGCTGCTCAGTTCTATGGCAATGAGTTCATTGTGTACAATGTTCATGCTCTAATTCACCTAGCTAGTGATGCGTTACGTCTTGGGATATTAGATTAGATCAATATGAAAGCCAACTGGGTAGCCTACTTTGAAGAGAAAAGTACGTGGGTTTTGCAACCCACTACAACAGTTGTGCAAACGACTTGCAGAAAGGTCAAATATTGATATGTGCTATGACCAAAAGACACACCATCAGTTTTTGGGCAAACATTCTAATGGTCCAAGTGGAATTGTCCATGGGGAACAGTACAATAAAGTTGTTCTCAGCACCAGCAGTGAGACACTATCAATCACTGCAGGCAATGATTGTGTTATCCTCAAGAATGGTTACACAATGAAGCTGAAAAACATCGTGGTGAATGATTTAGGATGTGGATTCTTGATTGGGCATACGTACAAACGGTACACTGACTTTTATAAACACCCAATTAAATCATCGGTTCTATCAATTTATGCAGTAGAAAACTTGGACAACATTTCAAGTGCTGTACCATTAACAGAAATGCAATGCAAAGCGCTGTGCTTGCCATACAAGAACAAGTTTGTAAGTTTCCCACTCCTTCATTCATTGAAATAATGAACTGAGAGCAAGTCCCAACGGTTTACCGCGGTCGCTTAGCCGGTTCCTAAACAAAACACCAAAGTTAAGCAACCTCGGGCTAGGTCAGGAGGTGGATGGGTAACCACTCTCCTTTGAAACACTAGTTACCGTTGGTTAGAGCAGATTGGAGGGTTCGTAAGCTTGTGTAACAGCTTCGTTCATCTCGTCAACTGCTCGGCAGTCCAGGTTAGTGGAGGAACCTATATGACTGGTCAAAGTTACACCGTCCTTTCAGATGGGACGTAAAGCCGATGGTCCCCTTGATTGATTGATTAATGGGGCTTAACGTCTCATATTTGTGCTACTGGGCTAACCGAGACGATGCGCGGGTGAAAAATGAAAATGATGATGAAGAAAGTCCACACGTCCGAATCGGATCCACTATACATCGCAGGAGTCGTCATAAGGAAGTCCATGGACTCGTTCCCCATGGACAGGGCCAAGTGGGAGGAGAATCTTCAATGGGGGCAGTGGGTGGAAAGGGACGGAATAGAGGGCGTTTGGATCACAAAAGGGGCCAGCATTTATGGGGAAGAGTAACATGATAAAAGGAAGAGATTTAATGAAAGGTGATAAATGAAAAAAGCAGTATGCATGAGAGCCCCCTTTGTGGGCACCGGTCACTACGTGGAAGGACCATCTTCGACCAGGGAGAAAACCAAAACTGTCTTTCGCCTGGCTTCTCTACCTCCACCTGTCCGGCTATGGTGGCGCTACCAGAAGCATACGCTTCCGCCGGCATAGCTCTCGGCATCAACAAAGCACAACAACCTGTCTACCACAATAGGATAGCAAAAGGACACAAACATGCCAACCACGATAGGGTTAACCTTCCTTGGGAAGGCCTACCCAATTGTATAGCTGTGCAGCAGCAATGAGTACTGACGTTCTGTTCAAACACTATGGGCTTATACGATTTTCCATTTCCATTTTAGCTCCTCTTGAAGTAGTCACGACTTCACCGCTACCGGTTTTAGTAACGGCAACAACCTCCTTGGCTAGCGCAACACCGACAGCAATTCCAGAAACATCAACATCCCGTAACGCAGAACATAAGTCTTTTCTTTTATAAAATACCATGGGAAAAATTTCCTCCAGATGTAATGCGGGCAGCAAGGGGAGGTTAGTTTGCCGACCCCTCTGACAGAAAGGAGATTGTCAGGATTGTTGTGGCAGATATGATGGATATTGAAGAATATCCATCAATGAGAGACATAAGAAAAATAGCCATGGGCATTTGCTCGAAGTACCCCCTGACATTTAGAGACAGGTGGAGCTCCGGGGACTCCATTGGCGAAGGCCACATGTCAATGGAGCGTCAAATGAAATGGAGACTGGACCATGTAAGAGAGAAAAAAAGAGTTTAGCTAGCCAGTCACACACAGCTAAAACAACCAGCGACTAAAAGAAAAGATCGTTATGGGACAGTAAAGTTTATGCCAAGTGTTGAGACTTCGGTGCACTCGGTAACTGCCCTACAATCGATGCAACAATGGTTGAAAGACGAGTTTGAAAAGGAACAGCGGGACGAGGGCCAGGTGCTTGAGTATATGCGAAATACTTACCCTTTACAACGTCACTCTATTAACTGTCAGAGTATGCTGCGAGACATCCGTCGAGATTGGCCATTCCTGTTTACGGTGAGTTTTTCAATGTTATCATTTCCGCGTCTCAAAGTCGTTTCCCTTGCTAATAAAAATCATTGGATTCCAGAGACCATAACATATTCGATACAGGCAACATTCATGGAGTGTATGATTATTTTATTAAAGTTGTTTAATTACTAGGAAAACGCTCTGTTTGACGCGTTGATAAGTGAGCGCGTCAATATCTTCGAACTTTCTGGCGAAAAGATTTCAATGCTAATACAAACAACAATTAACAACAATTCAAGAATGCGCATTGCAAAATATTTCTAATTTCCATAGCTATTATACTTCCCGACATTGTTGGATGCAGTGCAATGTGCGTTGCTAAGAATTTTCGCTGTCAGGTTTTCGCCGCGGTCCGCCACCGTTACTAACAGTTATTGACAGCAATAGAAATGTAATTTCTGCCTCTAATATGTTTCAAATCGCGTTTACATTAGTATATTCGTGACCGGACAAAAATTTACTATCAGATAGCCACCTCACATTTTGTTGGCACTGTGTTTCAGAAAGATATTTTCGAGTAGCTTTTGTGTAACGTAGCCAATATTTATCAGATCGCCATATCATGAACATATTCGTAATCGGAAAAAGCTTTAAAAAAATATGGCTATCTCACATTTTGCCGCCATTTTGTTTCAGAAAAATATTTTGCAGTAACTATGGTGTAACTTTGTAACTTTTCGAACGATTTCGAAAAACGTAGACCCTGCAATGAGTGCGTCTGTATTAAAATTAATACGTGAAGAAGAGGATTGATATATATTTGGGCTAAACGTCTCATATTTTTGCAACGAGGCTAATCGAGACAGTGAGTGGGTGATATATGAAGATGAAATAGGGGGCTCTTTGGAGGAAAGGGGCAAGTAGGAGGGCGGGGTGGAAAATGGAAGGGGGAGGTTGTGGACTGCATTTCGTCTTACTTCTCCTCCTCGACCAGTTCGGCTAGGGCAAGGAGGTTATATGGTGGCCCTACCAGAAGCATACGCTTCCGCCGGCATAGCTCCAGGAATCATCAAAGCGCACAAACCTGCCCACCACGATAAGGTAGCAGTCCCTGGGCAGGTGTGAAGAAGAGGACCTGATTACTGCGGATTACTGGCGAAATTGCGTTTCGCATGTAATTATGAAAGAAAATGAATACATAGTTCGAGACGAAGAAGAGGATCGCGACGAAAACCGCTTCGTTATCAACTTAGGAGACGATACCAGCGAATCAGAACTGGATTGCGATGAGTAAAGGTAGAACAAACGTTTCAATTTCATCATTGCAGGGTTGTCAATATGACTGCTGTTTCTCAACGATGTTTTTATTTCTATATTATACTGCAAGCAAATTTCTAAAATTGTAATTCGGAATTGAAAAATAAACCATTTCTCATGATATGCTATATATTATATTTATTATTTAGCGAGTAACGAAGAGAGAACATGATAAGGCATGTTGTATAATTTGGATTGGCTGCAGTCCGCTACTTCCTCAATGTTTATATTCATTTAATTATTTGTTCTAGCATTTTTTTGTTTCCGTTCAAGTGCAAGTATGAGGCACGTATACAAGCTTTTGTGCCGACTTTTTTAGCGAGTAGAAATGAGTTAGGGTCGACGTTTTGGAACAGCTTTAAATCTCACCATCAGTTATTTGTCGGTTATCATAGCACTCGAATCATTAGTCTTTTAACATCGATCTCAATCCTGGCAATGAAGAATTATGCATTTTAGTTTGAATAATATTTGGTTTCTACAGCCCTTGCTATGAACGCGTAAAGCAGTATCACAATGATAAACACCCTGTTTCACATTTACTCAAATGCATGAAATGAATTCTCTCAGCCCATTGGTGGTTGACTGGATACAAGCCTTCTTATTGGCCGTCTCTAAAAATACGGCTTTCTGTTTGACGGGTACTATTCAACTCTACGTGAAGTGTTTTCCCTTTTCTGCGAAACAATGCTCACGCGGCACGCCATATTTTAGTCTGAGATCAACACAAAGACAAAAACTATACACTCAAATTCAAATTGGTGTATCATTCATTCCAGTAACAGGTATGTTATAACAGTATTTAAGTGTTTCAAAATAATACTGTTAATGTAACCGTCATCAACATTGACATACATGATACGTAGTTGTAGTGGTCAATGTTTTTGCCCCTTTTGGTGACAGCAGTAGTATCTTTGACTGTGCGCCCGTCCGCGGAGAAGCTTATTGTGCTAAGTTAAACGGGCGTTTAACCCTTCGCGAATAGAGCTGGAGAAAGCGCTCCACAGAAATGAAAACTACTATACTTCGGACATTTGTAACAGGCGCATCTGAGCACTACTCCATGAATTTATTGTCAGTAATGTTCATGGATTAATTCATTTGTGCGAATGTGTTAAGCGCTTTGGTAAATTGGACTCCTTTGGAGCATTCAAATATGAAAATCAATTGGGTTTGATGAAAAAGCAACTTCGTGGAACTAAAAACCTTTAGAGCAACTGTGTAAGCGTCTCTCCGAAAAAGAGGCCTATCCTAAACCTTCCAACGGGTTTTGTAATGTTATGGTAGTTGACCATGACAGACAGCTGTTAAGCTGCCACCCTTGGTAGACAAGGCGGTGGGTTTGTAATGTCACCAACGTCGTCACTTCCGGTCTCGCAGAGTCGACCTTACAGACGCGCACAATGGTGCTGTGTGTAATCTCATATGTCATAGCTTGTATTGCATTAATAAAAGAACCGTACCACTATTGCAAGAGTTTCTCATTTAAACAACATTTCATGGTGTCAGAATCGAAGAATTAACAGAATGCAAGTAAGGATTACAGAGAAAAACACAGATAAGTAAATGCGCGCAAAAACATAACCTCAAAATTGTGGAACCACGTGTGTTTTCAAACCGAGAAACGCATTTTCAGTTGTGCACGTTACAAAAGCTACAAACTTGAGAAGAAAATGTCGTCAAACGAGTTTAGCAAACCTCCGGAATTAGAGCTGACGGGTAATGTTAACCACAACTGGCAGTTCTGGAAACAGAAATTTGAAATATACATGAGGGCGTCCCGGGGTTATAAAGAAGAAGCTGAAGACCAAGTCGCGATTTTCTTAAACCTCATTGGCGACGAACCATTGAGAACGTACAATACGTTCGAGATCAGCAATGACGGACGAAAATCACTTGAAATCGTGATGAAATGGTTTGAGGAATACTGCTCGCCAAAGAAAAACATAGTATTCGAACAGTACATGTTTTTCAACCGTTCGCAGAGCGAAAGTGAAACGTTCGATCAGTTCCTGACCCAGTTGAGGATTCTTGCTGCCTCGTGCGAATTTGGCGAGAACCTTAAACCGCTACTGTTGCTAGGTGTAGTGGTTGGGGTTAGAACGCGCTTTTGAAAGGAGGAAATCTTAGGCGTTGGTTTGGCTTAGGCTTTGCGTTGGTATGTTTTTCGACGTTTTTCCTCATAGGGGAAGGCGGTGACAATGGTGGCCGTCTTGTGTGTTGAGTGCAAGTCTAGAAATAAAGAACAACTAGTAAATATTCAGAAGTCGCTCTTAGTGCTTCAGGAGGACCTCAGGAATAAAGACATTTTGATATCTCAACTGGTTAAATCATTGTCCACATATGTGGAGCCTGTTGAAGTGAACTCTCAAAGAAAGGACGAAGCAGAGATGAAGAGATGAATGAATGAACGGTAAATGTGATATTCTCAAACCATCCATTTTAGTATTAAGATTTGCTTTGCAAACCCACAAGGCCTATCCTTGGTCTGAGGTCTGTGTAGGCTCTATTTAACACTTCATATTTTTTCAGTGCACGGTAAGCTGTTGGTTGATAAAACAATGTTTGACGTAATAAAAAGAAAATGATACCACTATGTACTACCTGCCCGAAATCCATGTTACATTAGATTTTCATGGTCATGGTACAGCTGCAGCAAACAACAATGATTATGGGAATTTGGATACAATTCCTGAATATGGACAGGATGAAGAAATGTATCTTGATAATGATTTTAGCGGGACAGAGGACTTTACTGGAAACATTTTGGGTTCTAAGCCTACAAAATTACTTCTCCACTTATACCCAGTGTATGAAAAAATGGTAAACACCAGGAAAATCAAAAGTTTTGATGAAATGTGGGAGAAGCTAGCAAAGATATTTTCAGAGAAGAAGTATTCATATAGTGCAAAACAAATCGAAACGATTTAAAACACTGCAGCGCAGTTACACTAATAAAACCGTAAACAACAAAAAACCGGACGAGCAAGAATGGTGCATCCATACCAAAAGCAGGCTTTTCAAGCAGTACCATATTATTATGAGCTCTGTAAATACTATAGCATACATTTCTTAAGCATGGGTATGCCAGAGCTAACAATTCTGACATTTTTGCCAAAAGGCTTATTTCAAGTTTTTTTCTGTTACAGGGAACTCGATGAAATTGTTTTGCAAAAGAAGAGTACTGTGCCGGAAGTGCTTCTTTCTTCCAACGACACATCTACAAAGGAGACACTCATTACAAATTGCACCGCTGGAGCTGATGCCTTACAAACAATGTATGAGTGTATGCCTAGCTATATAATTTGAATGTATGCATGTAGTAGGCCTACCTTCTCTTTTCTGACACCACACCTGTCAGTATTTATGTTATATACCATATCTCTTTACATAGGCTACTTCTTTGATTTTAATTGAAGAAGCAACAAACACAACTACAAATTGAAGACGCTAGATACTTCTCGAAAATTGACGCTAGTAAATGATTCTAGCATGTAGAGTTGGACGAATCTTCTGCTAAAATTACCACTTTTATATCGCCCCAGGTTAGATTTTTCTTCAATAGAATGCCCTTTGGCATATGCCCTGCACGTGGGCACTATCAAAAAAAGATAAGCCAGGTACTGGAAGGTCTCAAAGGAGTGTGCAACTATAAGGATGACATCCTTATCTACGGCCACCCAAAGAAGGAGCACGATGAAAATCTACACGCCATCTTATAACGCTTGTCTAAAGCAAGCACAACATTAAATAAAGCTTAATGTTGTGTTCAATTTTTGTGCCACATAATTAGCAAGGAGGGCATCAAATCAGATCCAAAGTTGAAGCTATACAAAACATGAATAGTCCTGTAAATATAGAAGAACTTCGCCGAATGAAACCAAACCACTAAAAGATCTACTAAGCAAGAAGAATGAGTGGAATTGGGGACCTCAACAGGAGCAAGTATTCCAAAAATTAAAAGAGTTAGTATACAGCACCAACTCTGGTAATGTACAGTCTAATGATTGATTAATAGGGCTTAACGTCTCATATTTTTGCAACTAATCGAGACGATGAGCGGGTGATAATGAAGATGAGAAAGATGATGATGAAGAATAAAGCTACTTTCGAATCAGATCCATTGTACGTCGCGTGGGTCGTCATACGGGAGTCCAGCAAGGGAGGGCAGGGCCAAGTGGGAGGAGAAATATTGACACTCGTGTGCCATCCGATGCATCATCATACGGATTAGGTGCGGTCCTGGAGCAACATCACAACGTTTCATGGCGACCAATAATTAACGCCAACAGAAAGTAGATGGGCACAAAGCGAGAAAGAGGCACTTGGGGTCACTTGGGCTTGCGAACGCTTCTACGAGTTTATAGTCGGCAAGCAATTCCACATCAACACTGACCATAAACCTCACATCTCGCTATTTGGTTCTAAATTAATATCAGAAAAAAATGTCTCCTCGTTTACAGAGATTGAGGACGAGAATGTGTAAACTTCATAATGACATCACTTACATTCAAGGCAATGAAATGTATACAGCTGATAATCTTTCACGAGATCCCATATGTAAGTCGCCAACACACAGAGATGATACAATTCTAGAAGATGCGGTTGAGGCCTATTAAGATATGGTAATAGCAAATCTGCCTGAGACAGAATCAAGAATTGAAGAAATAAAAACAAGGCAAGAAATTGACAACACTTGTTTAGCCCTTAAAGAATTAATAACGAAGAAGTGGCCCAACCAGGCAAGGAAGAATTCCGATTTTTCACAGTATGTTAAAGTCAAAGAGTGATCGTCGATAACCTTGTTATGAAAGGAAACAGATTATTAATTCCAGCTATCATGATGATGATGATATTTGGGGTTTTACGTCCCATATTTTTGCAACGAGGCTAATCGAGACGATGAGTGGGTGATTATGGGGATGAAAAAACGCCACATGACATCCATGCCCAAGCCAGGATTCGAAATACTGAATAGACTGCACTCGGGACATTTAGGCATTGGAAAATGTCGCCGCAAAGCGCGGGAATCGGTTTGGTGGCCGTCAATAAATGAAGATATCTGTAATCTTATATCAAAGTGCAAAATCTGCATAGAACATATGAGCAACCCAGATGAACCTCTAATTATAACTGTGTTGCCCGAAGGACCGTGTGTATGCGTCTGCCTGGTCAGGAGAATTTCAACTAAAAGATTTTTTTGAAAAGTGTTTGAAGAGTGGAAACAAAGACAGATTAAATGAAAATGTGTTTGAAGACTTCGACGATGTTCTACACATATGCGACTTTGTCGAAGTGTCAGATGAATGCACAATGGCCTTGATATACGTTGCTGGCTATGTAGCGAGGGGCGCGAGCGATGTTATCAACTGCTCTCACTGTTCTCAAGAGCTAACCCAAGATCGGAAGTTGAATGTTGAGTGTACTACAAATGAAGAAGTGTTCAAGTACACCAAAGTTATCGACAGAGGTGGTCTAAAATGGCCCACAGATTTCGTGGTTCAAATCGTAATAACGATGTATAAAATCTTCCAAACTCTTATTGGTCCGGAATATGAAAAGAAGTTTCTGCAATGCACCTGCCAGCGAAAAGTAATAAAACAATTACTCATCGATAAAACTGAAATGTACGATGAATCTCAAGACGTAGAAGAACGTACGTGTGCCCACAGTAAAATGTTAATGATCAAGAAAATAGCTAACATCTTCGCAAACACTCTTCTAAATAATTACTGTAAACACAAGAATTAAGTCATCAAACAAGAAAAGTTGGAGAAACAAAAGAAGAGTAGGAAGCTTCTAACACTGTCTGAATTACATCTAGTCGCTGTGAAAAATAATTAAACCCGGTCCGTCTGCTGCAATTGCGGTAAGTGTAATAATAATGTTACAACACTAAAAGTCATATTTGGTAGTCCAAAATGCTTTGAATAATTTATTTACACCAACATCAACCAATTTACGATATTAAATTATCAGTTGTTGAATCAAACATGATATACAATAACCAATACCATCCAAATAATTAAAAAGTAAGCATGAATAATAAGACATAATTTTCTATAATGCTATGATTCATAATTGGAATTCAAAATAACTATAATACATACAAAATAACAGGAATACAAGTTATCCACTTTATTTCATAACCACATATTTCAATTATACGATTTTTTCGAATAAATCGTATGTAAAATAGAAGTGAATAAGAACCAAAACTATTAGACCGGGAGTAGTATTAAAACACAAATAAACACACGAACAATAACCACGGCCAAAAAATAAAACACTCACCAGTGCGTAAATTTTCGAACGCATGCTGCCAGCAAGCTCAAAGACCATCTTTTTGAATGTAAAACAAGTGTAGATTGGGAAAATGTGTGTGTTTTAATGAAAGAGACTAACGTAATGAAGAGAAAATTTAGGGAGGCTCCAATGATAGACTTTATCCCGCGTGCTATCAGTCAACCGAACACCGACTTCCCCCCTCTATGGAGATCAGTGGTGCGCACGCAGCTCGCCATTGCATGTGATTCAGCGAGGAGACCACGTGACCCATCCACGGGGGTAGCTTAGTTCTCTCGCGTCTGAGGAAGACAGCGGACGCTGTCGAAAATTTACGCACTGGTGAGTGTTTTATTTTTTGACCGTGGTTATTGTTCATGTGTTTATTTGTGTTTTAAAATAGAAGTGTCATAAGCCTATGGGCTCAAAATTAGAAACATCAATAGTTTATGTAGGTGCCAATTACGCAGTGAAATGATGTAAACGCGGAACAAATTCGGTACCATCCGCACCGTAACTTTATCCTTTTCTTGAGACATGCATATGAGGGGGGAAAATAGTGAGTAACTTTGTTTTATAAGGCAAATACTGCAGTGTTGCGCGCCGTATTATTCC
This sequence comes from Isoperla grammatica, assembly GCA_945910005.1. NCBI lineage: Eukaryota > Metazoa > Arthropoda > Insecta > Plecoptera > Perlodidae > Isoperla > Isoperla grammatica. Next base: position 104,683,194 of record OX246737.1, read on the forward strand.
TATGCGCGCCATGCTACGGCCGCTCGCCAGTCCGCCTAAGCTCGTGACGTCACGCCAAGCAGTTGCAGGCCTGGAGAGCGAAGCGATATAACTAGACGGCCTTGCCTTGGAGGCGCAAACGTACAGCCGCGTGACAAGAAGCACAGCTGGCGGTCAAGGGGGTCGTGGGCGGGGCCGTCACTAGTAGAGGTTCGCTGCAGTGTTAACGTTTGTCCAAGATCCATGGCAGAAGAAGTGGTGTCAGTGCTGGCAGTAGCCATGGGGGAGTGGCGGACAGCTCAATGCTTACAAGGTCAACAATTCGTGATAGTCACAGAATCTGCTAAGTATTTAGCGTGATATCTCTCTCAGGGCCCAGCCATGGCGACTAAATGTCTCTTGGTCTATAGATTAGCTCACTTTTTAATATAGTATAGTTACAATCTTCATTGTACTAATTCATCTTATATTTCACTTTAGTTTAGATCTTTAGTATTTTTAGAATCATTACAACATAAGGATAAGTAAAGTGTTTTCTGCTAAAATTTTAATAGTAATATTATAAATATTAATATGTATATATTTTTAATAATAAGTTTATGACTGTGGTGTAGAATAAGATAATATTTCTAGAGTAGTAAAATTAACCATGATAACTTAAGCTTTGAACTGAACCTGCCTGAAATCTCGGACAGTAACATATGTCAAAATGCAGAAAACGTCCTTTTTGAGTTAGACACGGAATCGTGTTTTTGGAAGGTCGACCCATGTTTGGTTGAGAAACCCTATAAGTCGCACTTACACTGTGTATAATATAGGCGGCTGAATATTTTGTTTATTTGAGAAACCCCACAAGTCAATGACTTATGGGATTTTGGGATTTCTCTACTAAATGAAGGGCAGTGCTATGTGATTTGTTGTTCTCGCTGTGCTCAAAGGCGGTGGTGGAGAAAACAGCTGTAAGCAACCGCTGAAATGTAAGACAGTGATAATGATGTTGTTATTGAAGCAAAAAAGAGAAAGAAAGGTGTAAAGAATGTTATTTACAAGTGTGAGATTATCAAAGATGCAAGAGTAAAAGGCAAGGAATACAAAAATTGGAAGGGAAATATTGTGCCAGCTCGTGAGCAAGGTCCAGATTGCCGGTAAGTCCACGTTCAGGAATACTAACCTAACTTACGTAAATCGTAGCCCTAGGCCAAAGCTAAAATTTCATATTTGACTAGGCCTAGGCCTGAAATCCAAGGCAACTGCTCAAAAGTCAATAAGCCCAAGTGTCTAACTAGGCCTACTTCTTTTTTTATGTTCATTGCACCTTATGGGCATAACTTTTCACATTTGTAGGCTCTGATAGGCCTTAGGCCTAGGCCTAGGCCTATGCATTACTGTTTTGATATTTCTGGCTAGACCAGACACCGGTATCTAGACTTCCCATTGATGTTATGACTCTTTATGTTTATATTTCAAATCGGCAGCAGTAATTGATTGTGTTAGATCTAGTTAATTCTGTAATGGACGTAGGTCTAACCTCTCGGCCCTAGATGTGTGTTGTTGATATTGACAAGGTCTATTTGATTAATTAATTTTATTAGTCCCTATTGTTCATAAGATCACTTTAGTAGGCTCTAGTGTGTCATGTCTTTTACACAATTTTTCTTCTTTTCATTCAGCTGCAAGACACAATGTTTCACAACAGTTCCTGAAGGGGATAGATCAGAACTTATCTCCAGATTCAGGGAATTAGACACAAAAAATGAGCAAGATTGCTCATTACAAGCACTCATTGAAGTGGTCCAGGTAAAATGTAGAAGGCCACGGAAGCCTGATGGAGCGTCAAAAGAGAGAAACAACTCATTCAAATACTGGGTGTCAACTAGCTCACGTAAAGTTGAAGTGTGCAAAACTGCTTTTATAAGCATGCATGCCATCACTCCTGATCGTCTACGCCGTTTGTGTCTTCTCGCATCGGAAGGCAAATCACCGAAAGACATGCGTGGCAAAAACATCTCTGGCAATGCTATACCAGGAGCTATAATAATGGATATTGAAGAACATATTCTCTCTTTCCCTTTCAAGGAGTCGCATTACTCAGGGACTGAAAAACGGTATTTATGCGAACGGTTAAATGTAAAAATAATGCACACACTTTTTAAAGATAAATTCCCTCATCATGATGTGAAATACGACTTCTATTTGAAAATATTCAACGAACGATTCGATTTGTCGTTTGGTAGGCCGCAAGTGGACACTTGCTGTGTTTGTGAGGAACTATCTGTAAAAATAAAAAGCAAAAATTTGAATGACACAGCCAAGCGAGTGGCTGTAGCAGAACTTATGGTTCACCGACGCAGAAGTAAGTCATTCTTCCGTAAACTGAAAGCAATCGATAAACTCACAAAAGAAGATCCTGAAACAGCTGGAATATGCATAGATTATATGCAAAATTTGCAACTACCTCATATTCCAGTCCAAGAGGTGTTTTACCTTCGACAACTAACCTTCAATGTTGTGGACATACACAACTTGAAAACCAATACTGCACAATTCTATGCCTACCATGAAGGCATAGCAAAGAACGGTGCCCAACGAAGTATGTTCGTCTTTAATGGATTTCATTGAAGACGAGATCCCACAGGACACTAAACATCTCCATGTTTTTTCCGACAACTGTGCCGGACAAAACAAAAACCATACAGTGGTCAGAATGTTTATTTATCTTGTGCAAACTGGTCGATTTGAGACAATTTCTCAATATTTCCCGGTACGAGGGCATTCATTTCTTCCCTGTGACAGGGATTTTGGAGTTGTCAAACGCGCTCTTAAAAAAATAGATCGTGTTTATACACCGTTGCAGTATGTGAGCATATAGTTAATTCAAGTGCACAACAAAAGTTAGTTGTTAAATTGGTGGATACAGAAGACATTCTGGACATGAAGTCATGGTGGCCGCAGTTCTACAAACGAAACACTCTAGCCACGGAGTCAATGGGACGAGCTGTGCCACGAGACCAGAAAGTAAACTTCAACATCTCTCAATTTGCACACTTTGAGTACTCTTAGAACCAGCCGGGGACAGTGACAGCCTACAGCCACATCGATGGTGTTGTAAAATACACCTTCAATGTGGGAATTCATAACACCACATTGGTGTCACCAACCATAAAAGCCTATCCTGAAGGGAGTGTTCCCATTAACATTAAAAAAATGCAAGATCTCAAAAAGTTGCAAGCATACATTCCTAACGAAGACAATGCCAACGAATTCTTTGAAGAAATCTTAGCTTGGCCAACAGTAGATAAGGACGACAAGGACCATGAGTAGTTTTACAAATGGATGCAAAAACATTTCTGTAATGAATGTAGACTTATAGGCCTTAACTATTGTATGCGGTCACAATCATTAACTCATTAACTCACAGTTAAAAATATTAATATACGTAATAAGTTACAAAGCTGACTTTACTATGTGTTCCACAATGTGCATTGAAATAGGGAACGTTAGGGTCGTATAATATAGGCATAATGTACGGTCTTTGATCAGCAAGACACTTCAAGAACAAAATAAAGTGTAAAAATAGTTATTACCTTAAATGACTTACTAGAACTTATTGAAAACCCTTTTTACTTCCTAAAATTCAGTATTTTTATTTTAAAATTTTCATTTATTTGAGAAAGCCCATAAGTCAAGCGTGGTTATGCCCTGATATGTTATCAATGATAAACACTCAAGGGTCTGATAATGACAAAAAAGTATTGTTGAATAGTCATTGTTTGAACCATAAAAAAAATATTTAATAATTTTAGGTTTTTTAAAGCTGAAAATTGTTTTTTCTCTTTATCTCAAAACTACCAAACCTTGACTTATGGGGTTTCTCAAATAACCGATTCAAATATTTCACATTAATATTCGCAGCATCAGAAAAACTTTCGATGAACTACTTATCTTAATACAGTCAATAAATGCAAGTCAACATATGAAACTCAACTAGAAACCCAATCAGACGAATTTCAAATACCGGGATATGGATTATTTCACTTCCTCAACAAACTAACTAGCAACGATGGTATTACAATATTAATTAAAGAGGAACTACTTAATAATTTCGATTTTAAAATAACTCCAATCACAGCAATAACACAAGCAGACTCGGTTACAATAACATTTATATCAGTACAAGGAACCTTCAATATAACAGCAATATACAGAACACCCACCGGAAATACTAAACTCTTTGTAGAAGAATTACCAATAATCTTACAACAAATGAACTTGAAACAAACAAAAAAGTCTCCAGTGAAATAAGTGAAATCCTTGAAAAACGACACTCTATATTCCCAACTATTACTATGGGAACACGAGAGGCTACCACAAAAGAGAAATCAATAATAGAGGCTGGTTTAGGCAAGGAGAGCCAAGGAGAGACGGAACAAGCCAGAGAGACTCTCGAAAAGAATGACAGGTGACATTGAGTCAATCGGCCATAGGGATGGGGCAAGAAACATGACCCAATGCTATTTATATGGGCTTGCCTCCAACTGGCGCAAGACCGCAACAAAGCGCAGCACAAGAGTTGGTTATATTTTCTTGTGTTGTGCTTGCGTTGCGCTTGCGTTGCATTACGATTGACCAAAAGGAATCTCGTTTCAAATTAGGAACTGTTTCCTGTTCCTGTGTTCACCGTCAGTGTCAAAGTTGTTGTAAACATGGAGTTCGTTGACGAGTTTGGCGACTACGGCGAGGTAACTACCGAGTGCGAGGTGGAAACCACATCCACCGATGAATTGTTGGTGTTGCTGGTACAACAGTACCCACATCTCTACGACAATACATCAAAGGGGTTCAAGGACGAGATGCTAAAGTACAATTCCTGGATGACAATTGCTTCCATCATGCAGTGGCCTGGTAAGTTATAGGTTATATATAGTAGGCCTAAAGGCCCAGTAATTTATTGATGAAATTGCTAAGATATTCATTACAATGTACCCCTAACCATTATGTTTATATTATTAACTTCAGTTGAAGACTGCAAGCAAGCGTGGAAGCGCTTGCGTACTCGATACGGCCGGGAAAAGAAGAAAACAATAGGACCATCAGGGTCAGCTGGTGGTTCACCTCGCCCTATCTGGGCAATGCTAGGACAATTAGACTTCCTGCAAAAGGTTGTAAAAAGTCGCAGGTGTGTTCACTGGATTTGGTACCTTTGCTACTTTTCAATCGTTACATGTGGATAGAACAATCTACACTGAACAGTAGGGCCTATAATGAACAAAGAGTTGACAATATAACGCAGTAGAGAATGCATCGGTTTAACATCTTTTATTTCCTCTGCCTTCACAAGCGCACAAAAGTGTATTATTAGCCCTACTGACAATTATAAAACATCTGCCTAGGTATTGTTGACATTTAGAAATACGATTGCGTATGGTTGGATTATGGGGTGACGTTTATCTAAGGAAAGTTTACTAATAAAGCTTAGTATTTTATCATAGGCTTAAAAATAAATGAATATTTGCATATCATATTAGTTTACAACCTGTATAATATCTCAAAAATTGCCTACAGCTGACCTCCTTGTTGGTCACATCATGTTTGATTACTTTCCGACTGGACAGTAAATTTGATCCTTATCAAATATTTTTCTTTCTTTTTTCAGAACTTCAGGAAGTATTGATGTCCCTCGCGCAATGTTCTCGCCATCCCCACACCAGTCTGCCTGCCTCATTCAGCAGCAGCAGCACCAGCCTTTCGGCCTCGTTCAACAGGTGTTAGAGAGCCAGTAGAAGCACCGGCTTTCCTGCCTCATTCAGCAGCAGCAGCACCGGCCTTCCTGCCTCATTCAGCAGCTGCAGCCTTCCTGCCTTATTCAGCAGCAGCGGCACCGGCCTTCCTGCCTCGTTCAACAGGTGTTCGAGAGCCAGAAGAAGCACCGGCCTTCCTGCCTCATTAAAAATTCCTAGCACCACAAGCCCAACTCCTACAGTACCAGAAAGCCCTCAGCAAACATCTGCAATGATATTATCTTTCCCATCAACTTCCAATGCCTCCGCCCCCCCCCCCCTTGGTCCTGATGAGTTTGTAAAAAGAAGAGGGCAAAGCTCCATGGCTAGGAAATATCGATAAAAGACTCATTGGCGGTGTTTGCAGCAAGGTCTGCTCCACCAAAGAAGGGGGAGAATGAACTCTTCGCCCAAAGCATTGCTGCCATGATGTGGCTGATCATTAGATCAGCACACCAGTTTGACCAGGCCAAAGTCAAAGTGGCCTTTCCCCTAGCTAGGAGCTTTTATATAAAACAAGGAATAGGAACAGATGAAGATGAGGAGATGAGGTTTTCTGAAAATCCTGATTACAAGGTAGTTATCATTTATAGCGATGGTTGCACATACCAGAACCGTAATTCTACACTATCAAATGCCCTCCTACAATTTGCAATTGATTGATTGATTGATTATTGAGCTTAACGTCTCATATTTGTGCAACAATGGCTAATCGAGACGATGAGCGGGTGATAATGTAGATGAGAAGTAATGATGAAGAACAAAGCCACATCAAAATCAGATCCATTGTACGTCGCGTGGGTCGTCATAAGTGAGTCCAGCAACGGTAGGCAGGGCCAAGTGGGAGGGGAAATATTCAGTGGGACAGTGGGGGGGGGGGGGGGGGGGGGGGGAAAGGGACAGGGTCTTCTTCCGTCGCCTCTTACGACTAGCAGAGTCACTGGGCCTATTCTTCCCCGGAACCAGACGGGTATGGAATTGATTGATATTTGGGCTTTAACGTCTTATATTTTTGCAGCTTGGCTAATCAAGACGATGAGTGGATGATAATGAAAATGAAATTGGGGGCTCTTTGGAGGAAAGGGGCAAGAAGGAGGGCGCGTGAGGAAAGGGGAAAGGGGAGGAAAGGGGATTGGGGTGTGGACTGCAGTTTAAGTTTATTGGGTTTAAGGGCGCTTCAAACAGTCAGGTGATTTTGCGCCACCAAGATAATGTAACTCGTTACTTATTGTTTTATTGCATGATTGATTAATGGAGCTTAACGTCTCATATTTATGCAACGATGGCTAATCGAGACGATGAGCGGGTGATAATGAAGATGAGAAAGATGATAATGAAGAATAAAGCCACATCCGAATCAGATCCATTGTACGCCGCGTGAGTCGTCATACGGGAGTTCAGCAAGGGAGGGCAGGGCCAAGTGGGAGGAGAAATATTCAAAGGGACAGTGGGGGGGAAAGGGGATTGGGGTGTGGACTGCACTTCGTCTGACTTCTCCTCCTCGACCAGTCCGGCTAGGGTGACCCTACCAGAAACATACGCTTCCGCCGGCATAGCTCTCGGGATCAACAAAGCACGCAAACCTGCCCACCACGATAAGGTAGCAGTCCCTGGGCAGGTGGTGTGGACTGCACTTCGTCTGACTTCTCCTCCTCGACATTGATTGATATTTGGGCTTAACGTCTTATATTTTTGCAACTGGGCTAATCAAGACGATGATTGGGTGATAATGAAAATAAAATTGGGGTTTCTTTGGAGGTAAGGGGCAAGTAGGAGGGCGCGTGAGGAAAGGGGAAAGACCACGATATGAGGTGGCAGTCCCTGGGCAGGACAATTTGCAAGTAAAAAAGGCATAACAATATCACACAAATACTTGGAAAAGGGCCATACCCAAATGGAAGTGGACTCGGCCCATAGTGCGATTGAATGTGCATTGAAGAACCGTGAAATTTATCTCCCCACGGATTACGTATCGGCATGTCGGGACACCCGTAAGACAAACCCATACACAGTAAGTACCTGTCTTTTGACTTTGACTGGAAAGTTGCCAAGTTTCTGGGAATTCCAAGTGATTGGAAACAAATATAAAAAAAAGGTTCAATATGACTATCAAATATAAGGTAAATATTGATATAATTAATATAAGGTCCCAATTGTTAGTCAAACACTTTTGAAGCACCTAAGTATACACAACATGTTATTGCTCATACGGAATAAACACTTCTCACTCACGTCAAACTAGGCCTATAAAGGAAGGAGGGAAGTTTTGTATGTAATAACATTAATAATGTCTCTCTTCATTTTCAGGCCATCAAAATACCACCCTCTGGTATAGGTACCAAAGACGGTAACGTTGGGCCCATTACTTGGGCATATTTTGAGTTGATGGATGACATTCTAGGTGACCGACACATAATAAATCCGCCTTTCATGATTGACACATCACTGTCACCCCGTCCACACATCTTCTTCTTCGTCACTATTTCGACCCTGTTCTGTTGCTTCTTCATCAAATCCCAGCAACCTTGAGTTTGCCGACTACATTTTCCTTGACGATCTACAACTTGTTGCGTCTTCAACTTCACAGTCCACATCCACTGCTCCAAAATATTCATTGTATTCGTCCACTTACCTTGGAACAGATGGAAATTCGAGCAAGGTTCCTGTTAAAATCAAAAATGATGAACCAAAGGCCAAAAAAATGAAGAAAACGGAAGAAGAAGATCCTCACATTCGTTTTCTACATGAAGAGAGGAAGATCACTGCAGATGAGCGTAAAGAGGAACTAGCAGCCAGGGAGGCGGAGAGGCAGGCCCGTGACAAATTCCAGGACTCGATGTTAAAAATCATGAAAACTTTCATTGATCAAATGAAAAAATAGCAGTTAAAAATATGTACTTTTAATACTATTAGTAAACATACATTAAAAGTATACTGCATTTTAATAGACTGCGACTGCGTTTATCACGAGTGCTAATACCAGACTAATGCTAAATATTGTTTTAATGTTCGTTAAATGTAATTATTAATTATTCGTCAAGCTAGCCTGGTAAACATTACGTGTGCATCTTATTAAATAACATAAGTTGACACCACCATGTCCGTACTTACATTACCTGATAAACGTAGTGATTTAAGAATCGACATCGCGTTCAGATGTAGTTGCAACAATTTTAACAATGGATCAGACCAGTTGACTTATGGTAGGTGTCATATCCACAAGCATCTGATCCATTCGCAGTGATCACGGCCTATCAAATATGATTGACCTTGGCAAGGAGACAGGGAGGCTGAGGTGGCGGTGGATGGAGCAGATGGTTGCCTAACAACTCTTTATTGTTGATCTTTTGTATGGAAATGTCCATGCAGTGTTGATTTTGAACCATTAAAAGATTCATTATTTATAATAGCGTATTTATTATAGGTAAATATGGCTATATGTCGACGCGAGGTGTGACAGTAGGTATCTTGAGTAAGTCTAAAGCCTGGTTTACGATTGCCGGCAACGTGGTGAGACGTGAACGTGAAACGTGAACGTCAAAGTTGAACCATGGAAATCACGGGTTGGCGTTTATGATTGCCTGGACGTGAACGTGAACGGGAAACGGAACCGCCAGAGTTCGTCAAGTCCCAACTTTCGCGGCATGTTTGCCGTCCCGTCGACGTGAGAACCCCAACGCGCATGCGCAAATAGCAGCTGCTGACTGCTGTGACATATAAACAAAAGGAACATAACTAACAAATTTGTAGCTTTAATTTTCAAGTCCTGATGGATGACGCCAGGTTAATTGAGACTGTCCAGAATTTTCGTATTATTTATGCTAAAGGCTTTAAGCGTGTTTAGACGAACGGATTATAAAGAAAATGCCTGGAAGTCCATCGCCGAACAAATGAATGCGAGAGGTGAGTTATGACTTGGCTGATATTATCATGTAGCCTTGGTCTAGCCGAGGCTTGCCGGTAATTGCCGAATTCATTTCATTTCCGTCAATCATAAACAGTTCCGTTCCCGTTTCCACCAGGTTGACATTTCACATTCACGTCCCCCCACATTGCCGTCAATCGTAAACCGGCCTTTACGCTACAAGATCTTGTTGATTACGGTAAGCAATATGTAAACCCAACATCATTCCTGAACCACGCTCCTTCAACCTCCGCTTGAACTGGCTGCCTATCCCTTAGGGGATTAATACCATCTAGTCGATTGATTGATTAATGAAGCTTAACGTCTTATAATTTTGCAACAATTTTGCTAATCGAGACGATGAGCGGGTGATAATGAAGATGAGAAAGATGATAATGAAGAATAAAGCCACATCCGAACCAGATCCATTGTACGTCGCGTGGGTCGTCATACGGGAGTCCAGCTTAGTTAACACTAGACGTTTATAAATCAAGGGTGCAATCAT